>JARQOC010000002.1:165356661-165440090 GCA_033576535.1 Allobates femoralis
TTTTGTGCCAGGCCGGTGGTTCACAGTATGTCTACTATAAAGCTCTAGTGTTTCGGAATAAAACATACCTTGCTGTAATGGTCACCATTCATGTACCTGTGTCGTTTGGGCAACATGAATCTGAGGGCCACGTCACACGCTTCAATTTTCAGAATGATATCGCTTGAGAGTTCTCCTTTTTTGATCGCTTAAGCGATATCGTCTGTGCGTCGCTGCGCGTAATCAAGCAATTTTTCAATGTAAAATCGCTTGATTGTTTGATCGCAGATTTGTGAACATGTTCACAAATCTGTCATTGGTCGGCCGGTGGACACGCAGCATCGCTGCGTTTGACACCAGCAGACAACCGATAAGCCAGCTCCCAGCGCCTCTCACAAGCTCTGGGAGATGGTATCCAAGGTAAACTGCGGGTATCTAGGCAACGCACGCTGCCTAGATACCCGGTGTGTACCTTAGTTACCAGCCTCCTCTGCTCACAGGTTGATATGCAAGGTACACAGCGGGTAATTCCCGCTTACCGCAGCCTGGCAGCAAGACATCGTGGAAACGATATTTAAATCGTTTCTACGATGTCTCTGGTCTATTGATCGCTGGTGAGTCTGTCTGTGTGACAGCTCACCAGCAATCTGAACGATATTGTTAGCGATCGCGCGTGCATGTGATCGCTAACAATATCGTTCTGAAAATTGACCCGTGTGACTTGGCCTTAGGGCCATGTCACACGGGTCAATTTTCAGAACGATATTTAGGGTTCACACACATTAGCTTATAACTTGGACGAGTGCGATGCGAGAGAAGGGATTGCACTCTAAGGCGGCCGTCACACGCACAGATATCGCGCAAGATATCGCTTGAACGCGGCAGATTAAACATCGCGTGAGCGATGTCTGTGCGTGTGACGGCAAGATACGACGAGCGAGATCTGATCAAATCGCAAAATCGAGATCTGAGGTCCGGAGCTCAGATCTAGCGATTTACGATTTAGCGATCTGCTTCATCGTGGTGTATGACACCACGATGAACGATCTCCCAGCGGCAGAGCCTATGCTGGGAGATGGTAACTATGGTACACGTCGGGTAACTAAGCGCCGCGCGGCGCCTAGTTACCCGATGTGTACCATAGTTACCAGCGAGATCGCGGATCCACATCGCTGGTGAGTCTGTCTGTGTGACAGCTCACCAGCGATGTGAGCGATATTGTAAGCGATCGCGCGTGCACGTGATCGCTTACAATATCGTTCTAGATATCTTAGCGTGTGACGGCCGCCTAACCCATGTTATTCAATCAATGATTTTTTTCTCAGCTGTATTAGGAAAACATCGCCACATGTTGTGAGTGGACATGTAAATCAGACAAGACTCACCTATTCCAAGTCTATGGATGCAAGAAAAAAGTCAGATGCTACACACACCATCCCAGTGTTATACATTACCATTCTATAGTATAGGACACTAATGCTACATTTACTTATAAATAAATGAATAATAGCTGCTGAGAAAAAAATGGATTCCATACAGACAGCACACGGATGACAAGGGGGAAATAAATCATCCTAGTTTTCTGGATGAAAGTGGGGCTGATTTTTTATATGCTTGCGTATTTTATGGAGGCCTAACACTATTACACAGGTGCATGAAGCATAACATTGCGCCCTATAGAATGGTGACCCCATGCTGGTTATATGGCTGCTAAACCTGAAACATTGTCCATGATCTGTAGCGCTTTGTGCTGTCACACAATGAAGAAGAAACCTGTCTGTCCAGCTGGATGGCAGGGAAAGCCAGCAGGCACCTAACTAACACTTTGACCTGTCACCTTGTGCCCAGGCGACCCTTCCAGCTGTGGCGTCCTTTGCTTCTGGGTTTCAGAGTAACCTATATTTAGGACCAGTCTGTTTCACGTGACCAATTCCCTTTATGTATCGTCGGTCGTCCTTATACTTTGCACAATGTAGTTTAGCTGAGTTTTTGCCATCCCCAGTCAGTGGTCGTGTGGCTTTGACCCACTGAAGTCTACAATAAACTCTCCTTGGCAGATGATGGCGCGGCCTTTCTTAAGGTCTCTTATCACATGATGTGAATTCGTACAGTACAACACTCTATACTTAGTCTGAGCTGTCAGACGACTGAGACAAACTTTCCAGTGACAGCTCCATAGACCACTGTTTAGTTTGCTGATCATCACCACAAATATGTTAACAAACTGCCCATTGTCCGCTGGCGGCCTCCATTCTGTTCCCACAAACCTACAGCAGAGGTTCCCATAGTTACCCGCTTGTCTATTTACCACCTAAGCCATCAAAGCCAGCGTGCAGCACACACAATGAGCTCTGCCAGGCTTCCTACAGGGCAGATGCCCAGCCACTAATTAACTAATATACTTCTGCATATGGAGGCTCCGCTCACATTCCCCATTCAAATAAACATTTGTGTCACTGGGGAGTCATCCACAAGTAATGGCTGATAATGGGGACATTCATCATACACATCGCAGCGCACAGTGCTGTGTACACCATAGTCACATCAGTCTGGGGTGCGATAGACGGGAGTCTGCAAGGAAGAAACAGCCTGATGTCTCAGGACAGGAGGGATAAAAAAGCAAATCACTGCACATAATCCAGGACAGGATTGTCATACAGGGGATTATCCCAGGGATCAGATATTCATCAGAAATAAGGAAGATTTACAGTGAATGGGACTAAGTCAGGGACTGGAGTAGCCAGATACCAGAATAGTCAGGGACTAAACAGTCAGGGACTGGAATAGCCAGACACCAGAGTAGTCAGGGACTAAACAGTCAGGGACTGGAATAGCCAGAGACCATGTAGTCAGGGACTAAACAGGAACTGGAGTAGCCAGAGACTGGAGTAGTCAGGGACTAAACAGTCAGGAACTGGAGTAGCCAGAGACTGGAGCAGTCAGGGACTAAACAGTCAGGAACTGGAGTAGCCGGATACCAGAGTAGTCAGGGACTAAACAAGAACTGGAGTAGCCAGAGACTGGAATACTCAGGAACTAAACAGTCAGGAACTGGAGTAGCCAGAGACTGGAGTAATCAGGGACTAAACAGTCAGGAACTGGAGTAGCCAGAGACTGGAGTAGTCAGGGATTAAACAGGAACTGGAGTAGCCAGAGACTGGAGTAGTCAGGGACTAAACAGGAACTGGAGTAGCCAGAGACTGGAGCAGTCAGGGACTAAACAGTCAGGGACTGGAGTAGCCAGAGACTGGAGTAGTCAGGGACTAAACAGTCAGGAACTGGAGTAGCCAGAGACTGGAGTAGTCAGGGATTAAACAGGAACTGGAGTAGCCAGAGACTGGAGTAGTCAGGGACTAAACAGGAACTGGAGTAGCCAGAGACTGGAGCAGTCAGGGACTAAACAGTCAGGGACTGGAGTAGCCAGAGACTGGAGTAGTCAGGGACTAAACAGGAACTGGAGTAGCCAGAGACTGGAGCAGTCAGGGACTAAACAGTCAGGAACTGGAGTAGCCAGAGACTGGAGTAGTCAGGGACAAGAAAGGTCAGGGATTGCCACAGTCAGGAATAGATTAGACAGGGGATCAGTAGAGACAAAATCACCATGCACTGACCACAATGTTACGGTTGGACCATGTTGGACGGGTGATCCACACCCCAGGACGGTGTTCTCCCTGTTGACCCCACATATCTACATCTACTTGCACATTATTAAGACTGGACTTTTCAGACTTCAGAGTTGTTTGATCTTAAGAGAACTTGTAGGTCAGTTTATTACAGCAGACAGGACTTGGTTCAGCTGAACCTTTTGGTGTCAGTAAAGCAATTAACATTACATAATGTCACAGTGGTGCCCACCAGCTCACACCGATGCTCCCCAACTCCTGCTGGTGCCCCCCAGCTCACATCGGTGCCCTCTCACCAGTGCTCTCAGTTCACACTGATGCCCCCAGCCCACAATGATGCCCCCCAGCTCCTGCTGGTGCCTGCAAGACCACAATGGTGCCGCCCAGCCCATGCTGGTGCTCCCAGCTCACTCTGGTGCCCGAGCACTCACACACCCATCACTGTGAAGTCTGACATCTCATCACACACTGGAGCTCGGAGCACATTCTCCTCTTCTCCTCCCACAGCAGAATGTGTAATGTGCACTTCACCCCCAGACTCATCTGCATAATCCGAGAGCAGCAGACAGTGACGGCCGTCCCCAGAGAGCCTCACCTGAGTCATGGTTGTCCCATAATCCATCCAGTCCTATGTGATACAAGGTGCGGTCCCCGGGGAGCTGGGCTCAGTGCTCAGGGCTCAGTGATCAGTGCTGGCTCTATCACACTTTGTGCCCGGGACAGTATGAAGTTGTGTCCCGTCTCAGCCTATGAGAAGTGAGAGCAGCGGAGGCTTCTCCAGCACTGCACGGGCTGTGTGCGATCACTGAGCGGCCGGGACAGCACAGGCAGCCGCACAGCCAATCACAGCAGGGGGGCGTGGTCTACGGGACAGTGAGGAGATTACCGGGATTAACCAGTTGTGTGCCGGGAGGAGGCTCCTGCGTGCAGCCACATGACTGAGCGCATGGTATGTGCAGGGCATCAAGGGTTAACAGACAGCATTGTGCTACACAGCGCTCTCTGTGCTGTCACCTCACATAATACACGGGCCCTGCCCCTCCCCCACTAATTGAAATTATGCAAATATGAGAATAAAGGAATTGAGATAGTGAGGAATCAGGAATCTGCCCGGACCGAGGTCATCTGTACGGAGGGGCTGAGATGTCCCCTAGAGATGACCCCTAGAGGTGACCCCAGAGGTGACCCCAGAGGTGACCCCTAGAGGTGACCCCCAGAGATGACCCCTAGAGGTGACCCCTAGAGGTGACCCCCAGAGATGACCCCGAGAGGTGACCCTGGAGATCACTGTATACAGCAATGTATACAGAGTATGGAGAATATCTATCCATCTATCTATATCTACACTATCTATTCAATCTATCTATCTGTCTATTTATCTATCTGTCTGTCTATCTATCTATTCCATCTATCTATTCTATCTATCTATCTATCTATGGCGGGCGTCACACGCTACAATATATGTAAAGATCTCGCTGGAAAGTGCCTGATTTGGCATCGCTCCTACGACATCATTGCGTGTGACAGCATGATGTGACTACCGATAAGTGGTCAGATCGTTATATAGGCGGCCGTCACACGCTTCAATCTTATGCACGGTTATTGTTAGCGATCACGTGCACGCGCGATCGCTAACAATATCGTTCACATCGCTGGTGAGCTGTCACACAGGCAGACTCACCAGCGATGTGGACCAGCGAGATCGCTGGTAACCATGGTACACATCGGGTTACTAGGCGCCGTGCGGCGCTTAGTAACCCGACGTTTACCATAGACACCATCTCCCAGCATAGGCTCTGCCGCTGGGAGATGGATCATCGTGGTGTCACACAACACGATGATGCAGATTGAACAAGCGAATATCGCTTGATATGAGCTCCGGCTCACAAATCTGCGATCTAATAATCAAGCGATTTTACATTGTAAAATCGCTTGATTGCACGCAGCGATGCACAAACGATATCGATTAAGCGATCAAAAAGCAGATCGCTTAAGCGATATCGTTCAAGAAATTAATGCGTGTGACGTCCGCCATACAGATATGGGAACCGGACCCCATATCACATGATGTCGATCATCCAATCTGCTGCATTGTTCTGTGTGACACCACCATAACCGATCTCCTGACCGATTTCCCCTATTCACATCATTGACAAGCATCAATCTCTGGTTGTGTGAACGATACCTGCACGTTACATCGCTGCTGTGTCCTGAACGTTATCTATACATGTGACACCTCACTAACGATGTGTCCACAAGCGTGCACCCCTGAGATCGTTATTGAGTTCCCTCACAAAACTGTAGCGTGTGATGCCTGCCTATCTATTCTATCTATCTATTTATCTATCTATTCCATCTATACTATGGCGGCTGTCACACACTACGATTTTGTGTGGGAGCTCAATAACGATGTCAGTAATGTGCGGTCGTGCTCAACATGTTAGTGAGGTGTCATATGTATAGATATGGTTCAGGACGCAGCAGCGATGTTACGTGCAGGTATCGCTCACACAACCAACAACTATTTATCTATCTATCTATCTATCTATCTATCTATCTATCTATCTATCTATCTATCTATCTATCTATCTATCTATCTATCTGTCTATCTAGAAAAAATTATCTGCAGCACTCAGCTACTACCAATGATGCACACATGCTAACAAGCGATATATGTATGAGAAAATTTTTTAAAAACTTAAGTTTTTTAAAAAAAAACCTCAAATTCTTATTTTTTTGGGGTTCTTAGTACATATATTGGCCAATGTCCGTTTGCTCATCAACCGCGACAAGGTGACCCCAGGTCTGATGAGTCCTAACTGAAGTGGGTAGACACTATCTCAACCTCAGACCACCTCCACTATGTAAAACCCCATAAGGAAGAATAAAGGCTGCAAAAAAGAATCCTGTGTGCGGCTCCTACGTGATACTGAAACTGGAAGTGACGTTGTGCTGCATACAGGAGGCCAGGCACCAGGATTCCAACGTGTGCAGCAAGGAGGAGAGAAGTTCTGACTCCAGGGGGCCCCCTGGAACACTGGTATCAGCGTAACCGCGGCAGGAGATGCTGGCTACTTCAACATACTGTAAATGTTGAAGAGTGTTGGACGTAGGCTGCAGCCTTGTCTGACTCCACAGCTCTGCTGGAAATAAGCTGTTCTTCTACCGTTCACACTCACGCTGCTGAGGTACTCGGTGTAGGAGCTTTTGATGACTTCATAGGTCTTTCCTCCTATTCCACTCTCCAGCAGTTTCAGGAATAAAACCGGGTGCCACACCGAATCAAAGGCCTTTTTAAAGTCCACAAAACAGGCATATATCTTCCCGTTCTTTGTATTGTGGACGTGTCTCTGAATGATATATATCAATAAATGACGGCATCACCTGGACATGAAAAGGTGCTGGCAAAAAAATATACATGAATAAAGAGATTAATTGCTGCGACACTGATCATGGTGTAAATGAACAAGCATATGGCTATGTTTAAGGCTATGTACAGCTAAGGTGGTATATATGACAATGAAACACAGTAAATGCTGCTATAGAATATAAGGAAAAAAAAGAGAGTCTTAGCTTCAACAATAGCTATTGGGGAAGAGCCCGGTAACTGCGACAAAGTGCTCTCTACCTACCAGGTCCTAGACTCCATCTTGCTGTAGCCCCAGTCCACAGACACACTATACCAGCAGGTTTTAATTGCAACTCACAGACATAAAAATCTCAAACTAGCAACTACATACCGCATGAAGCACTAGTGCGTTAGGACCCGGTAGGTAGAGAGCACTTTGTCGCAGTTACCGGGCTCTTCCCCAATAGCTATTGTTGAAGCTAAGACTCTCTTTTTTTTCCTTATATTCTATAGCAGCATTTACTGTGTTTCATTGTCATATATACCACCTTAGCTGTACATAGCCTTAAACATAGCCATATGCTTGTTCATTTACACCATGATCAGTGTCGCGGCAATTAATCTCTTTATTCATGTATATTTTTTTGCCAGCACCTTTTCATGTCCAGGTGATGCCGTCATTTATTGATATATATAGTATAATTTTTCTGACGAGCTCCCTTTCTCCTCCCCCAGCCCAGTGGCTGTGACCTGACTCCATCTTGCTGTAGCCCCAGTCCACAGACACACTATACCAGCAGGTTTTAATTGCAACTCACAGACATAAAAATCTCAAACTAGCAACTACATACCGCATGAAGCACTAGTGCGTTAGGACCCGGTAGGTAGAGAGCACTTTGTCGCAGTTACCGGGCTCTTCCCCAATAGCTATTGTTGAAGCTAAGACTCTCTTTTTTTTCCTTATATTCTATAGCAGCATTTACTGTGTTTCATTGTCATATATGCCACCTTAGCTGTACATGGCCTTAAACATAGCCATATGCTTGTTCATTTACACCATGATCAGTGTCGCGGCAATTAATCTCTTTATTCGTGTCTCTGAATGAGGCTGTGCAGTGTATAGATGTGGTCAGTGGTGAGGTGGTTCGTCATGAACGTTGCTTGGCTCTTGCTGAGGACGTTGTGCTCAGTGAGGAAACTGAGGATCCTCTTGTTTAGGATGCTGTTGAACAGTTTTCCCAGGTTGCTGCTGACACATATGCCTCTGTAGTTTGCTGGGTCATACCTGTCCCCACTCTTGTGGATGGGTGTAATGAGGCATTGGTTCCAGGTACGGGGGAAGTAGCCGACTCTCAACACAATATTGAACAGTTTAACCATTGCAGCCTGTATTTCTGGTGGGCTGTGCTTCAGCATTTCTGGTAGGATCCCATCCAGGTCACCGGATTTTCTGTACTTTATGGAAGACATTCTTTCTGCTACTTCCTGTAATGTAATAGGTGTATCCACGGGATTTTGGAATTTTGTTTTTCCTCCATTGCTTTTAGTTTTGCCATTATGTTTTCCTGTTCTTGGCTTAGTTCTTCCTTTGGGATGTCTTTATAGAGGTCTCTGACGTTCTGGAGCCAGATGTTGCCATTTTGGATATGGATGTTGTTTTTCTTGTCCTTCGTGCCCATGTGGTTCCATAGTTCCCAGAAGGAGTTGTCTTGGAGGGCATCTTGGAGTTGGTTAAGTTTAGTAGATATGTAGCTCTGTTTCTTCCTCCTGATGATGGTTTTGTACTGCCTTTGCAAGGTTTCATAGACTTCCCTCAGACCCGGGTGGTTGGGGTCTCTGTGTTTCTTGTTTGAGGCTGTTCTCAGGGTCTTCCGTACAGCTTTACATTCTCTGTCAAACCAACCGTTAATCTGTTTTTTTTTTTGGTCTCTTGTAGTTGACTTTTTTAAGGTCAGATGTCATGGCAATAAATAGTTAATAATTTATATAAGTTTATTGAAGCCATTCAGAAAACTTCCAAAAGCATGTTTATATGAATTCTTGCACTTTCCTCTAGAATTTCTCTGTCTCAGACTCTAATGTTTTGAGTTAGATGTAGCAGTGCTGAAGCTCTCGTCAAGATGTTTCCGGACCAAATGTACTAATCAAGGCTGAATTGGAATACTAACCCACAGAATATGAATTGAATGTTTTTTCAGAATAAAATGTAGATTCAGCATAATATGATGCAATCACCTAGAAACACCCCTAAGGAATGCCCCCTTAATAAGAAGTAATAAAACTGTTAACCCCTCCCTTAATAAAGGTCTTTGTCATTAAGCTCTACTTTGACATGGTTGTCAGCGTGGTTCTTACGGTGGCGTGCATACACTTAGACAAAGCATCAATTCGGCTGCAGACAATTAAGAGGACAACCCACCCGAAAGGTGTGGAGGGCATCCATTACACAGAAAGTCATGTCCAATGCTTAGAATATATTGTTGAGGTCTTTTGCAGCTTGACTCACTCCTTCTGGGTTAGGCTTGTACTCGTAGCTGTAGAAGTGGTGGAACGTCCGCTGTATTTCAGGTCTGCTGGAAGCCACTTTATACTTTAATGCCAACATTTTGGACCATTTATAGGATGGAAGCCGGCTGAAGAGGCTGCTCTGCTGTGGCTTTTGAGTGGATGGTTTCTCTGTAGGTTTTATGTACAGAAGAAGTTGGCTGTGGTCTGACAGGTGTGTTTCTGGGGTCACTATGAAGGCGCCGATATCTGTAATGTCATAATCTACTACACTCCTCCCTACATGGGAGTTTAGAGTATACCTTCCTAAAGAGTCTCCCTTGCTTCATCCGTTAATAATATGAAGTCCTAAACTTCTACATACATTCAGGAGCTTTCTGCCACTTTTGTTGACTGTACTGTCATGGCTGTTTCTTTCTCTGTGTACTGAGTCTTGGCAGTCATTCTTTGCTCCAAATATGTAGATCTTTCCATCCATGGTCAGGAAGTCTTTTTCTCTCCCTGTTCTTGCAATGAGGTCTCCAAAGATGAGAACTTTGCCCAGGGCTTGATAATGGGCAGCTTCTCTTTGTAAGATCTCATTGCAGCTTGGATTGAAGTAGGAGGGCTCTGGCGGTGGTATATAGGTAGCGCAGAGGTTGACATCGGACTGAAAGGTGAGGATGGAGCTGCTGATTCTGATCCATATGTGGCTGCCTCCTCTCTTCACCGGTTTGATGTGTTGGTGGAGCTCCTCTTTATACCAGATCAATCTTCCTCCTGACCAGCGACCCTGTTTGATGCTTTAATTTTTCAGGGCAGGGACAGAGATTTCCCTGTACCCGATAGGCACCAGGGATTCGTTTTTGGCTCTGGTCCATGTTTCCAGGAGGATCTGAATGTCTATATTTTTCAGACTTTGTATAAAATCAGGGTCCTTTGTTTTACATCCAAGGGTTGAGCATTGAGACCCTTGATATTCCAGCTGCTGATTGTAAGTGAAGTCATTTTTCTATATATCTTGTGAGTGTATACCTTGTAATAAGTATAGTTGTGTATTACAAACTGGATTTCTGAATGTTTTGTAGATGTGCTTGGTTCATCCAGTCACATTAGTTTCCTGCACAGTGCGCTGAGCAGGGTCTTTATCTCATCCATATCTCTGCTCTGCATGTGTCTGTGTGGGGTCCATGGTCCCCTCCATGGAGGTCTCCTCCTCTGATGGTCTGATTTTGGGAGAAGAGCTTTGTTTACATCTTCCTGTGATAAGATTGGGGTTTCTGGCTTTTTTATTGTTAGGGATCTTTCTATGGGATTTTGGTTGCTGTTGAAGAATCCAGGCCTGGGGTCTCTGTTTAGTACTGTGTCCTTCAGCTCTTTGGCCAGGAGGCTGACCCCTTCTTTTTTGAGGTGCTTATTATCATACAGGTGATGGTGGTTTATGGAAAGGTGTTGTGCCAGGGTCACGTTTGGCACAGTCTTCATCCTTTCGGTCAGGTCCATATTGATGCTTTGGGTGGTTTGCCAGGATATGTCCTTTGTTGGGAGCAGAGATGACAGAATGATTTTGCTGTCTGGGAATTTTAGTTTTGCCATTTTTGCAAATTTTATCAGTTGTCCTGCGATCTGATGGTGCTGGTCTGGCAGATTGTTTGTGCCCGTGTGTATAATAATATGGTTTGGGTTGGTAAATCGTGGATTACACTGGGGAACACAATTTTTTAGGAGTTAGGTCGGACAACTGTTCTTAATTAATTTTTGGATGCTGAATCCAGAAATGATCTCAGTTTTTCTCTATCACGTCAAGTTTTTGAACTATAGTATTTTTGTCTTCTCAAAAATATGTAAACTACTGTACCTAAAAAGTGTTTTTTTTCTTTTTAAATAGTACAAATATGAACAAAAAATGAAATATATAAGAAATAGGCATGACAAATATGCTTTTTAACACTATCATGCTTTTTACAAAGGATATATATGTATATATATGCAAGTAACAAGTCTTATTACAGATATCAGTGCAATTGTGCATCCCTGGCAGGTAAGTTGTGGAGGAAAAACTTGACGTGCTAGAAAAACACTGACTACATTTTTGGAATCAGCATGCCAATTTTAGTATAAATCAGCTCAAAAACCTAACTCAACAGAAAATATTTTTTAAATTGTTCCCCAGTGTTATTGATGACCTCTGTCACCTGTTCAATAGTTGCACAGCGGATTTTACTAACTGCATTCAGGTACTTCCCATGTGAGTCCATTATTAGGACAATATCAGGACTTTGTGATGTCTTGGGTCACGGGTTATGTGGCTGCTGATGGGGGTTTGTGATGCTGGTTTTGCTGGTGGTTGGTTCTCTTCTCTCTTCTATCTCTCTGGTTTCTGTTTCACTTTTATTGGTTTGAGGATTGTTCATATTGTTGTTGCTATTTAATATCTCAGTCAGTTTAATGGGGATCAGTTTAATCTATCTATCTATCTATCTATCTATCTATCTATCTATCTATCTATCTATCTATCTAACCTTGCAAAAAATAAGGCTGCAGCACACACGATTTGGAGTGATTTTCTTGCCTTTATTGGCATACAGGCATAGTGAGGCGACGTTTCGGTCCTCAGACCTTCTTCCAGCAAATCATTTTGCTGGAAGAAGGTCTGAGGACCGACACGTCGCCTCACTATGCCTGTATGCCAATAAAGGCAAGAAAATCACTCCGAATCGTGTGTGCTGCAGCCTTATTTTTTGCAAGTATTTGTTGAAGTGGATGGTTGATTCCCATCACAGGGACTGATAAGCACCTAGCATTTCTGCTACTAAAGCACCGCTGCTCAATAACCTTTTTTTGTTATATCTATCTATCTATCTATCTATCTATCTATCTATCTATCTATCTATCTATCTATCTATCTATCTATGTGTGTGCATATTATTTACAGTATGTATATGTAAATATACGTGTCTTTGTAATCCTCAACATGGAGAAATACCAATTACACCACGAAGAAAAAGTTACGGATTTATGGAAATCACAGGACGGACAGACATGTAAATGGTAAGAAAATGCAAACAAAATTTTCTCATTGTCTCTACTTTAGAATACAAGCTTAATCTGCTGATCAAAACGTCTCAAATAGGCTAAATCGTTGATATGTTTTTTTTTCTACAAAAGCGTTTCTTTTTTGTTTCTTTTTTCTTTTTTTACTTTAATTCTGAAGTCTTATTTAAACCGTCTTTAACAAGGTTTTCCCCACACTTTTTTGCAGCCTTTTGCCTTGTTGTGTTCAGTTAGATGAAGCAGCCGGATCACAGAAGATTTTTATCTTATCAGTAATGGTACCGTCACACAGGGAGATCTCGCCAGCGATGTTGCGGCGATCTCATGAACGCGCACCTCGCTGCAGCGTCTCTCGTGAGACGTCACACGTAGCAATCTTACCGTCAACCCAGGTCGAACCGGCGATTCAGGAATCGCCTGAATCAACCGTGAAGCGATGTTGGCTTTTCAGATCGCCGTGTCACACAGCACCACCTCACCGTCAATGTGGATACAGAATGGATTGCCTGAACACAGACATCGCCTGTGCCATTGCTATCGCCGCGTCACATGGCAGTAGGCATACGGATCGCTCAAGCTACATCGCCTGATTTCCCGACACTGTTGGGAAATCTCTGAACTCAGAAACAGAGATTTATCACCGTTCAGTCGCCTTGTTACACGCGGCGACTTACAGGCGATGTCGCTTCAACATCGCCTGAACAGGAAGATCTCGGCGACATCGCCGGCGATATCTCCCCGTGTGACGGGCCCATAAGGTTTTTGAGGACCTTGTTGTAAAAAAAAATCAACTGAACATCGAAGTGCGTTTTATGCTCATATGTGTGAACATGTTCACGGGAGGTCATTTTTACACAGGGATCCATCATTTTCATTTGTTATAGTATGTTAGCACAATCGTTTTGGGCTGCGTTTGCAAAAACGCATGCATTTTGCGTTTTTGCACACGCACATGGGTTTCTACATGCGTTTCCATTAAAATCAATGGGGACAAAAACGCATGC
The DNA here is from genome assembly GCA_033576535.1 of Allobates femoralis. Lineage (NCBI taxonomy): Eukaryota > Metazoa > Chordata > Amphibia > Anura > Aromobatidae > Allobates > Allobates femoralis. The sequence continues at coordinate 165,370,155 of JARQOC010000002.1, forward strand.
GTTTTGATGCGTTTTTGCGGTAAAAATGCATGGAAACGCAAATGAAGCAAAACGCAGCAAAGCATTAGATGTGAAAGGGGCCTAAAAGAAGAAATGTCAGCTCTTGTTGTGTTTTAACCTGAACAATCCACATAATAAAAGTTTCTCCGTGTGAACATGTACCGTATTTTTCAGACTATAAAATGCCCTTTTTTCCCTCTAAATTCGGGGGAAAGTGGGGGGTGTGTCTCATAGTCTGGATTTATGGACTATGTGCTGGCTGTGGGGCTGTGCTGGGGGGAGCAGTGGCTCTGAGGCAGTTTTTGGAGGCTGCAGAGGCAGCGTGAGGTCATATATCCCTGCTCACTTGTCTACTGTAATATGCACTGCATCCCCCTGTCCATCACCTCTTAGCGCTGAAGCAGCACATATTACATTAGACTAAGTTTACTCACCCCTCATCATGGTATATGGCCCCCATGTTAGCGCACACACAAAACATAAACAATGTAATGCACCTCGCCACCGCTCCCCTCTGTCGCTCCCCTGTCTGCAGCATTGTGATGTCTTCCTGTCTTTGCCAGCATCATGTGACCAGCACAGCACAGTGACGTAATCGCTGCGCATGTGCCACTGACATGATCGGCTGCCCGGACACACAGAAGTCATTGCGTTGCTGTAGGCAGGGGAGCGACGGAGAGGTGTGTTATATTGTTTTTTTGTGCGTGTGTGTGTGTGTGCGTCAGGATGGGGGGTCATATCCAGGAAGGAAGGCCATTTCTAGGAAGGGGGGGCATATCCCAGCATGGGGGCCTATATCCAGGATGGGGTTGCTATACACCAGGATGGGAGGCCATATCCAGAATGGGAGGTATATCCAAGATGGTGCTATATACCACGATGGGGGTCCATATCTAGGATGGCTAGGATGGTGGGTGTTATATACCAGGATGGGGGGCCATATTCAGGATGGGGGGTGCTATATACCAGGATGAGGAGTGATATCCAGGATGGGGGTGCTATATCGAAGATGGGGCTCTATATACCAGGATGGGGGACCTTATCCAGGATAAGGGGCCATATCCAGGATGGGGGGCTATATGCCAGGATAGGAGGCCATATCCAGGATGGGGGGTGCTATATCCAGGATGGGAGGCTATATACCAGGATGGGAGGTGCTAAATACCAGGATGGGGGGCCATATCCAGGATGGGGCACATATATGACCTGGAAGGGATGCAGAATGGAGACAGTACCCCCATAAGAGTCAGCCGCAGATCCCCCATGACAGTGCATAATAACCAAATTTTTTGCTTAATTTTTTTCCCTGTATTTTTCTCTTCTAAAATCTAAGTGCATTTTATGGTCTGAAAAATATGGTACTCATTTATTCAGTGGTCATAGTTGAGCTATTTATCAGGGAGAAACACCAGAAATGATGTTGCTTTATGTTAAAGATAATGGGCAGCACTAATCAGAAAACGACCTTGTGAGACAAATCTACAAACTTTTTTTTCAGTCACAAACTATTTGTTCACGTTTTTTAGTATACAGAAATATCCAAAAAACAGGGAGATAGGTGGATGAGTCGGGCAGCAGAGTTGAGGATGGTGCGGAGAGGTGCAAGGAAGGAGGCAGGGAGGCCGGTGAACAGGAGGTTGCAGTAGTGCAGGCGAGAGATTCAAGGATTTGAAGTAAGAGGGAGTGGTCAACAGTGTCAAAGGCAGCAGAGAGGTCGAGAAGAATGAGAACGAAGTAGTGTCGTTTGCTCTTGGCGATCAGAAGGTCGTTGGTGACTTTGGTAGGCTGTTTCGGTGGAGTGGTGAGGTCGGAAGCCGGATTGTAGGCAATCAAAGAGAGCACAGGAAGAGAGGTGGGAGGATAGACGTATTGTTCAAGAGGTTTTGAGGCGAACGGGAGGAGAGATATGGGGCGATAGTTGGAGACTGTTGTAGGGTCAAGGGATGTTTTTTTTAGGATGGGAGTGATTAGGGCGTGTTTGAAGGGTGAGGAGTGTTTGATGGAGGGCAGCCCTAGAGGTTCCCACTACACCGGCAGCTCGCGCCACAGGACAGAGTACTGAGCCGAGCACAGGAACAAGAAAAGTGGATGCACAGTCACAGCCAGCAGATGGCAGTGGCAGGTAGTGATGAGAAAGTACTAGTAGGCACAGCAGATGGCAATGGCTGGCAGTGACTGGCAGGCACAGGTAGGTGCAGCAGATGGCTATCAGACAAAGAAACACAAGCACGGATTAATATATGCAACAAGGCACAGAGCAAGGAGGGGGACCTGACAACTAGCTTCAGACAGAAACAACTAAGACACATTAATCAGGCACCTCCTAATACGGGCGGCTGCCTAAAATATTTTGTGCCTCTTAGCCATAGGCTGAGAGGCACGTTCAGGTCAGGGCATGCTGGCCCTGCAAGAGAAAGCAGTGCGCCGCAGCCGCGTCCTAACTCGGAAGCCTACCGTGCATGCGCAAACCTCGGGACCCAGAGGGAGTGGAGAGCAAGAGTGGTGAGTAAGGCAACGTCCCTGCACTTTTCGTATCTGTAACATGGCAGGCATGACAATGGTGCAAGAAGTGTAAAAACACACCAGGCTCGTAACTAAGTCAGAAATGGAATAAAAGGAGCGTGAAAATTGGGCTCCAGCACCAATGAAAAAATGTTAAAACATGCAATTAAAAACATGATGAGGATAAGTGTTTTGGTTTTTGGCTGCCTGAAAAATGTGTAATGTGCACAAACCCTATGGGACTTAAAATGCCTAGTGTAAAATGGCTTTTACTTTGTCTCTACCCATAGAGAATTTATGAGAGCTTAGCCAAGCTGAGACTACCATCAACAAAGACTGAAATTGAAATGTAAGAACAAAACGGCATGGAAGACACTAGAACACTTTTTGGACTTGAACATCCATAGTCTTAGTTCTCTCATCAGTCACCCATTTGAAAGAAAAGTAACACTAAAGTTTATATTAAGACGCATTGTCATACTATCAGTGCATTGACAGTGACCAGGATCTAAGGGGTCCAAAATAGTTATTATTTCTACCATCCTATTTTCTCAGGCACTTTGTGAGAAGTCACTAAGCGTAAATGTCAGTGTACTAAAACGCTCTTACCCACGCTCATTTAGACAATTATTAGTATGGTTCATGACGTTTAACTAGACACAACAAAGGTCAGAACCTGTCTGTAAGAGAACCCTGTACTATGTCTTCAACCGAAAACACAGTAAATTCTACATAGGCAATAACCAATAGCTTCTCATTGATCGTTTCTTTTATGCTTATATAAAATGATCATTTGGCATCAGCACATCCCATTTGGGTAAAATAAAAATATCTGAATGTTTGTTGTAATTGAATTTTTATTTGTGGTAAATGTTACAATTATTGAAAGATAGAAAAAGTATGTGATCGCCCATCAAATTGATCTACCGTATTAGCGATTGATGGCAGCAGTTTTTTTTGTCAATCCAAAAGACCCTAAATTTAAACTGCCTCTCCAACAAAACTATAGGCAATTATTTATTTTCCTTTATATCATACACTTTACATCATGATTGGCAATATATTCCTTGTTTAGAGGAAATGGGATGCCCATCAAGAAAAATGAATAATTATGCATAGAAAATGCAATAGTAAGTGTTTTATTTTTTCAATTTGTATTGGGAAAAGCCACAGAGGGCAATAAGTGACAAAGAATGTTCTTAAAATCAAGCAACCATGACCCTATGCTGAAAGGCCTAACTAAAGTTAAAGGGAATCTGCCAGTAGAATCAACCCTCCTATATGTGCATGTTGTTCATAGGAAGTTGAATAAAATGATCCATTAATATCTGTGATCCAAACTCTTAGGCCCTTTTCACATCTATGTAGCCCCTGCGATGCAAGCGCAGGTGCATTTACAGGCAAGTGCAGGCAAGCGCATAGGCACATAGATGCACTGCTCTTGCGCTCGGTGCCCCCATTACCTGCTGTGGCCGAGCGCAGCCAAGTGCAGGAGACGAAATCCCAGAAGCACGAGTGTGACTGTGCCAACGTCACCGGGCATGCGCTTGCCCAGACGCACCCGGAAACGCGTAATGCAATGTTTCCGGGTTCATCTGGAGAAGCGCATGCGCGGTGACGTCGGCTCATTCCCTCTCGCACTTCCTGGATTTCGTCTCCTGTGCTCGGCCATAGCAGGTAATGGAGGCACCGAATGCAGGCGAGCGCAAGAGCAGTGCATCTATGCGCCTATGTGTTTGCCTGTAAATGCACCTGCACTTGCATTTGTGCTTGCGCAGGGCAGGAAAACGCAGGGGCTACATAGATGTGAAAAGTACCTTATTACAGAGTTGTTAAGATCTATAGGGTTGTGGCCCAGATCTCCCTAAAATTCTGCCTCAAGAATGTATTTTAAATAAAAGGGGGCATTATTAGTGTGAGATATGTCATGATTGATACTTTGCTGTCAAATGATATTGTACAAAAAACATGGTTTAATCTGTGCTGCTGCAAGAAGGGATCCAAGTACAGAGATGTGAATTATGGGTAGTTTGATGCATTTCGAAGTCCAACTTCTTTACCAGGATATCACAACATCAACCAAGATATGGTGACATTCAGATGAAGAAGTTGGATTACTTTGAAATGCTTTTACGGTAATTCCACCATGCCAATCCCTTCGATGTTGCTGGAGAATCGAGAGGGCCCATACACTTTGGAATGTTGGTCCATCCCTGCAATGTAGAATGTTGGTCTGATTTGGTCTAAATTATATATGAACTTTTCTTATTATGGTGTTGTCTTTCACATGGAAATGATATGCTATCAGCATTATGATTATGAGATAATTCTATATGCATTTCAAATGATTTTTCTGGCAGATGAGACAAATTTCAGTCAATTAATTTGGCCAGTTACACACACCATTTATGAATATCATTCGTTTGATTGGAATTAGTCAACAACCTGTATGTGTAATTTTACTTTAATGCAGACCATAAACATTAGATGGCTATCAGATGGCTGATTGTTTGTCCGACAGCTATCTCAGTCGACTCTCCCATACAGAGGAGCACTCGCTCAGCCAAACTTCTGTGTTCTCTATGAAAAAGCCACTAGTTGACAAAACGACTGGTAGCTAATCTCAGGATGTAACACGTATGTGGATATCTTATATAAAAGAGGAATTCAGCTCACCCCTTGTTGTTCCTGGCATGCATGGTCCACAGAACTCCCCGCACGGAGCCACCCCGGTCCCAGCGTGCAGCAATCCAAAGCAAGAGAGGAAATCTCCAGCAAATACAGACATAGTCAGATGTGCTAAAGCCAGTAAACCTTTATTTTATTCCATTTAAAACATCTTGTGGCAGACAGTGGAGTACCCCAGCAAGAGACGATTATCACACGTGTTTCGACTGTGCAGTCTTAATAATGGATCCACGATTAAGACTGCATAGTCGAAACGCTTGGGATAATCTTCTCTTGCACTGTCTGCCGCAAGATGTTCTAACTGGAATAAAATAAAGGTTTACTGGTTTTAGTACATCTGACCTTGCCTGTACTCGCTGGAGATTTTATGTGGATATCTTAGAAATCTGATGGCATAGGGCAAGACAAGACAGAGACAAAGGCTTCATGTATAATTCTGTAATATCACACATGCAATAAACAAGTTCAGGTGAGGATGCAGCAAACAGAGAAGCAAGGCAAACTAAGAAGAGGCAAATGCATAAAGTCCACTTGGAAACAGTTTATAAACACAGTGAGGCCGGCAACAAAAATAGCCCTTAGGTAACAGTTCATGCACAGCTTGGCCAGTAGCTGAAATATTGTTTATGTGACAGTTCACACACAGCGGAGCCGGCAACAGAAATATTCTTTAGTTAACACAATCCAGAACATAGCACTGTGCAGTGCGGATAACACAAGTACTGAACTGTCCAAAGAACCACACTGCAACAATGCACAAAGCAAAACTAAATAGCAGCAGCAACAGCTTACATGCACCAGAGTACAGCTTGTTGCTGGAAGGCAACTAGAGTTCAGGTGAGGCACAGCAGATGGCTGTAGTAATGTAAGAGCAGACCTGGAATTGCTGGAAAAGAATCTACACTCAGGTAATGCACTGAAGTACCAGAGAAAATACTCAAGAGAGGCTCGAATGTCGGACAGGAGCTTAAACAAGCAGGACAAGAAGGGAACACATGGTCATGATGAGGCAGCAGACGCCATTTTTAATAAGGGCTAGAAGACACAGAAGATTAACTGGAAAAGCCAAATCCTGACACAGGGAGAACAATTTGATCAGCAGTCCAAAATTGGACATAAGTGATCAGCATCATTCCTAACCCTGAGTCCCCCGTGAACCCCATAGACATTAAACTGTCATCTAAGGAAAGATTTCTAGTAGCTTCAGGGAAAAACAGGTTTCCATGCCACTCATGCAAATCAGTGGGCCAACTTGTGTAATGCCAAGGCTGCTATGGTCGGAGCAGGTTTGTGCACAAATTAGCCATAATGAATACTTCAGAAAGGCAGGAGTGGTCGCCCACTATTATTGACATACAGTGTTGGTCAAAAGTATTGACACCTATGCCATTCTGTCAGATAATACTCAGTTTCTTCCTGAAAATGATTGCAATCACAAATTCTTTGGTATTATTATCTTCATTTAGTTTGTCTTCAATGAAAAAAACGCAAAAAGAATTGTCCTAAAGCCAAATTGGATATAATTCCACACCAAACATAAACAAGGGTGTGGACAAAAGTATTGGCACCCTTAGAAAAATCATGTGATGCTTCTCTAATTTGTGTAATTAACAGCACCTGTAACTTACCTGTGGCACCTAACAGGTGTTGGCAATAACTAAATCACACTTGCAGCCAGTTAACATGGATTAAAGTTGACTCAACATCTGTCCTGTGTCCTTGTGTGTACCACATTGAGCATGGAGAAAAGAAAGAAGACCAAAGAACTGTCTGAGGATTTGAGAAACCAAATTGTGAGGAAGCATGAGCAATCTCAAGGCTACAAGTCCATCTCCAAAGACCTGAATGTTCCTGTGTCTACCGTGCGCAGTGTCATCAAGAAGTTTAAAGCCCATGGCACTGTGGCTAATCTCCCTAGATGTGGACGGAAAAGAAAAATTGACGAGAGATTTCAACACAAGATTGTGTGGATGGTGGATAAAGAACCTCAACTAACATCCAAACAAGTTCAAGCTGCCCTGCAGTCCGAGGGTACAACAGTGTCAACCCGTACTATCCGTCGGCGTCTGAATGAAAAGGGACTGCATGGTAGGAGACCCAGGAAGACCCCACTTCTTACCCCGAGACATAAAAAAGCCAGACTGGAGTTTGCCAAAACTTACCTGAGAAAGCCTAAAACGTTTTGGAAGAATGTTCTCTCTTTTTGGGCAAAGGCATCAACATAGAGTTTTCAGGAGAAAAAAAGAGGCATTCAAAGAAAAGAACACGGTCCCTACAGTCAAACATGGCGGAGGTTCCCTGATGTTCTGGGGTTGCTTTGCTGCCTCTGGCACTGGACTGCTTGACCGTGTGCATGGCATTATGAAGTCTGAAGGCTACCAACAAATTTCGCAGCATAATGTAGGGCCCAGTGTGAGAAAGCTGGGTCTCCCTCAGAGGTCATGGGTCTTCCAGCAGGACAATGACCCAAAACACACTTCAAAAAGCACTAGAAAATGGTTTGAGAGAAAGCACTGGAGACTTCTAAGGTGGCCAGCAATGAGTCCAGACCTTAATCCCATAGAACACCTGTGGAGAGATCTAAAAATGGCAGTTTGGAGAAGGCACCCTTCAAATATCAGGGACCTGGAGCAGTTTGCCAAAGAAGAATGGTCTAAAATTCCAGCAGAGCATTGTAAGAAACTCATTGATGGTTCCTGGAAGTGGTTGATCGCAGTTACTTTGGCTAAAGGTTGTGCAACCAAGTATTAGGCTGAGGGTGCCAATACTTTTGTCTGGCCCATTTTTGGAGTTTTGTGTGAAATGATCAATGTTTTGCTTTTTGCTTCATTCTCTTTGTGTTTTTTCATTGAAGACAAATTAAATGAAGATGATACCAAAGAATTTGTGATTGCAATCATTTTCAGGAAGAAACTAAGTATTATCTGACAGAATTGCAGGGGTGTCAATACTTTTGGCCAACACTGTATATATTTATATACAGTATACATGCTTTAATAAACATATAATTTAGAAGATACAATTTTATCCTTTTTTACATGATATTGGATCTATTGTTGCTTTTTGCCTTTTTTAGTATAACATTTTCAGTTAAACCCCTTAATCTGATGCTAAAAATCTAACCCAGAGATAGAAATATTACATAAAGAATGTAATTTTTGCCTTACATGTATTCTTTATAACCTATGGGTGCCCTTGTTTCTGTGTATTTAAGAATTAATTGGATGCATTTTCTGTGTAAAGTATTTGGCAAAGTGTTAGAATTTCATTATTTTAACAGTTATTATTCAAAACATTACAGGAAATCCTAATCATTTTGCAGCTTTACACTGGCATGTGTGGGCATAGATTTAATGGATTATTTCCCAGTATTCACTTTTCAAAGAAAAATATTTTTCCACCTCTCCATGTTTATAAAGTATAGACTTACTGTATTAATATATTAGTGCAAGGAGAACCTACATTCAGCAACATTCTTAGAAGTGGCAGAATTTGTAAAAAAAAATTTTGGCAGAATTTGTGTTCTGTTCCAATCCCGGGGGGGTCAGTCAGCACACGATGACTTCTCAAACCAAGGAGATCATCCGGTAGGGGACATAGCCTTCTAAGAATCAACCTTAAGGCTGCGTTCACACATTGCGTATTTTGCCGCGTTTTTTTACGCGCGCTTTTCAAAATACGCAATGTGTCTTTTGTCTGCCTGCAAAGTGAATGGGAAATTCACTTTGCAGTGCAGACATTGCGTAAAAATACGCAGTGCGTTTTCCGGGAGAAAACGCAGCTCCGTAAAGAATTGATATGTCAATTCTTTACGGAGCTACTACTGCGTATTTTCACAGAGAGGAGGAAGAATCCTGCTTCCTCCTCCCCTCTGTGACAGCTGTGGCCGCCCCATTAGACTTCACAGTGTGTTAATACACACTGTTAAGTCTAATTAAACTAAAGCAAGTGTGTGAAAAATAAAAAACAATGAATACTCACCTTCCGACGTCTTCTCCCGGTCTCCGGTGCCCGGTTCTAGTCAGATTTCTACTGACAAGACCTGTGGTGATGTCAGAGGGGGGGCGTTCCCGGGCACTCGCGGTCATGTGACCGCGAGCAGCCAATCAGCGATGGGACCGCCCGGTAACGCCCCCCCTCTGACGTCATCACAGGTCTTGTCAGTAGAAATCTGACTAGAACCGGGCACCGGAGACCGGGAGAAGACGTCGGAAGGTGAGTATTCATTGTTTTTTATTTTTCACACACTTGCTTTAGTTTAATTAGACTTAACAGTGTGTATTAACACACTGTGAAGTCTAATGGGGCGGCCACAGCTGTCACAGAGGGGAGGAGGAAGCAGGATTCTTCCTCCTCTCTGTGACATCACTGCGCTTTCTGGGGGAAAGAAAGCGCAGTGTGTGAAAGCCCCTGCGTATTTTGCTGCGCTTTTTTACGCGGCCGAAAAACGCGGCAAAAAGCGCACGTAAAAAAGCGCAGCAAAATACGCAAATGTGTGAACGTAGCCTAAGTGTCAAAATCAATTGCTATTTTTTCTAAAAAATCTTCTTTGAATTAAAATATGCTGACAAGATGCTCAATGCTCCCTTAGTGGGATCAACTATTCAGTGCACCTTCTCACCTACTTGATTTGCATCTGTCTTTGCCCCTTCTTCATCGATTGACAACTCTGGCTGTACAGGAGCTAGGGGGCAGGATAGATACAAAAAAACAAGTAGATGGGAAGGTACACTTAAAGGGGTTTCCATGAACAAACATCTTAATAAGTTGATCTTGTAATAATAATAATTTCCTCAATTCGATGTATTTAAATAACATTTCCATGCTGAGATAATCCTATATATGTGTCCCTGCTATGTACTGTGTAATGGCCATGTCTTTCTGTACAGAGATATGGCCCCTAATGAAGGCATTATAGCCGAAACGAGCATTGGGCATGGGCACCATTCCCGAAGGATCCTCAGTGTGCACTCTATATTGTTATAACAGGTACATATCATATGGTGTGATATTGCCACTTGTAGGGCACTCATTCTTTAGGGAGATTACATATCTTCACCCCTAATATGATTTGCTTTGTAGACATCAATCATATAGGACATAGGCTTACCCAGCATGGGGCAGGGTGGGGGGCAGCTGCCCTCTCCAAGAGGAAGGGGTGAGCAGCACTGAGTGCGCGCAGGGAGCACTTATTATAATGTCTGAGGCTGAGCTGAGGCCGGCCACCGCTACCACCTGAACTTGTGTGTGTGTAGCGAATGCGATAACGGTTACCTCAGCGCGGTAATCATGGGGCAGCAGCCAGCAGGGGCACAGGGCGGATCTCTCCCTCAGACAGTGTCTGCCGACTGCCCACACTGCAGATCAGCTCGACAGGCAGGGGATTCAGAAGTGATGTCATGACATCACCACTGAGCACCTTGTTGCTGTGCTGAGTCCCTGCTGTGCAGAGCGGCAAACAAGCTGGGGACACTGCTGGTGCTGGAGGCTGGAGCTGAGATAGAAGAGAGGACATTACCAGTTAAAAGAAGATGTAAGTATAAACAAAAGTGACCTGGAAGATAATGTGGGGGGGGGTCGGGAGCCCTATGGAAGGGATTTATATGGGAGCCTTATGTGGGGGCTGCAATGTATATGAGATGACATGTACTCCCATCTCATATACAGCCCTGACCCCCCATAGGCTCCTATATCATATACAGCAACCCTATAGGGCTCCTATATCATATATAGACCCCTAAAAGGCTCCCATTATTGGAGCCCTATGAGGGGGCTGTATATGATATGGGAGCCCTATGTGGCATTAGGGAGGCTGTATATAATATGGGATATGGGACTCCCATATCATATACAGCCCCCCATAGGGCTCCCATATCATATACAGCATATATATGATATAGGAGCCCTATGGGGGGCTGTTGTATATGATATGAGGACTGTATGGGGTATTGGGGGACTGTATATGAGATGGGACTCCAATATCATATACAGCCCCCCATAAGGCTCCCATATCATATACAGCCCACCCCATAGGGCTCACGTATCATATACAACCCCCATAGGGCTCTCATGATGGGAGCCCTATAGAGGGGCTGTATATGATACATGAACCCTATGAGGGGGCTGAATATGATTTGGGTGCCCTATGGCGGGGTTATATATGATATGGGAGCCCTATAAGGGGACTGTATATGATATGGGAGCTCTATGGGGGGCTGTATATGAGATGGGAGCCCTATGGAGGGCTGTATATGAGATGTGAGCCTTATGGGACATTGGGGGGGATGTATATGAGATAGAACTTCCATCTCATATACAGCCCCCCCATAGGGCTCCCATCTCATATACAGACCCCCATAGGGCTCCCCAGTGGCGTAACGAGTCTGATGGGCCCCAGTGCGCAATTTTACATTTTGAACGACCATGGCTTGCCCCCCTAGGTTTGATCCTGGGTATGCCCATGATATAGGATGATAATGACTTGATGTCATTTACACCAAAGTTGTAAAAATGAAAGTGATACAGTGCGTTGTGAAAGTATTTGGCCCCCTTGAACTTTTCAACCTTTTGCCACATTTCAGGCTTCAAACATGAAGATATAAATTATAATTTTTTTTTGAAGAATCAACAACAAGTGGGACACAATTATGAAGTGGAACGAAATTTATTGCATATTTTAAACTTAACAAATAAAAAACTGAAAAGTGGGGCGTGCAATATTATTACCTTTACCTTCAGTGCAGCAAACTCACGCCAGAAGTTCAGTGAGGATCTCTGAATGATCCAATGTTGTCCTAAATGACTGGTAATGATGAATAGAATCCACCTGTGTGTAATCAAGTCTCCGTATAAATGCACCTGCTCTGTGATAGTCTCAGGGTTCTGTTTCAAGCGCACAGAGCATTATGAAGACCAAGGAACACAGCAGGCAGGTCCGAGATACTGTTGTGGCGACGTTTAAGCCGGATTTGGATGCAAAAACGTTTCCCAAGTTTTAAACATCTCAAGAAGCACTGTGCAAGCGATCATATTGAAATGGAAGGAGCATCAGACCACTTCAGATCAACCAAGACCCGGCCGTCCCTCTAAACTTTCATCTTGAACAAGGAGAAGACTGATCACAGATGCAGCCTAAAGGCCCATGATCACTCTGGATGAACTGCAGAGATCTACAGATGAGGTGGGAGAGTCTGTCCGTAGGACAACAATCAGTCGTACAATGCACAAATAAGGACTTTATGGAAGGGGAAGGAAGATTGGGAAGAAGAAAGCCATTTCTCAAAGATATCCATAAAAAGTCTTGTTTGAAGTTTGCCACAAGCCACCTGGGAGATACACCAAACATGTGGAATAAGGTGCTCTGGTCAGATGAAACCAAAATCGAACTTTTTGGCCACAATGCAAAACAATATGTTTGGTGTAAACTAACACAGCTCATCACCCTCAAAACACCATCCTCACTGTCAAACATGGTGGTGGCAGCATCATGGTTTGGGCCTGCTTTTCTTCAGCAGGGACAGGGAAGACGGTTAAAATTGATGGGAAGATGGACGGAACCAAATACGGGACCATTCTGGAAGAAAACCTGTTGGAGTCTGCAAAAGACCTGAGACTGGGACAGAGATTTATCTTCCAACAAGACAATGATCCCAAACATAAAGCAAAATCTACAATGGAATGGTTCAAAAATAAACGTATCCAGGTGTTAGAATGGCCAAGTCACAGTCCAGACCTGAATCCAATCGAGAATCTGTGGAAAGAGCTGAAAACTGCTGTTCACAAACGCTCTCCATCCAACCTCTCAGAGCTCGAGCTGTTTTGCAAGGAAGAATGGGCAAGAATTTCAGTCTCTCGATGTGCAAAACTGATAAGAGACATACACCATGTGACTTGCAGCTGTAATAGTAGCAAAAGGTGGCGCTACAAAGTATTAACTCAAGGGGGCTGAATAATATTGCACGCCCCACTTTTCAATTTTTTGTTAAAATAGTTTAAAATATCCAATAAATTTAGTCCCACTTCATGATTGTGTCCCGCTTGTTGTTGATTCTTCACAAAAAAATTGAATTTATACCTTTATGTTTGAAGCCTGAAATGTGGCAAAAGGTTGAAAAGTTCAAGGGGACCAAATACTTTCACAAGGCACTGTATATATTTATATATAATATTGGAGATTTAGATATCTTTATAAATCTGCATATCAGCATGTGTATATATATTTATATATCTATATATATATATATATATATATATATATATATACACAGTATATATATATATATATATATATATATATATATATATCCATGGACTTTGTCTATTCTTCTGCTATGTGTATTTTTATCTGCACCTGATTCAATGTAATGAAGATTGTTGATATTTTATTTTCAATATTTCTTTATTAACATCAATTTTCAGTACAGAATCATATGTAATAAAAATAGATATGTCCAAAATGTCAATGTAAAGACAAACACATAGCAAACAGTGACTAAGCATTATCCCTATATAAAGACTGGAGGCCCCATATAAGTGTAACTACTTGAGCCCATTACCATAGGGCCCGGGTCTGATCTTTGTTTCGGATTCACAATGGGTTTCCCCCTCCCGGAGGGCTGAGGACTGGGAAACCTTCAAAAGTATCTGAAACAGAGTATAGGATATAAAGAAAAGACAGAGAGAAAAGGAAAAAGAGAGGTATATAGATCAGTAGTAGAAATGTAAAAGAAAACTGTGACATGTAGATAAAAAAATAAAACACTTGGTAAGAGGAAGGGAAGGAGAGCAGGTGGAAACATGGGGGACGGAGAGGGGAGGGGAAAGGAGTAGGGCCAACTCCCGCTCCTGCAAACAGTTCCTGAACCCCGAGATCCCAGAGAGTTCTATCCAGCTTATAGGAAAAGATCTTGAAAGTCTAGGTAGTCTTGGAGTCCACTCAATCCAGGTTGTATGAAACGTATCAGGGGAATCTGAACTATCAGCAGCCAGTTCCTCCATTCTGTATATGTCTTCCAGTTCCTTATACCACTCAGAGATAGGTGGTACCTGGGTAGATTTCCAATATCTTGTTGTTACTGAGCAGGCTGCTGTCAAGCAAAAGTGAAGAACGTCTTTTTTGTAGTATTAATCGACTTAGGGCCACTTTACACACACCAACTTATCTGTCCAACTTCTGAACAACTCACTGGTTGCAGTGAAATCATGGACACATTGTTCTATTTTGTGGCTGTGTACAAATGGAACAATGTGTCCATGATTTCACTGCAACCAGTAAGTTGTTCAGAAGTTGGACAGATAAGTTGGTGTGTGTAAAGTGGCCATTAGGAAAATAGACAATAGGGCTATTTGTGGGCCACTTGTCACTCGTCTACCCTTGATGAGACTATGCTTTTTGAATACTCATGTCCAAAACTGCTGTATTTTGGAGCAAGTCCACCAAACATGATATTTTATTAACACTATGGATGTTTAATCATATACTTCTTCCCCTCCCCTTCTGGTCACTGTGTACATACAATTTGTCCTTATTTGATGGTAACAAGTTCTGATAGTCAGGGGCGTATCTAGGGGGGTGCAGCCGGACCTTTTGCTCCGGGCGCAACTCAGTGGAGGGCGCCGGCGGCACCCCCTCCCTCAACCCCCCGCGGCTGCAATATGATAGGCGCGGGCGAGGCTGGAATCCGACAGTGCTCAGTGTGACGAGGACACACTTGTCCGACAGACATGCGAGTCTGTCAGAGGAGACTCGCAAGGAGCAGGAGCTGTGACCCGGAACGGCCTCTTTCTGTCAGGACGGGGCTGTCAGCTGATTGTGTGTTTGTGCAGCTCTACACTCCCCATCCTGACAAAAAGAGGCCGTTCCGGGTCACAGCTCCTGCTCCTTGCGAGTCTCCTCTGACAGACTCGCATGTCTGTCGGACAAGTGTGTCCCCCGCCTGTCCATGTAGGACTCCTGTAAAGCGCCTCCTCCTCGCCATCTGGTGGCGGCCGGGCGCACTGCACTTGCCCTGCTCACTCCGCTCCTGACATGGAGGAGAGATCCCCGGAGCTGAGTGCACTGACCCCCAACACCAAGAGGCTGCTGCCCCAGAGACAGGTGGGTCTCACATCTGCCCTCTATCATGTCCACATTCATGTCTGGGTCCTCACACCCTTCCTTATAACTAACATAAGTCAGCAGCATGCTGCCACCTGTAGTCCTTGTGCTCCCTCTAGAGCCAGCGCTGCACACACTGTCTGCTGCACACATTGTCTCTTGCACACACTGCCTGCCGCACACTGTCTGCACACACTGCCTGCTGCACACACTGTCTCTTGCACACACTGCCTGCCGCACACACTGTCTGCCGCACACTGCGTGCTGCACACACTGTCCGCACACACTGCGTGCTGCACACACTGTCCGCACACACTGGCTGCCGCACTGTCTGCTGCACACACTGCCTGCCGCACACACTGCCTGCTGCACACAGTCTCTTGCACACACTGCCTGCCGCACACTGCACACACTGTCTGCACACACTGTCCGCACAGTGTCTGCACACACTGCGTGCCGCACACACTGCCTGCCGCACACACTGCCTGCCGCACACACTGTCTGCTGCACACTGTCTGCTGCACACTGACTGTTGCACACACTGACTGCTGCACACACTGACTGCTGCACACACTGACTGCTGCACACTGACTGCTGCACACACTGACTGCTGCACACTGACTGCTGCACACTGACTGCTGCACACACGCCGGCGGCACCCACCCCCCCGCGGCTGCAATATGAGCGGCGCGGCTGAAATCTGACAGCACCCCCCAACCCCCCCCCCCGGTCCTCACCTACTTTGAGGGGGGGAGCGCCAAATCAGATCTCTGCCCCGGGTGCCGGCAAACCTAGTTACACCCCTGCTGATAGTTATAGGATAATACTCTTCTCATATACGGTAGTATATTTTTTTTTTAGATCTATTACAATCAAATATATCTATCAACCATGTTAAAAATATAATTTATATCGAATATATAAAGCTGAATGTATGTGTTTGGGTGTGTATGTATGTATCAAGTCCTGCCCACTCACAATAGCCCCACCCACTCTCTATAGCCATGCCCACTCTACATAGCCATACCTACTTCACATAGCCACACCCACTTCCCATATCCGTGCCCACTTCACAAAGATGAGTGTTTGCATGAAGCCTCGCCCACTCCACATAGCCACGCCCAATCCACATGACCACATCCACTCCAACTAGCCACTCCCACTTCACAGCACATCACAAAGCCATCCCTCAATAGCCCACCCACCCCACATAGGCCCACCCACTTCACAGCCATATCTCCACAAAGCCATGCTCACTCCATTTGGGGGGCAGGATTTGGGAGGGCAGGTTTGTGTGGTGTGGGTGCAGTGGGTGCATTTTTGGGGGGGCGAGTTGGGAAGGGTGCAGGTTAAGGGGGGCAAAGGGGGCATTTTTTAGGGGTGTGAGGGTGCAGGTTTGGGGAGGGTTTGGGGGTAGGAGAAGTTTTGGGGTGGGGACAGCATGGGTGGATGGGGTGGGTTAGAGGGAGGTGTGGGGGGGCAGGTTTAATGCGTATAGTGGACATACATACACACACACAAACATACTCTCAGCTTACTGTATAACTAAGAACAGTTAGTTACTATGCCTGGGCAACGCCAGGCTCTACAGCTAGTTATTAATACATTCATACAGGAACATGGTCTGATCATATCACATCTATGGGGCCTATAGCATACTATGGGGCCGAAATCCAGTCCGGGGCTGTTCGATTCACATTGGACAGGACAACCCCAGATCGGATTGTGCCATGGTGTGAACCCGGCCTTAAAGGGAATATGTCAGTAGGTTTTGCTACCTTATCGGACAGCAACTAAATGTAGTCAAAGAAAACATGAATCCATCAATGTATCAGATCACAGGTCAACAAAAAAAAATATTTTTTCTGGTGTCCAAAATATTTTAATGAATTTGGGGTATTTTTGGGGTGCTGATTCTGAATATGCTATCAGTTTTGCCAGATTGGCTCAAGTTTTTGAGATTTTTGGTATCTTATTTATAGCACTTGTTGGTAAATGCGACGCATCATCTCATTAATTTCTTTGGATTAGTACTTGAACTGAGCAGTTCTCAATATAGTTTTGTGTTAATTAGTGTTCTAAAAGTTTGTTCATAGCTTGATTTTTGCACTAACTTTATGTTGTTGTCTGTTTTCCAGTGAAAAGCATGAACTCATCAAGAAGAAGTTGTCTTAACGATCCAGACTCATTCTGTTACATTTGTGGTGAATATACACTGACAAAACATAGAAGAAACATAACAGACTTCGTTAAAAAAGTGTATTTTGCCTATTTTGGGGTTATGCTTGGGGACCAAGACAAGTTTTGGGCACCACACATAGTGTGCAAAGCATGTATCGAATTATTACGAAAATGGAGCAAAGGACAAAGAACAAGCTTCAAATTTGGTGTTCCAATGGTGTGGAGAGAGCAAAAAAATCATCATGATGACTGTTATTTCTGTGCAGTGCAAGTACAAGGATTCAATAAGCATAAGAAACGAAAATGGGAGTATCCTAACATGGAATCTGCAAGAAGGCCTGTCCCTCATTGTGAAGATGTGCCTGTACCTGTGTTTACCATGTTACCTGACCTTCCCCCACCTGATGATGATGATGAAATGCAGGGTATGGAGCTAAGCATTAGTTCTGGAAGTGAACTAGAATATGAAGGAAGTTTCAGAACACCTACGCAATTTACCCAAGGAGAGCTCAACGATCTAATAAGAGACCTCAACCTCTCAAAAAGTGCATCCGAACTTTTAGCTTCAAGGCTAAGTGAAAAAAATTGTCTGACGCCTGGAACTAAAATTACATCTTACAGGACCAGAGAAGAAGCACTTCTTCCATTTTTCTGTGAAGATGACCTACTTGTATATTGTAAGGATATTCCTGGCCTGATGCTGCAAATGGGTTTACAAGTATATCGTCCTGTAGACTGGAGGCTTTTCATAGATAGTTCTAAAAGGAGTTTGAAATGTATTTTGTTGAACAATGGCAATCAGTGTGCATCTCTTCCAGTAGCTCACTCAACTAAACTTGCAGAACAATACCAAAATGTCAAAATGGTCTTGGAGAAACTGTGCTACCATGAACATTCGTGGCTGATATGTGTTGATTTAAAAATGGTCAACTTTTTACTTGGACAGCAAAGTGGATACACAAAGTATCCTTGCTTCATCTGCATGTGGGATAGTAGAGCAAAACATCAGCACTGGGAGAAACTGAATTGGCCTCCAAGGGACACCTTGACAGTAGGAGCATCAAACATAGTGAACGAACCTTTGGTGGACAGGGAAAAAATCATTCTACCACCACTTCACATAAAGTTAGGATTAATGAAGCAGTTCGTCAAGGCATTAGACAAAGATGGTAATTGCTTCATGTACATCTGCAGATCTTTCCCTGGTCTTAGTAGCGAAAAACTGAAGGCAGGAATCTTTGATGGTCCTCAAATTCGGAAACTCATTAAAGATTCAAATTTTCCTAAGGAAATGAATGACATTGAAGCTGCTGCATGGTGTAGTTTTGTGTTGGTAGTGAAGAACTTCTTGGGAAATCAAAAGGCAGACAATTATGAAGAACTGGTACAAAACATGCTATTGAGATTTAGAAATCTGGGTGTACACATGAGCATTAAATTGCATTATCTTCACAGTCACTTGGACAGATTTCCAGAAAACCTTGGAGATTTTAGCGAAGAACAAGGGGAGAGATTTCATCAGGATATTATGGTGATGGAGGAAAGGTACCAAGGCAGATGGGACAGACATAAGATGGCTGATTACTGCTGGAATCTACAGCGTGACTGCCCCAATAGCTCACATAGAAGAAAATCATATAAAAAGCGCTTTTCCAGCGATTAAATGTCTATCTTTCATGTCTTGTTCATTTTTGAAGATTACTTTCTAAAACTAGTTAAAATAAACTAAAATCAACATTTACTTTGTTAAATTTATTGTATTCATGACAATATCAATAAAGTTAATGCGCGTGTAGCAAAAAACGTCTTTTTTTTTACACATTTTACGAAAAATCTCAAAAACTTGAGCCAATCTGGCAAAACTGATGACATATTCAGAATCAGCACCCCAAAGTTACCCTAAATTCAATGAAATATCTTTGGCACCAAAAATGCTGTTGACCAGATTGGTCACAGCTTTTCTGACACAATCAAAGAATTTAGATTTTGGCCTGCAGTTGAGCTGGGAGAACTGCCCAGCCTACACGAGGCTCTCAATAGAGATTGTGCATCATTATGAGGTGTCAATCACAGAAGGGGGTGTGTCAGGCTGCCATTGGTTGACAAAGTAGTCCAGCAATTGTAATCACCAGGTGATAAACCCATTAGTTTATCTAAACAATAGCACAGAGCTTGATAAGAGTAGCACAGTAGATTTTTGTTTTTTAACCTTTACAGCATGCTGTCCTTAGCTTACATAGTAAAAACCTGCTGACAGATTCCCTTTAATAGTTTATTTTTATCATTTAATAAGATACAAAATAACTGAACAAAAGAGAAATCTAAATTAAATCAACGTTTGCTGTGACAACCCATTGCCGTATCATCAGGGACGCAAGACAACGACCCCAAACATACAACTAATGCCATTAAGAACTATCTTCACAATTTTTTTTGGCATCTTCTCCTACATTGCCCAGTAACATCAGAGTGCACCTTGGAAACTTGTATTGCAGGGACTATTCCGGAAGAATTAACAACCCCGGCTTATTACATGATTCTAAAGGAAGCATTTTACTACTTCTAAAAATATTCCTAGAGTTTTACTATAATGATGACACTTAAAAAAAAATCTGCCTTTTGCTCAGGATCTAATACATATACCGTAACATTTTATTATAACATAATAATATACATTATGATATAACGTAAATATGTAAAAAACAGGCCAACAATTTCACAACGCACAGAATGTCTAAAATGAAATCCATGTAATTTCCTCTTCCGGATATTGCCTACTGGAATGCCAAAGCCGGAGAGAATGTGTCACCTGCTTTTACAATAAAGGAAAGGGGAAATTCAGTTACTATGTGATAGTAAATGAGATAAATGGGTGTATACATCATTAGTCTATCTGTAGCTATACTTTCCACATTTTAACAAGGTGCCCTGAAATCTTCTAGTAAGAAAAGCCCGACCCACCGCACGCACTAACAATGCTATTAGCTGGATTTTAGCAAAAGGTTTCAGCTATTTCTGACCCTTATTTATAAATCCAATATTTTCAGATAAAATGTGATGGAGAATCTAAAATGACATCATTACGCTGTATAAAATATAGGAATAATGATGTAAAGGGATACACATGAAAATCATTTTCAAGGTCAGGTATGGATTTATAGTCACACAGACAATATTGGAGGGCTGCCAATTTGTACTAAACATCATACGTATTTTATTTTAAGTTATGTATTAATATTTATAACTTTATATGTTTCATATTTTCACATAAGTTTTTATTGTCTTTCCCCTATCTGCAGTTTAACTGTCTATTTTTTACCACGTACATGTAATATTTCATGTGTCTTTACTTCTGCATTGAGTGACTCATATTTATGTTGTCTATCAAAAAGTATATTATCTTGTGCATTAAATTTTCACTTAAAAGCTGAATAAATAAAAGTATATATGGTGAGCAATTCTGGAGAAAGTTTATATAATGCTTTGGAAGCCTCTATATAAAATGTAGACTTTACTTTAGTAATGCTAAAGTGTTGCTCATAATATAGTTTTAACCCCTTCACAACTTATGACATACATGTACATCATAAGTCGGCTCCCTCACTTTGATGTGAGCTCCGGTGCGGAGCTCACATCATTCCCCCGACATCTCAGCTGATCTGATCAGCTGAGATGTAGGGCTAACAGTACCGATCTGCAATCGGATTGGTGCTGTTAACTCTTTGGATCTCTCTGTCATATTCAATGACAGTGCAATCCAAAATCGCCGCGGCAGTGACCATGCCATTCCACGCCGAGATCGGAGGTCCCGCAATAGGATCACGGGATCTCAGTGTGTCACCTCATAGCCCAGGGTCCTGCAGTAACGCCGGATGCTATCAGGATTCATTTTGCACTTGCGGCAGGTGCAGCCGCGAAAAAAACCGCGGTCAGCCGCGGTTTTTTTCGCGGCCGCACCTGCCGCAAGTGCAAAACCGCACTTGCCGCACCTGCCGCAAGTCCCCCTATACTTTCTATGGGGATTACCGCAACCGCGCCGCAAGTGCAGCGGTTATGCGGCAATCGCGGCAGATGCGTTTTTTTCACCGCATCTGCCGCGATTTCAAATAAACGCAGATGTGAAAGGGCCCTTAGATAGATGATTTTATTTTGATTATATTATTCTTTAAAGGGCTATTACCATCTCCAAGAGCCTATCCCAATATGTAGTAGGTGTAGTAATAATAATAATAATAATGTTAGCAAACTCCTCCAATTAGAAATGTAGTATAGTTCTGATTCGCTATGTCACTTATCTCATGTGCAGGACATTGCAGCAGCTTAGGTATCCATGATTATGATCACTAATGGTACCTTTACACGCCGCGACGGCAGGCTGGATACATCCCGCTACAGGCTACAAATGTAGCTTGTAGCGCCAATGTAGCCCATCGTAGCGGCGTCTGAAGACGTGACGCTGCAGCCGGCAACAGATACATCAGTTTCCTAGGTCTGCTCGAAAACTGATGGCTACAACGCCGATGGTAGCGAGCTGTATCGGCGTGTAGAGAGGCAACGGAAGGGAACTCTGGACACCCGGGGCTGTAGCTGCAATGTAGCTAAGGCGTGACCCTGGCTCCGGGATACCGCGCCCCATCACCGATCATTGGAGGAAGCTCCTGCATGACGATTGGTAGTCGCTGCCTAGGGCGGCATATTTAAGGAGCTGACCAGTCACACTACACAATCGCTCGAGCGTGCTGGATGTCTCAGCCTCCTGCGATGCCTGGCCAATCATGATGATATTGCGCTGTCCTATCATCGTACGGACGGCTCGTAATCCAAGATTGTGGCACGCCTATGTGCTGTCCCTGCTGTACCAGGTCCGCCCATAGTAGCTTATTGTAGCGCTGTGTAAACGTGGTACGCTAAGCTACAGCTGGCTACTTGACACACCCGGCGATGTAGCTAGCTATAGATGTAGTGTGGCGTAGCGCACCTTGTCGCGGCGTGTAAAGGAGATGCGTTGACCGTTTGTAGCCGTTTGAGCGTGCTCGTGCACGTGAAGTAGCGGGATGTATCCAGCCTGCCGTCGCGGCGTGTAAAGGTACCATCACAGCTAACTAATATGAGTGGTTGTATCCATGGATACCTAAGCTGCTGCAATGTCCTGCATGAGATCAGAGACATGGCTTTTCATAATAACTATTCTACATTTCCAATTGGAGGTGTTTACCTACTATTATTATTATATTACACCTACTACAGATTGGGATAGGGTCTTGAAGATAGAAATACCCCTTTAAGTCTTCCACAAGCACTGAGTCTGGTGACAATATACCCTTTATAATTTTTGACAAGTCTTTAAAAACCTTTGTATGAATTGAAATGATTTTCTAAAACAGTTAACTTGACACCTAGCAAAAAAATCAAAAAGGACAAGTTGTTTTTAGATTCAGTAGGACAGTCTCCTGACCTGGATCTCTAACTAACATGTTCACATCTTAGTGTAAAACTGTTCTGATTAGTTTTTGAAATGACGATTTTAACATTAATTTTGAAGAAAGTTTCTTTTGGTAGATCTACTGCAACCAGCAAATTGCCAGTGAAATTGCAAACAATATTGCTGCATGTGACAGTATCTTTAGAGTGTGCTGTGATTACCATATGGGACATATTATTAGGATTACCTCAAATCCTCTCGCTGGCACCTCTACTACCCTATATTTTCATGTGCACGCGAAATGCATTATTTTGGTATAAAAATGAACATGGCAGTAAAACATGGAGAGTTATTTTACAGATAGTTTTTTTTAAACTTGAAAATACATATATCTCTTGCATTTTTAATCTTTTGTCATTATCATGCTGCATAAAGAACAACTATTCCATGAGTTAAGAGTCTGTTATCAGTAATGTAGGTAGGCCTTGTCATGTTACATCACTTGTCATGTGCTTATGTGATACAACGGAGACCTCTTCACAATCCATCCTGAACAGCCACAGGTGTGCTATACATGTCTGTGATAGCCAGGTGTCTCAGAGGGACTCATCCAGGGGTCATCTGATAATTTAGATAATATATTGCTTTCACTGGACTAATCCCATGAGTAGTGTATACACCTGCCTGGCCTATGGGTTACGTGCATATGTAGATCAGTGGTTAGCACTGCAGCCTTGCAGCATTGGTGCCCTGGGTTCAAATCCCAACCAAGGACAGCATCTGCAAAAGGAGTTTGTATGTTCTCCCTGTGTTTGTGTGGGTTTC
The DNA here is from genome assembly GCA_033576535.1 of Allobates femoralis. NCBI lineage: Eukaryota > Metazoa > Chordata > Amphibia > Anura > Aromobatidae > Allobates > Allobates femoralis. The sequence goes on from JARQOC010000002.1 coordinate 165,393,869, forward strand.
CTCCCATTGTCCAAGATCTTAGATTGGGAGCCCCTTTTAGGACAGTGTTGCTGATGTATGCAAAGTGCTGTGGCATTAATGGCACTACATAAATGAATAATAATGCTTATTATTTTTATTATATTATATAACCATATTAACTATTATAAAAAGGAAAGAAGAACCATTATTACAAAATTTACATTTTTATCATTGGCAACAAATAATTTATTGCAATTTGAAACTGCAAACAACACAACATGGACAGAGGTTATAAAGCTGTAATAAGTTCAAGAAATTGATAAAGTTACAATATAATATCTGTGTTTGAGTATGGAATATTCTAAGACCTAATTTGAGATGTTTTTTTTCCCCTTTTTTTTTGTCCAGAGGCAACACTTGTCCCAGACGGTTAGGCAAGATGATACATCTGAGAAAGAAAATAACTGAAAGAATTACACTTTTGCTAATTACTGCTCAGTTGCTTTCCCCACTGACCAGATGTTCCTGTAAAAACTGAGCCGCACAGGTAATCTTACGGGTATAGTAGTTAATAAATTACAAAGCAACAAAGCTCTCACTCCAATATCCAGAATGAAAACACAATCCTGTCATCTACCTTCGGTGGGGTGAAGGCGGTGCTGTACAAGACGTTCCTTAATTCACTAGTGACTTTGACAAATACACATTGTTCTGATGAATGCTTTATTATAGTCATTGTCCTTCCTGACAGGTAGTAAACCTCCAGGAATGTTCTTACCTACTCCAATATCCATGAGCTGAAGGTAGATATCATTGGAGAGACACATTTATTTATATTGATCAAGAACGCAACCCAGGAGGCAGATAACTGAATGTCATGTTTTAATCATCAGAATTTAGCTACAAGCAGATTGATGATGCAAAGCTGACCACTGAGGAGATCCAGAAATTGACTAAAGAAAAATATGGCCCAGACATCATATTATCCATCTGTTCGGCCTCTCAAATAATTTGCTATTCATACGTCATTACCTCGTAAGAATTCACCATCATTCAGAAATCATATCACATACAGAGCAGAACTAGTCATTTTTTTAATCTAATACTTGTATATAAATACAGGTCTCAGGAGGCTTAGCTGACTAATTTATGTGCAAATATTATCTTCACCAGGAAGAATATTAAGTTAATTATAAAGAACATATTGTAGAAGAAAAAAACGGCACTCGCCAGACTTGTGATCAATTCTTCTTTATTCTGTACAAAAGAGTTAAAAGGACATGCAGGTGGCTGGATGTGGTACTTACGGACGTCCGTTACTACATACCACGTCCAGCTGCCTGCATGTCTTTTTAACTCTTTTGTACAGAATATAGCAACAACGGAAAAGTGTAAAAGGTACAAGTAATTGGATGAAACAGCTTGGTTTGCACAGCAAATTTGCTGTATTTAATAGTGAAAAAGGAGTAGTACAAACAAGCTACATCCAAAAATACAAATACATATAAAACATGATCAGGTGGAGGGGTAGAGAGAGCCCTCCACAGCTCCCTGAGGAAGGATGAAACACAAGTCGGGGCTCCTCCCTGGGTATGGTTTCTTAACTCTAACTGGTTTTATGTTTGCATGTATGAAATTGGTCCCCCAAATCCAAAGCAGTGCCTCCATTGATTGATGTAACTTTTTGTACTGTAATACTGTTGGAAGGTTTATGCACACTGGTATACGAGTGGGCTAGTCCCCAGGGAGCAATTTCCCAAGGGTGTCAATATCTCATGTAGGTGTAACATGTAAATTGTGGGAAAAAAACTCATGCCTTGAAGTTCTTGTGGTTTGCACATGTATTGTCGCCTGTGTTTGTTTATCTCTCTCTACCCCTCCACCTGATCATGTTTTATATGTATTTGCATTTGTGGCGCTCCACAACGAGTGCGTCACAGGAGGGTACTGCACCCCTGACTGAAGGCGCGGTATTCTCCGTCCCAGTGGTGAATAGGTTAATCCCAAGGCTCCATGTACCACATGCAACACCTAGAGGCAGAGGACCAATTAGATACCCGTTTCCTGGGCAACCGGTCCTGGTGGGAGGAGAGTGAGGTGTATAGCAGTGGGGAAGAGAAGAACAGAGTTAGAAAGTTGTAGAGACAAGAGCAAGGAGAAGTCGAGTCGTGACAGAACAGCTAACTGGGAGGGCACCGATCACTGGTGACCCAGAAGTGAAAGGGGCCAAGAGAGAAGAAACAAGGGTGATAGACATCCCGAGCCCAGTCCGCAATCCGGAGTACCGGCTCCGAGGTGGTGCAGATGCTACATTACTGCATCACAGAATCCGGAGTGATTGAGAGCTTTACAGGAGCACAATACACAAGTTACCATCACCGCAGCTGTACCAGGAGGGGTACCCACCATTGAGGTTCAGGGACCTAACGGGAGTCGAAGGCCAACAGCTCGGGTCCCAACAGAGGATCCTCAGTATCCTGACCTGGTATATTAGAAGCAGCGACGAGAGAGGGACAGTCAGTACAGAGAAAGACACTGTGGAGCCTTGGAGGGACACTGTTCACACAGGGACCACCCAGTCCGTTACTTGGCAGTGAAAACCGTTATACCTGTCTGCTGTGAAAGAACTAAGTAAAGACCCGTTCAGAGGAGCAACGTGTCTGAGCTTTATTTCGGGACTATTACTAACCGCTTTGTCTACAGAATTAACCGAGCTGCCCTATTCCTCAACTGCAGCTCCCGGGGACTCCCGCTCATCCTGTAGGGAGAGGAACCATTCTGCTGCCGCCCATCCCCCGGAGGTCCAAGCAGCGTCGGTGCCATCACCGGACCCCTACAGGTGGCGTCACGAATTAACCCGTTACTTCCTTTATTATTCTTTGTTAACCGTTTTCTGACCACTGGACCACAGCCTCAGGCACCAAACCGTGACCCACAGCCAGCGCCTGAGACCTGAGAACCCGGCCCACTGTGAGTCACATTTTTTGATATAGCTTGTTTGTATTATTCCTTTTTCACTATTAAATATAGAAAATTTGTTGTGCAAACCAAGTTATTTCATCCAAAATATTTTTCCGTTGTTGCTATATATTGATGTGTCGGTACTTTAGTCATATGAGGTCCTACTCTATCCCTGCTAATCTTGTTGTTGTCTTTTGTACAGAATAAAGGAGAATTGATCACAAGTCTGGCAAGTACCGCTTTTTTCTTCTACAACAAGGGTAGGGAACTCCAGGCTTCGAGAGCCACACACAGTGCAGTTTTACAGAATTTCCTTAGTACTGCACAGCGGTTGCAATCATCACCTGTGCAGGTAATTCAATTATCACCTGTGCAATACTAAGAAGATCCTGAAAACCTCGAGGCTTATGGTGGGTTTACACGTTGCGATATTGTTCAGATATCGTAATACAACGGCGCGGGAGCGCGTATTTAGTGCCCGTTTCTCCCTGATCGCATCGGCGGTTTAGACGTCCCGATATCCGGATACAACGTCCCGACGATGTGTACGCCCCCCAACCCAGGAACGACCATTTAACATGGAAGTGAATGGGTGAAGTGGCAGTACACATCGGAGTTGGGCTGTCACACGGGACGATCCGGCTCCAACCGGCATCCGATATCGGGCGGTTGAATAGCACGCTCATTCGACCCCCGATATCGGTTTGCCATCGTTCCTGCATCGTATCGGATGTTCACACCGTACAACGCACGAACGATATCGTGTCCAACGCACGAACCACGTGACTTTTGGTCGGAGTTGGACGCCGATATCGGAACGTGTAAACCCACCATTAGAGTTCCCTGCCCCTGTTCTACAATATGTTCTTTATTCATGGACTTCATCTATATGACAGAGCACCACATGCAAGACAGTGATCCGAAACGCCTGACACAAGAGCTGGGCTGCAATGCTTCCATTGAGCTGAATTAGTGTCTAATTGTGATCAGTGCTGCACAGCGCTTATCTACAGTTTATATAAAGTTAATTGTATTATAGGCTGCTTTCACATTACGATTTTCGGTCATCCGATTGTATCCGTTTCAAAACAGATACACTCGGATCCAAAATCGGATCCCATGTCCCCCTATGGGAATCAGATCTGATCGAATGTGCCACTATTGGCATCTGATTTTGGCACCATCTGATCCGATCTGATTTAATCATGGGCACAAAATAGCAGCCTGCTACGATTTTGTGTCCATGACTCAAATCGGACAGCATCAGATCAGTGCTGATCCGAGTGCACACAAAATGTGAGCCTATGGACATCGGATCCGAGGTCACCTCAGATCCGATATCGGCTCCGTGTTCCCTGTCTCTCTCTGCATCTTCCTTTCCCCATCTCCTCTATTCTGTCCCACCCCGCTATTCTATTCTGTACTCCCGCTCCTCCATCATGATCTAATCCCTATCCTGTCCCATGTTCTCTTCCCTGTGTGTTTAAAAAAAGAAAAACTCCTCCCGGAGGTTACATCACCTTGTCACCGGCTCACAGGATGCGACACCATTAGGGCAGAGGGGCTGTGGTGATGTCAGAGAACCGGTCAGCTGACATGTCATGTGACCGGCTCTCTGACATTATCACAGGTCGTTTTGCCCCGATGGTGTCGCATCCTGGGAACAGGTGACAAGGTGATGTATCCTTCGGAAGGAGTTCTTTTTTTTAACACACAGGGAAGAGAACGGGAGAGGATAGGGATTGGATCAGGATAGAGGAGCGGGGGGACAGAATAGAATAGCAGGGGGAAGAAGATGGAGGAGGCAGGAGCAGGGAGAGACAGGGGACCACAGGATCCACACAGATCCTGCATAGAATCGAATCGGATGGCCATTTGCCATCCGATTGCAGGGATCCGTGTGGATCCGTGGCTGTCTGTGGGATCCTCCTTCAAACTCGGATTCCACGGACAGGCACTAAATCGTGATGTCAAAGCAGCCTTACATAGAAATCTGCCCTCCAGTCTGACCAAAATATATTAATGTTAATCTATAAATCAACGCTTTGCGAAATATAGGTATTTATATCTCAAAAAAGAAGAGAACTATTAATGGGTAACCTAAAAATAAGTTTATTAAGAAAATAATACAAATAAAAAATTAAAAATACAATAATAGGTGCTTCACTGTAGGTAACACAGCATATCTGGATGGATCACTTCATAACTGGAAGTAAGACAGGTGCTTACAAAGCTTAGTATATAGACTACAGTTCCCTATAACTTCAATACAACTATGTCTCATGTAACGTACTATGTAAGTCCTGGACGGTTATTATAACACAACAATACACCATGGATACAAATGCCAGTGTATTAGAACGCCTGTCTACTGATAGTTTTCCAGGTGCCGTGCCCCACCACCCCGACGCATGTTTTGCTTGTTTGCTTCTCTGGGGAGTTCTAACATATTGGTATATTTATCCCTGGTATTTTGTTGCGATATGATAACCGCTCAGGACTTACATATTACATTACATGTGGCATAGTTGCATTGAAGTGCTAGTAAATTGTAGTATATATACTAAGCTATATATGCACCTGCCTCTACATGGTCGCTACCCCTTACTTCATGCTGTTCCAATTATGAATTGAGCCATCCAAATAGACTGTTTTCCTACAATGAAGCACCTATTATATTGTTAATCTTTAGTATTGTATTATTTTATCAATAAACTTATTTTTAGGCTACACATTAATATTTCTCTTCTGTTGTGAAATATACCGTATTTTTCGGATTATTAGACACACTTTTGTTCCCCCAAATTTTGGAGGAAAGTCGGGTGTGTGTATTATATTCTGGATCTATGGTAGATACTGCAGGGGAGGCAGGGGCAGCTCTGGAGCGTGTCCGGGGGCTAGGGGAGGCTGGCTGCGGGCTGCAGGAGGAAGCAGGAGGTCACGTGCTCCCACTCATTAGCCTCATATAATATGCACTGCACCTGCAGCTCTCCATCACCTCGGTGCTGAAACCGAGCCGAGGTATGGACTGGGAGAGTGGTGCATATTATATGTACCTGCACCCCCCTCCCCCCCTGATGGCATATGGCCCCACTTTGCTGGATATGGCCCCCTTAGGCTGCCCATACTAAATAACAAACACTTTACTTACCTCTCCAGTGCTCTTCTCTGTGTTTCCCTGCTTGCTGCACCTCCTGAGTCTACGGATGCCGGTCATGTTATTGGGCGCGCAGAGATGATGTCACTCTGCTGTGTCGATCACATGACCGGCTTCCCCAAGACTCAGGAAGTGCTGCAAACAGGGAGAAATGGAGCACAGCACTGGAGAGGTAAGTAAAGTGTTTCTTATTTCAGTATGAGTAGCAGCATGGGGTGCCATGTCCAGCACAGGGGGGCCATGTGCCATCACAGGGGGGTGCAGGTACATATAATATACGCCGCTCCCACAGTCCATACCTTGGTGCATGGGGAGCCATGGATCCAGCACAGGGGGCCAAGGATCCAGCACAGGCGGGCCATGGATCCAGCACAGGGGGGGCCATGAATCCAGCACAGGGGGCCATGGATCCAGCACAGGGGGCCATGGATCCAGCACAGGGGACCATGGATCCAGCACAGGGGACCATGGATCCAGCACAGGGGACCATAGATCCAGGAAAGGGGGCCATGATCCAGCACAGGGGGCCATGATCCAGCACAGGGGGCCATGTATCCAGCACAGGGGGCCATGATCCAACACAATAGGCCATGAATCCAGCACAGAGGGCCATGATCCAGCACAGGGGGCAATAATGCAGTACAGTGGGGCCATGAACCAGCACAGTGGGGCCATGTGCCATCACAGGGGGCCGTGTGCCATCACTGGGGACTTTGCGCAATCACTGTGGGACATGTACCATTACTGGAGGACGTGTGCCAGCACATAGGGATGTGTTCCATCACAGGGGGCTCTGATCCAGCACAGGGGGCTATGATCCAGCACAGGGGGCCATGATCCATCACTGGTGGACGTGTGCCATCACTGGTGGACGTGTGCCATGACTGGGGGACATGTGCCAGCACTGGGGGATGTCTGCCAGCACTGGGGGACGTGTGCCAGCACAAGGAGGCTATATCCAATATAAGGGGGCCATATCCAGATCAAGGGACCATATTGAGGATTAGGGGCTACATCCCAGTATGAGGGACCATATACACAGGGGGCTATGAGGGACATATATATAAATGGTAAGACACAAACTGGCAATACAAGACGGACCCCATTTAACATTAAAAATTATTTTTTTCTCTTTTCCATCACCAAATTTGGGGTTGCGACTTATAATCCAATGCGTCTCATGAAGCGAAAAATATGGTATATATATATATATATAGATATATATATATATATATACGTACAGTATGATGATATATATGCACACCTATTTTTCTCAAAGTGTCGATCTATGTTAGTTTGCGAAGGCTATGCATTACTATGTATTATTTATTTAGGACACCATTAACAATTTATGATGTTAAATCTATTTCTAAATGGACAAAATGGTCACACCTAAAACTATCCGAAGTGCTAAGAGATTTCATGGTCATAAATATTGTGCGGGTCAGTTGGACGCCTTGCATGCTGCTGGGTGGTACACTAATTTTACCCTGAATACACAGTATGGGGATTGCTGTTGTAGTTGCTTTGATGAATCTTTCCACAGCATGTTAACTTTCATTATTTCAGAAAATCACATTATGGGGAATAGCAGGAATTTATTTTCCTTAGGAGAAAATATGTTCCTGTTAAATTGTTCCCATTCCGGCAGAATAGCGCAGTGTATAGATAGAACTGCCGCCTACAGCAACATCATGGGGCAGATTCCAGTCTTCATCAACATGATAAAAAGCTTCTGACATTCTCTCCGCAGTATGGATGCCCGTCCAGACAACTTCAATCACTAATATTAAGATTTTTAAAACACATCGCATCAATCGTACGTACAACTGGATGCCTGAATGAAATGCTCTCCTTTCAGTGGATGGCACAAATTTCTCCAGACAGAATAAACAATACAATGACTTATCAAGAGCGCCACTTAGCACGGCTTTCAGAAAGTCATTAACCGTTACAAATGTTCAACAGTTATTTCTCTAGACGGCAAAATAAACTCACAGCAAGAAAAATAAATATACCATGGAGGGGCCGGCTACATTTACATTTTGGGTATTCAGTAATAATTTGTAGGCCCTTACACTTTACTCTCCGTGTAGTGACAAGTATATTGGTTATTCCTAATTTACGTTTGCTTTAATGATATTTTCTTATATTGGCTTGAGATGTTTAGAAAAGGTAGGAACACTACATCTTAATATTATTCTTTTTTTTTGGGCAAATTTTGTTTATATCACAATCTGTATACATATAAAAAAATAAAATGACAAAACTTGCAGTTTTCACACTATCATAGCTCCTGTATTTTGTTAAGAAACTATTTCAGCATCCTCATTATAATCACAAGCAAGATTAAAATGACAGGTGACCCCCTTGATATACAGCTGATAACCAATCCCAATAGACGACCTCACAGCTGACCTTGAGCCTGTCCTCACAATGACCTCTGCACACGCTCATTATATGTCTGCTACATACATGTGAATTTCATGAAAGAACGGGAAGTAAAAGTCTTGAACAGCTGAAGTTGTCAGGGTGAAAATGCAAGGTTTCAAGTTTTATTTTAAAATTTGATATCACAAAAAATTGCCACAAAATGTAAGAAATGCATGTAACATAAAAACTAAACAGTAGTTCATGTTTCTGATGACACATTACATTTACAATATAACATTCAGTGTGTCTGCATAGGTGGAGAATAGGTGATTACTGCATATGAACTCAAAATAACAAATTGTGAATTTTTTTGTAACCAATGCCTGCAGATTTTCTGTACATTTTTATTTTGATTGTGGTATTAAAAGGTCAACTATCACATACACACTTCTCAGCTTGTAAACTGGGGTACGCCTGCAAGGGTTAATTTATCTCCTCTCATTCAATCCAGCACTTAACATCTCCTATAGGCTTAATGTGAGCATAAATCACACCCCAACACTGTTTACACCCCTGGGATACACAACACACTGACACCACTAATCACTTTGGGGGTAATGAGTTCCCAAAATATACTACTGTCTGACAATCAACAGGGTCACACGATCTCTGCAAGGCTTTGGATTCTTTAGAACATACAAGAATCAAACTTATTAAAGTTTTAATATAAAAAAAAATTACACACACATTTGCAGTTATAAAATAAAAAAGGGAGAAAACAACAGAAATGCCTAAACGTCTTCTGTTTCCTTGAAGAAAGGAGAAATTAAATATGGATCACATCAGCATTGGCCCACCCTCCCATGTGGACCTTGCTTTTGTGCCACCAAGCTTTTTATATGTTTCACCCTGGGCTCGTGTTTCTAAGATATTAGTATTCCATCTCAGATCTGTGACTGGACCGTGAGCTAATTCAGGGATGTGATTACCCTGCCCTGCTTTTTCCAACCATCCTGCTTCCTATAGTAAATAGAAAATGTCAGGTCTGAGCACAAGTGACCATCTGTTTCAGGCTTTGAAACTCAGGCAGAGGTGTCACAAATGACACCCTATCTATTCTTTTGCAGAGGCCCCTTTGTTCAAAGTTCTTTAATCAAAATACCTAAAAGTTATGTCCTATATTTAGATATGACAAACTTAAATCAATGTTACTTTATGGCTGTTATAATACATTTCCCCAACAGTTAGATATCAGTTATATATTTCTTTCACATGGTCATTTACTTTATTAGCCATTTTGCTTTCTATGTAATTGCTTTTTCTCTAACAAAGCCCTCTCATGATGATTTTTATTACATAAATCTGTGCATATGAGTGATGAGCCCAGAGCTAGGAATACTCGGATACCAGGCCTGCGTTTGATGGTTTTAAACTGGGGGAAGGTCACGGGTGGTCGGGCTCCCTGGCTGTCATTTGTTAGATGGTGGGGAGGGAATATTTATAAGGGAACGTGACGCCACCTGTGGATCCCAGTAATATGGGTACCGGCGCTGCAAGCCGGCCACTGAGGTGATGGTGGGTGCAGAAGAGAGTGGTCCAGCTCCCCACAGGAGCTTTTACCTCAGGGCAACGGTGATAGAGGATGGTGAGGGGGATAGTTGGGAGTAGTTGTTGTTGTTTCTTACCCCTCTGATGAGATGCTGCCGATGGTGTTGGAGCCCTCCGGGCACCGGCAAGAAGAATGACAGTGACCAATTCAACTCTAACTCCACTTTACTGGGTACCGGCAGATGTTAAGATGAATCACGGTACAGTCTCGTTTACCTGGTGTCTGTTGCCGGTTCAGGGTCCCCCTTATGGAGTCTCCAGATGTTCCTACTTTACTCTTCTCTGTCTTTACCACCCTCGCAGAGCTATCCCCCAAAAGTCCTACGGTCTGTAGCAAGTAGGTAAGGTTGGTTCCTTACCGGTACGGACGGGAGCAGCAGGAACGCACTATCTCTCCCGCCACCGGAATTCAGCCCGTTACCTATAGTGTCCTGAACCAGTTTCAGTCCTGACGGGTGAGATGCCCTTTGTGGCGTTAACGGCTACCCGGTAATTATGGGCCCGCAGCTTGTCGGTTTGTGGCAAGAGGTGAACTACTGACCGCCTCAGCTTCCCGTGTTGCCGGTGTTTCCCCGGACGTTACCAGCCAGCTCCAACCAGTTCTGGGCCGTCCCCTTCTGTTCTGGGCCCCTTTTAAAGATGGGGATCCCTCCTGTCAGAGCACTGTCAGGCACGTCCTTCCTGACTGCCTTCCCAGCACTGTCTGAGGTAAAACTCTCCTAACTTCCTGGTTTTCTCGCTCTAGCCTAGGCTCCACCCCCTTTTGGGACCTACTAAATAATCAGTCCCCCCTATGCTAAGGTGGCCTAGTCCTGTGTGCGTAACTTGAGCAGAAGGGGTGCAAAATGGGTATGAATACCAAAAAACACTGGAGGCCTTCTTTTGATAGAATGGGTCACATAGCAATGCTCATAGAATACTAATGTTTCCGCCGACCAGTTTAAAAATTTGCCTTCACTCCAGTTTGCAAGGTATAGAAATGCAAAGATTTCCCCCTTTTGACACTGTCACTCGAAGGCTGTGTTCACACCAAGGCTTTGTTCCTGTCTGTGGGGATCCTGTTTTTTGCAGGACCACACGAACAGGAACGGACAGGAACGGATTGGTAACTCCGGATGCCATTTCTGTTTCTGGGTCTGCATTTTGAGGGATCCAGACACAGAAAGAGCTGGGAGGAGATGTGCCAGGCAAGTGGTGTCGGGGCTGTTACTTTCGCTTTTGCAATGTATCTACATACATTGTGAAAGCGAAATTAAAGAAAGCGATGGTTAAAAATAAAAAAACAACATGCTCACCTCTCCACCGACTGTCCCGCAATGCGAGGCGTCCATGTCCGATGGCTGCAGGACCTTAATCAGCTTACCAGGTGGGGTAGCAACTAGTGATGGGCGAATCCTAAATTACTCGGAATCGCTTGACTCTAGCGAGTCCGAGCACAGGACTCGCTACTCGTTGCGAGTCTAGCGAGTCCAATGTTAATGAATGGGGAAGCGAGTAATAGCGAGTAGTGTGAGATTTACAAATCGCAGATGTGTCTCGGAAGCTTCAGCCTGAAGCAATCCTAGTTTTGTCATTTATTTGCATTGGACTTGTTTACTTTGTAAGTAATCGCTGGGAAACTCGCACAGATAAGAGTCCTGTCTGGTCTGTGTGCTGGCTGCCAGCTCCAGGGTCCTAGAGCCTGCCTGCTGCCTGATGTAGCAGAGCTGAGATTGTTCTCAGTCTGCTCATTCCCTGTGTACAGACATGAATGTCTGTGCACAGAGATGATGTAGCAGAGCTGAGATTGTTCTCAGTCTGCTCATTCCCTGTGTACAGACATGAATGTCTGTGCACAGAGATGATGTAGCAGAGCTGAGATTGTTCTCAGTCTGCTCATTCCCTGTGCATAGACATCTATATCTATGCACAGGGGATGTAGCAGAGAGGACATCCCGTTTTGGACTGCGTCGGACGGAAGAGGATTTTTTTAATTAAAGATGGAGTCCCTAATGGCTTTTTTTTTTTATTTCTAATAAAAAATTTTCTTTTTGTTGTGTTTTTTTTAAAACAATTTAATAGAAATTCATGGCGGTCATGTCTAATATTGGCGTGACCGCCATAAATTTCGGGCTTAGGGCCAGCTGATAATACAAAGCTGGCCCTAACCTCTTTATTACTCAGCGTGCCACCGCTACCAGGGCCGCTGGAAGAGCGGGGTTCAGCGCCAGAGGATGGCGCTTCAATGAACGCGCCATCTTCTGGGGCGGCTGCGGGCTGCAATTTGCAGCGGGGGGTGCCCAGAAAGCTTGGGCATCCCTGCGCTGCAGATTCCAGCCCCCAGCTGCTTAGCTGTACCTGGCTAGACATAGAAATTGCGCGGAGCCCCACGCATTTTTTTTTAATTATTTCATGAAATTCTGAGATTCTGACTCTGAGACTCTGACTCTGAGACTCTGACTCTGAAATTCATGAAATAATAAAAAAAAAATGCGTGGGGCTCCGCGCAATTTCTATGTCTAGCCAGGTACAGCTAAGCAGCTGGGGGCTGGAATCCGCAGCGCAGGGATGCCCAAGCTTTCTGGGCACCCCCCGCTGCAAATTGCAGCCCGCAGCCGCCCCAGAAGATGGCGCGTTCATTGAAGCGCCATCCTCTGGCGCTGAACCCCGCTCTTCCAGCGGCCCTGGTGGTGGTAGCACGCTGGGTAATAAAGGGGTTAATACCAGCTTTGTTATACAAGCTGGTATTAAGCCCGAGATTCTTAATGTCAGGGCACGTTTGACCCAGTCACTAAGAATCTCCAATAAAGGGTTAAAAAAACACAGAGAAAATTTTTTATTTGAAATAAAAAAAAAGCCATTAGGGACTCCATCTTTAATTAAAAAAATCCTCTTCCGTCCGACGTAGTCCAAAACGCGATGTCCTCTCTGCTACATCCCCTGTGCATAGATATAGCTGTCTATGCACAGGGAATGAGCAGACTGAGAACAATCTCAGCACTGCTACATCATGTCTGTGAGCAGGCGGGCTCTAGGACCCTGGAGCTGCACAGAGAAGACAGCTGGACTCGGCTCGCAAAGAAACAGCAGTTACTTTGCGAGTTTCCCTGCTATCACTGGCACAGTATCCGAGTCTAATGTAAACAAAGGCAATCCTAGTTTTGTCAGCGTTTGCCAATGATTTGCATTGGACTCGGCTCGCAATGTAACAGCAGTTATTTGCGAGTTTCCCTGCTATCACTGGCACAGTAGCCGAGTCTAATGCAAACAATGGCAATCCTAGTTTTGTCAGCGTTTCTGACAAAACTAGGATTGATATTGATTTGCATTGGACTCGTGCGAGTAATCACTGGGAAACTCGCAGAGTACCGAGTCCTGCGAGTCCCTTACTACTCGCCGAGTAACGAGTCCTAGCGAGTAGATTCGCCCATCCCTAGTAGCAACCCAATCAGCTGATGTGTCACATGACAGCATCAGCTGAGCGGTTTAAATCGCCTGCCCACTGATCGGTTTTGGCGGGTGATTTAAACCGCTCAGGTGATGCTCTCATGTGACACATCAGCTGATCGGGTTGCCGTCCCACCCAGTCAGCTGATTAAGGTCCTGCAGCGATCGGACGTGGACGCCTCGCATCCAGGGACACTCGGCAGAGAGCTGAGCATTTTTTTTATTCTTAACACTGCTTTCTTTAATTTCACTTTAGCAGTGTATCTACATAAACTGCTAAAGTGAAATTATGAGAACAGAGCAGTTTTAGTGTACTAAGCATGGTCAGTACACTAAAATCAGATCCGGGAAATTATCCTGTTTTTTTGCCTGGATCTTGCGCCCATAGACTCCCATGTTAAGTGTTCCGGATCGCCCCAGATTCGTTTCTTTCCAGGATGGTCTGTTTTTTTCACCGCAGTCCAAAATCGGAGCAGTCTCCAATTTTGGGGTCGGGAAAAAACAGGACAGAAACAAATCCGGGACTGAATTGGCAGAATTGGATGGCCATTTATAACCAATCTGGCAGCATAGGGATACATGGGAGGCAAAACAGGATCCTGTTTTGTCCTTTTCAAAACGAACAGAACAGGATCCCAAAAAACATGGTGTCAAGCCAGCCTAATTCTCTACTTGAACTATTGTGTAAAATTCAACATTATGATTTGCTGTTGAGTTGAAAGACTTAATATGTTTACTTTAACATAATTTAGTTTTTCTGTTTGTGTAGGAAGTGCATAACAATTCTATCATTTTTATTGAATGAGATCTAAACTTGATGTACCTTCATTTGATGAAAAAAAAATATTTAGCAGCAAAGATCTAACCATTTCTAACAGTATTGATTTTGGTTGATTCCTCTAATGGGAAACACAAGTGGAATTCTCATAAAGTGATTTGGGTCTTATTAAAAATGTATTAGATATCGAGCAAGAGCAAAGTAATAAATGTTTTCCAGAACCTATAATTAAATCACAACAATGGAAAGAAAGGTAATGTCCCTAGACATATACTCAATACTGTGGCCCCTTTCTAGCTCTCAATCTTAAGACTCTTTAGAATACCATTGATTTTTTTTAATCAGAAAGAGGAAGTGGATAAGCACGTGTAGTAGAGCAAAAAGAGTGGATACTGTCTAGGCAACATTGATTGCGTTGAGTAATTTTAGCTCCATGTCTTACACTCCTGCGGGTTATTTCTAAAATTACAAATCAGATGCCTAATCCTGGATGAAGTCATAGAAGTGGAGCAAGGATTGCAATTAAGTGGTTTCAATTGAAATACTAATTAGGTGGTATTGTACCCCATGCAGTATTGTGAAAGAGTTCAACTGTGATATAATTACTAGAGAACCACTTCTCTTGCTGTTTAAGTTGTTCTTCTGCATCATGTTTTACAGTAAAACACACAGCATCAGCAATCCTGAGGTCAGATACAATTCAGTGTACTAAGCTGGATAGTGAATTATTGTACAACATGGGCTTTGTTCATTACCATGGATCCAATATATAACCTATAATATACGTGGCCAAACATAGACAAAAAGATTGTGCAATCTTATATTGACCAGTGGTTTGCACATAGAATTATGTCCAATTATCAAGTAAAATGGTTGAAATCAGCAGTTTCAGAAAACCTTAAGGCCCCGTTACACGGCTCAACATTGTTCTCAACATTGTTCAAAAGTAACGTGTTCAACGATGTTGAAATGACATCATTAGTGCGTGTTGCGTGTAACCGAACAATTCAACTACGAATTAGTCAAGTTGAAGTTGACAGGTTTATGAACATGTTCAAAAACCTGACAACTTCAATTCAACCAACCTGCTGCATGTACTGTGAGACACCGCGATAATGATGTCACGGACGACTTCGCCCATTCACAGCAATGAGCAGGGATCATTTGCGAGGTTTGTGAGCTATCCCTGCTCACAACATGTGGGTGAGTTGTCCACGATATCTAGACGTGTGACAGCTCACCAACGATGTTGAATGGATCTCAAAAACGACTGCGCGTCCACGAGATCGCAGCCAATATCGTTTCAACATCGTACCGTGTGACGGTACCTTGAATCTCAAGTGTACTGTCAACTTAAAGGGAACCGGTCACATCAAACATGCAGTGGGATCTGAATGCTTTTAGACAGGAGGAGCTGAGATATCATACTTTATGAAAGATAAGGATAACCCACAATTTTTCTGATTTATCACCTTCATGACCAGTGACGTACATGTACTCATGTCATTGGTCATATCCCCACCGTATGTCATCTGATCGGATTAGCCGACATGTTCAGCCAACAGGCACAGGTGGATCAGAGATATGTAGAACTCATATTGTCAGCTCAGTTCTACCATATAATGAACATGGTAAATAAGAATAAAACAAATTGTGGAATTGCACTTTTAATGCACTTTCAAAGCACTTGGAATTTCTTTCCTGTACTCTATATGGCAAAATGTATGGTGCAATTTACAAGTACAGTACAACTTGTCCACAAAAAAAATAAGCAAATAAGCCCTCATATGGCTATGTTCCATGTTGTTCCATATGCTGTTGAAAATATTTTGTGTTAGGCTAGGGTCACACATGCGGCAGGGCTATGCAGATCCTGATCCGGATTTGAGCATTAAAAATGCTCAAAACCGGATCAGGAACCACAGCACATAGGAGCCCATTATAACAACCGGATTGCATCTGGATTTGCAGCCTGCGTGAAAAATCATGCAGACTGCATTTTTCGGAGCGGTATCCCTGCCGCAGCAGATTTGTTATCATGGGCTCCTATGGGACGCCATGCGGCTGCCGCAAGGCATATGTGAATGCCTGCGGCAACCGCATGCTTTGTTCATCCTCAGGAATCTTGTGTAAGGAGAACAACCACCAAAGATAATGACAAAAATGGAATGTCTGGGTTGGCAAAATGGAGTCTGGTCATCATTGATTGTCAATCCAGAGTCACTATTCAGAATTTGGTAAAAAAAAATTGGTTTATCTTAAAAAATTGATCCTATACTGTCTGAACATCTTCCGCAGAAGCCTATTATTATCTATAAGAAAAAAAAAAATCTATGGAACCTGGTTGCACCAAGCAATACAAGTGTGAAACAAAAAAAAACTTTTGCCTCTGTAGATAATGGTGAAAACAGTTGCTACCCTTGCAAAGTACCGAAATGCATGTGTTGTCAGGTCATTTCGAATGGGGCCAAATCAATAACATCCAGGCCTCTAAAGTTGACCTTTTCTATTAACCATAAAGTAACATGCCAAACTTCTTATGTGATCTACGTGCTAGAGTGCCCTTGTGGTCTCCAGTATGTGGGTCATAGAATTCAGGCAATGCACTCTCGCCTGAATAAGCACGGCACAATATCAGAATAGGCTACCAACTACATAGTGTTCCAAGGCACTACGCGTCTTGTCACCAAAAAGACTACAGCCTTATGAAGGTCACCATTATAGACCATGTGACTGATAAAGAAATCGATCGTCTAAGTGCTCTGATTAGAAATGAGAGTTTTTGGAGATATAAAATGGTACCCTGAAGGACACAACCTGACCATTAATAATGTGGCCAAGTGGTAATAGTAGTCTTTCTATAAGAAAATTGATGTATCATTATAATCAAAATTTGCTGAGAGGGCCAAATATTACTAATAGTATTAATTATTATTACTAATTTTAATATGATTTTTATCAAATCTTTTTTATATTTTGTTATATTTTTATTATATTTTAGGTAATTTTAAGTATTTTATTCTTGTTGGGTATGTAATTTTTATATTATCCTATGGTTAGTTTAATCTTGTTTTAGAATTGTTATAGTTTATTGGCTTTTAAGTGATTATTTTGTAACACATTTCAATAATAGTGTCTTATCTTATGTTTGTATGTAATGGCAAACTGAGGGTTAGTGTGTCAATAACGACAGTCCAATCAAAATGTACCAACCCCTTTATATATAATTTCTTATCTATACCCTTTACTCCACCTGATGCAGAGAGGCAACCTGTCGAAACGCGTAGTGGGAACTAAAGTGCAATAAAGGTCTGTAACTACGCTCCTGTGAGTGTTTTAATTGTTGCCAATTGCCTCAGCACTCCTAAGAGACTGCTCCAACTTTTTTTGGTTTGAATTTCCAGTGGGGTCCTCTTTCATTTACGAACTGATTGTTCTATTAGTGGTCAATTATTGTAATATATCAATGGTTGAGAGTGAGACCAGTGGTGTACTGCCAATGGCGGCAGACCACATGGCCGCTATGGCCAGTGATTCAAGGGGGACCCGGCTTTGCAGTGTTAAGGTTTGTGTGGGGTCAATCATAATGTGCGGAGTGGCTGTGTGGGGGCGATTATACTGTTTGTAGAGCTAGGAGGGTCATTATATAGTGTGGAGAGATGTGGATCCTTATACTGTATGTAGGCCTATTATACTGCATGGGAGTCACAAATGGGGATCATACTTTGTTGGATGTCATGATAATTTTTTGCGGTAGTTAAAGGTGGGTACATTAGGGTCACCCCCACTGTGCCTGTGGAGGGTACTGTGGGGAAATTATATTGTCCCTGTGGGGCACTTTTGCAGGCATTAAATCTTTTGGGTGCAATGAAAGCAGAATCTAGGGGTTTCAATAGGATGAAAATTACTTAGTAAGGGCTGAAAACATTTGAGATGTGCTCTTATGTGGCCCAGACAATTATTACTTTTAATTTAGTTTTTTTTTGGGGGGGGGCGGGGAAATAGGAATGAATAAATATACTACTCCCCTGGTTGAGACTGCCCATTGGATTATTTAACCCATAATAATCAAGGAGTGAATTAAATGAAATATTATTATTATTGAATCTTTTTAGCACAAAACTAAGTATAAATCTCCTTGCTTTTTCCTAATGTGTAACATGCTGCTTGCAGGCCTGCATATAAAACAGCATAGTCACTGTATTGGCCCTATAGCATATTTGGCATCCTGGGAAGCTGCCTAGATTTCTATTTTCGAAAACTGACACTTTTGAGGTCTACTGGTGAAATAATTCTGATGATTGGGCTATTATTTGTTCCGCCCTTATCCATTTCAGATTTGGGTTCATCCCTTTCCCAGGAGAGGAGGAGATAAAATCTGGTTGCTCACTTCTGGTCAAATTTACACTCCAGATTAATTGCACAATTGTTGAATTTTGATAGTAACCGCCTTGTGTGTCGGTGCAAATTTCCCTTGAGTCTATGAAGAAATAAATAGTAAAGAGAATTTGCACATCAAAATGACATGCTGGCCTGTCAAGGGATGGAGAAAACAGCTTTGCCTTTCACGGTTTATGTCCCTCATCAGCAACACAAGCACATCAAGTCACTAAAAAATGTATAAGTAACAAAGAGGTCATGCTATTTCATAACATCTTAGACATGATCGACAAGGTATTTCTGATGATACGGCCGGAGTGTACTCAGTTGTCTCCATATACAGTATACATATATTTTTTAAACATTATTTTATTGGCGCACCATCCATATTGATGACTGGCTATATATCTCAGTTCCTTAAGGACTGATTGAAAAGATTACAGATACAGAACATTTTAAACACAAACCGAAGGATTCAAAGTGAAAATTTAACCGCAGTTAGAACTGATCTTACTTCTTACTGTATTCAGTGTTGATGACTCAAGAGAATCTGTCACCGTGAAAATATGGTTCAAGCTGCAGGCAACATGTCATAGAGCAGAGTACATTGATAGAAAGATTTATGGGAAAAGATTCAATAAAACTTGTGTTTTCCTCACTTAAACGTTTGCCCTTTCTGGTATTTTCAGTCCAGTGGGCGATCTTGTCAGTGACTGTCAGTTTTTTTGGATAGGAGTGCATGCAGAGAGCTGTCTGTCACTGACAGGACTGTCCACTAGACCGAAAATACCAAAAAGAGCAAGGATTAAGCGAGAAACACAGGTTACGGTATACTGAATCTGAGCTCATTAAACTATATATCAGACCAATCAAGCGGCTCCTGCTCTATAACATGATGCCTGAAGTTTGGACTATATTTTCTTGGTAACACCTTCAATCTAAAGGGAACCTGCCTGTCAGCTGGTTAATGCTGCCTAAACCATGAGATGGGTACCATGAGTCAAGGCCTGCTTGAATCATTGCAGCCTTGTATAACCTTCTTCAAAACTCTCAGACATTTCAGACTGAATATACGATACTTTCAAGATCCAGCCAGGGTACATAGTCGTAGAAAAGACTAGTTCAGTGCTGCCCTGAGCTGGCTTTTCCCAGCACTGCCCTAAGATTGACAGGATCTTTAAAGTACATCTTCTATGAAACACTCCAGCATTTCAGAGAAAAATATACCAGGCTGCAATCACGCAGCTAGGGCATGCACATCATTTGCGCCAACAAATCTGCTGATCTTTAATCTTCCCTTTAATTCTATCTATCTATCTATCTATCTATCTATCTATCTATCTATCTCTATCTATCTATCTATCCATCTGTGTGTCTGTCTGTGTGTAAGTCTGTCTGTCTTTCTATCTTTCTATCTGTCTATGTGTTCCGTGTTCATGGAGCTTCAGTATATGTTTTATCCATTCTCCTACATGCCTTTATAGCCAGGATGCCTTTAGGCTTTTAAGTTACACATGTACTGCAAGAATTCAATATGCACAACAGATGCCTTATTTATATATTCCTTCTGAAGAAAACAATAAGAGGAGGTAAAGTCATTTATAGGATCATTATAGTTATAAGTAAGGGTCCTTTTACACAGGCAGATAATGCTTTACAAACCATTAGATGAATCACCATCACTATTGAATATATTCACCCCTACGTGACATCCACTGTACTTGTACAGTACAAGTTAGCAGGTAATAGCTGTGTATTACAGTCTGGAACTGCTTTTAACTATTGTTTACCTGCTAAATGCATGGGGCGCCTCATTTTTAGTGCCTATCAGTATGCTTGTGACATGATGGCTGGTGGTCACCCATAGGTTACTATGACAGCAGGGGTCTGTTGAAGACCTTTGTGCTTGTCATAGCAGCGTTCCTTTGAAACTCTGCATGTGAAGAACAGTGAAAAATAAAATATTTAAACAAATATGAGAAAAATAAAAAAAAACTTAAATGTTCGAATCACCCCCTTTTGACCCATTAAAAAAAATATAATAAAGAAATACACATGTGGTATGACCATGTTCATAAAAGTCTGATCTCTTAAAATATAAAAATAATTAACATATAACAAACAAACAAATTCAAGAACAACAAAGTTTTTCTTTTGGTTGTTTAAATACCATAAAAAATGATGGAACAAGTGATCAAAACATCATATCTATCCTGAAATGGTATCAAGAAAAACCTTGTCTCACCCTGAAAAAAATAAACCATCACACTGCTCTACTGACCAAAAATGAAAATGTTATGGGTCTTGGAAAATGACGATACAAACCCTCATTTTTTTTGCAAACACCTGCTTTATTGATGACCCCTATAATAATGAAAAAAAAACATGTTTGGTATCCACACAAAAAACTGAGCTGAAGCTAACATTAGTGTACATGTAGGTAAAACATGTTCACACTAACCACCAGACGAAACCTAAGAAAAAACTATATACAAAATTGCCAATATACCCTGCCATAAATAAATAAGGAAATATCAAGTGCTAATAAATAATAGGGTACTAATTTATTTAAGGTACATTAAAAGATCTTACAATTGGGGATACATCTCAAGGCGTTTCTGGCGCAAGCCCTTATTATTGAATAAGGGCTTGCGCCAGAAACGCCTTGAGATGTATCCCCAACCTGTATGATCTTTTAATATACCTGAAATAAATTCAGGATTTTATTATAATTGGGACTCGCCAAAATTTCTTTATATTTGGAGCTGAAGTCAAGGCTACTGGCTTGAGACCCGAATCATTGCTGGATGGCTTAACATAATATTAATCATCCGGACGAAGTACCTCAGATCCGCGCTGCTGCAAGATAGATGTAAATGACACCAGGGACACCGGGATGCCTGGTTGAAAGTGATGAATAGCTTTATTTTCCGACGCGTTTCGGAGCTGCTTGCCGGGCTCCTTCCTCAGGTATGATCCCTGAGAAAGGAGCCCGGCAAGCAGCTCCAAAACGCGTCGGAAAATAAAGCTATTCATCACTTTCAACCAGACATCCCGGTGTCTCTGGTGTCATTTACATCTATCTTGGAGCAGCGCGGATCTGAGGTACTTCGTCCGGATGATTGTTTACTGCAGTAACTTGTGGAAGTACGGCCCTGCAGCAGCTGCATTTCTGAGCGATCAAGCTGGTTGTGTGTGACACAACCTTATCAGGTGAGCGATTCTGATTTAGACCCTTTTTTTTAACTGTAAAAAGATAAGACCCTATTGCGCATTCTCAACCTTTATAGATTAACATAATATTAAGACACGGTGAGGCTGATTTATTTTCTTATATACTAAGTACCCTGTTTTTTATTAACAACAACAAATCAACAACCTGCTGTGATCCTCAGTCTACTGAACCACCGCATGACCAGCTCTACCATCTGCTACTGTATCCTCACCCATCCCTTGTACACTGTGAGCCCTCGCGGGCAGGGTCCTCTCTCCTTCTGTACTTGTGTGTGCCATGTATTCATCATGTTTATTGTACTTGTCTCTGTATGCAACTTTTCACATGTAAAGCGCCATATGATAAATGGCGCAATAATAATGGATAAAAATAATAATTTGCACTTGTTTTTTACATATTTATTTTTAGCAGGGTATTTTTGCAGTTTTGTTTACAATTTTTTCTCAGGTTTTGACATCTTTAGTATTGCTGTAACCATACTGATGAAGAGAATCATACTGAGAGTTCATTTTTATTGCAAAATGTACACCGAAAAAACAAATCCCAAAAAAAAATGCCAGAATTGTGTGTTTTTTTTCACATTTCTCCCCATTTGGATATTTTCCCCTGTTCTACAGTACACTAGGTGTTAAAATGAATTCTGTTATTCAAAAGTATATATCATCAAAACAAGCCCTCATTTGTCTATATGGACAGGAAATAAAAAAGTTATGGCTCTGGGAAGGTGAGGAAACAACAAACAAAAAAATTAAACTTTTTTCACGTTGCGAGGCGTTTATCAGTAATTTCTTATATCTTATTGTTAATCAAATCATAGAAAATAAATCCTAGTGGAAAGTGATTAATTGCAAAGTTAGTTCCAAATCAGAATGTGTCCTGCTGGAACTTTGAGCCCATAAATGAGTCAAGTTCTGGTCTACCGGAAGGTGTTCAGGAACTTTGGTGGGTTGGTCTGGCCTAAACTTTTGGATCTCTACATAGACCGAAACTACAAAAAGTTAGGAAGAATACTTAATACTCAGATGCCCTTTATATTTTACAATATATTGGGTAATTTCAAAATAATGCCAAACAGCTTTATTTTCCTTCAGTTTGTTAACAAGAATTCTTGCTGATTTTACTTAAAGATTAGATACCTAAATCTTGAATTTTGAAGACTAAACAGAGTCAATTTTATCTTAAAGTCTTTTTTCTTAATATTCTTTTACCTGTAAAATTTCAATTCTCAATGTTTCTCATTGTTACCATGTGACATAAAAAAGTCCTCTAAGTTTCCACCTAAAATATGGGACTTGACAAATCCTAAAGGATGAAAAATGTCTTATGATAATGTCACTAAGGGAAACAAGGACCCTGAGGGTAGTGCTGAAATCTGTCTACCACATTTTCTAACAATCTGAATTTCTCTCCAGGGGTTAATAGTGCTATTGGTTGAATATTATTCTCCTTGCCAACACATTTTTAATATTTCTCTCCAGAAGGTGAGCTCTATATAAATATAAAGTAATGAGATCATAAAACGGGTTGTGAAGCAAACAGACATTTTTGCCCTATACCAGTAATGCCGCATATGTAGACAGCCGATTGGGAACTCCCCTGCCTTGAAGTTTTGGTGTAACATAAAGACAGTAATTTGACTTATTCTCAGAAAATTCATTCCTGCTGTTCAGGGCAAAGTCATATGCACTTAGGATAAAACACATTTTTATAGCATTTCATTAATTTCAACTCTTGTTGGGACATTTCCAAAAGCAATAAAGTTCTCCATATCAGAAACTTTTATCTGCCTGATAAGGACCAAAGGGAGCAAGGGAATAAAAAGCTTAGAACAGGCCCCGATGGATTGGTTTATTGCTAATGTGTTTCTTATTACGGCCTAGGTTATATTGCATGCTAAGTAATACATATCCTTTTCAATAGGAGATTGACACTGGAATCATTGGAGAATTGATGTCTGTAGGGTCTAAAAACATGTATATTAAGTCCATGTATTGAATGCTAGAAGCCAGGATTTGTACCACAGAATTTAAAAACACAATCACTTGAGGTTTCATTTTTTGTTGAGGCTTAGAAAAACAATGTATGTTATCTTTCAAATTAGACAGAGTTCCTCAGCTTATCGCACCGTTACCTACTCTGTAGATGGTGAGTTTGACAGCGAGGTCGGAGGAAATTTTGAAGTAGAAATTGCAGATAAAATGTGTAGGTTGTGGTTTTTGAAATTCTTTATGACTCATGAACATATACAGTATAGTATTACAATATATATAATAATAATCTTTAATAATAATATTGTTTATTTATATAGCGCCAACATATTCCGCAGCGCTTCACAATTCCGAGGTACATATTCAAACAATCATAAGAAACGGCTATCAGAAAATACAATACAATACAAAATACAATACAATGCAGAATATAATACAATACAAATACAATAATTAAAGCAAAATAGTGACAGCCCTGCTCATAAGAACTTGCAATCTATCAATGAGGTGGGGGTGACACAAAGTACAGGTGCTTATTTACAATGATGGTATAGTCAACTTGAGGAAATGGAGAACAGATAGGAGCAGCATAAGTGGCCACCTACCATTATTTGTGATGCATTTGAGACTGGTGAAGCGGATAGGCTATGTCTAAATGACTTTGACTAGGGATCATGATAGGCCACCCTAAAAAGATGTGTTTTTAGGCATCACCTGAAACTATGTAAGTTGTGGATAGACTTAATTTCTTGGGGTAGAGCATTCCAGAGAATCAGTGCAGCTTGGGAGAAGTCTTGGAGACGGGAGTGGGAGGTTCAGATTAATGCAGATGTTAGTCTAAAGTCACTCCCAGAGAGAAGAGAACGGGTGGGGTGATAGACAGTGATGAACGTGGAGAGGTAGGGAGGTGCTGCAATGTGAAGAGTTTTGTGGGTGAGAACAAGCAGTTTGAATTGGATCCTATAGTGTATAGGCAGCCAGTGCAATGACTGGCATAGAGCAGAAGCGTCCGAGTAACGGTTAGCCAGATAGGTGATCCTGGCTGCTGCATTAAGGATGGACTGGAGAGGGAGAGTCTAGTGCGGGGGAGGCCAATTAAAAGAAAATTACAATAGTCAGGGCCAAAGTGAGGGTTTTTATGTCTTCCAAGGTGAGAAAGAGGCAAATTGTAGAGATGTTCTTCAGGTGCAAGCATCATGAGCGGGAGAGAGATTGTATATATGGGGTGAAGGAAAGATCATAGTCAAGCATAACACCCAGACAGCAAGCCTACTGCCTAGGTGTTATCGTGGTGCCACACACTGAGAGAGAGATGTGAGATTTAGGTAGGCTAGTGGAGGGCAGGAGCAGAAGAAGTTCAGTTTTGGAAATGTTGTGTTTCAGATAGAGAGTGGATAGGATATTGGAAACTGCAGTTAGTTGGTGTTCTTTATTAGAGAGGGAGTAAGGTCAGGGGATGAAGTGTATAGTTGTGTGTCATCAGCATAAAGATGGTACTGAAAGCCAAATCTGCTGATGGTGTGTCCAATCGGGGCCATGTAGAGAGAGAAGAGATGAGGTCCAAAGACTGAACCCTGAGGGACCCCAATAGTGAGAGAGGGGAGGAAGTGGAGTCAGCAAATGATACACTGAAAGAGCGCTCAGAAAGATAGGAAGAAAACCAGGAGAGAACTGTGTCCTTGATGCCGATGGAGTGCAGCATAGAGAGTAGGAGATGGTGGTCAACAGTGTCAAAGGCTGCAGAGAGATCAAGAAAAATAAGCAGAGAGTGTTCACCATTACATTTTGCTGTCAGAAGGTCATTGGTCACTTTGGTGAGGGCAGTTTCTGTAGAATGTAGGGGGTGGAAACCAGACTGTAATGGGTGTAGAAGAGAGTGAGTGGAGAAGTAACGGATGATGGGTGAGGTGAGAGTAGACCAAGCACTCCAGGAGTTTAGAGATGAAGGGGAGATTGGAGACTGGTCTGTAGTTGTTTGTGCAGGATGGGTCAAGAGACATTTTCTTTAATAATTGGAGTAATGATAGAGTATTTGAAGGATGAGGGGAAGATGCTTGAAGAGAGGGAGAGATTGAAGATTTTGGTTAGGTGAGTGGTGACCACCAGAGAGACTGGAGCAGGTGTGAGGGTATGGGGTAAGCGGAGCATGTGGTGAGACGAGAGGAAGAGAGGAGCCTGAAGACCTCTTCTTCTGTGACTTGGTCGAATGTGGAGAGTGAGCCAGAGGAAATGTAGGGAGAGATAAGGGTAACAGTGAATTGAGGTTGGGAGGTGATTTCCTGACAGATGGTTTCTATTAGTGAAGATCATTAGCACAGAGGTCAGTGATAGAGGCCTGCACTTTAGGACTGAGGAGAGAGTAAAAGGTGTCAAAATGTTTCTTTGGGTTGTTGAATAGTGAGGAGATCAGGGTAATGAAGTAGGTCTGTTTGTTGATGTGGAGGGCAGAGTTGTATGTTCTCAGCATAAATTTATAGTGAATGAAGTTTTCTGGTGTGCGGGTTTTCCTCCATAGACATTCAGCACTCCTAGAGCAACACTGGAGGAATCGAATTTGTGATGTGAGCAAAAGCTGTTTCACTCTGTGTTTGGAGGTTCTGAGGGTGAGGGGCGCTACTTGGTCCAGGCTGCTTCTGAGAGAGTCATTGTAGTGGTTCACCGCCAGATCGGGAGAGGAGAAGGCGGAGATTAGGGACAGTGATGATGAGATGACTCTGTGAGTGTTTGAGGGTTAATGGCCTGTAGATTTCTGAATGTGTGATAGGTAGGAGTGTGCTGTATTGGGCGAGGATTTGTGAGTATGAAGGAGAGAATGTTGTGATCAGAGAGAGGAAGAGGTGAGTTATCTAAGGAGGAGAATGAACAGAGCCAGACAAAGATCAGGTCAAGAGTGTTGCCATCCTTGTGTGTCTCAGAGGTTGAGAGAGCTGTGAGAGGCCAAGAGAGGTGGTAAGAGATAGGAGCTGGGATGCAGATGGGGAGCTGGGGTAATTTATGGGGATGTTGAAGGATGTAATCCTGAGGACATGAACTGCAGCAGTTAAGGGGAGAAATGGTCGATGAACTGGGTGGGTGACCCTGGGGGGCGGTATACCACTGCTACTCTGAGGGGGAGGGAATTGAAGAGCATAATGAAGTGGACCTCAAAAGAAGGGAATGAGAGTGATGGAGCTGGGGGGATGACCTGGAAAGTACATTGTGGAGACAGGAGTAAGCCAACTCCACCACCATGTCTGTTCCCAGGTCTCGGCGAATGGGAGAAATGTAAGCCACTGTGAGAAATAGCGGTTGGGGAAACCATATCTGAGTCCTGGATCCAGGTTTCAGTGAGGGCCAGCAGATTAAGAGAGTTAGTGAGAAAGTAGTTGTAGATAAAGGGAAGCTTGTTGCATACAGACCGTGGATTCCAAAGAGCACAGTTAAAAGAGGTAGATGAAGGTGTGCAGGTAATGTTGATAAGGTTAGCATTTTATGTGAGGTGGGGGAGGGGTTGAAGTTGCTAGAGGGTGGACCAGGATTTGGAGAGATATCACCTGACAGGAGTAGCATTAAAAAGAGAAAAAGCAAATAGTTTTTGTAATTGTGATATTGTTTATGATGCAACACCCTGGAATATGATAGACTGAGATTATTCAGTAAGGTGAAGACAGCATTGCAGCTCAACATAGTAGAAGGAAAGATAGAGTGACTTATGTGGATGAGGAGTGATGGAGGGGTGATGAGGTGGTGAAAGTGAATGGCAAAGTAAGATAGACATTGAAATAAAGGACATAGTTAAAAAAGAGAATGAAATAGAGTGGCTTACCTGATTCCTGCCCTGACTAACTGCCATGAAATAACTGCAAGCCACTTAGCATTCAATGTCACTTTGCAGGAGATGCCACGCATGCAAACCCCCCATGCGTGTACCCCTTAAGACAGAACTAAATTTATAGGGCACACTAAAAAATCAGGTGAGGGGGATTTTGAGAAGTCACCTGGTTTCAGGTAATTAGCAGCTGGACTTCACAGCAGGGGATAAATAGATGATGAAAGGCCACAGATCCGACATTAGGCAAAAGCTGACTCCACACAATCACACCTTCCACAATCATATACTGGTGAGTAAAGAATATAATGCATATACAGGACATAGGAGAGTTTACAATAAATGCAGAGGTAGATTTACCATAAGGCTATATGAGTTAGGGTGATATTGCAATGGAGCAGAGGTAGATTTACCATGCAGTTTTGCAATGATTATATACCGTATTTTTCGCTTTTTAAGACGCACTTTTGTTCCCCCAAATTTTGGGGGAAAGTGGGGGGTGCGTCTTAAAAAACGAACATACGGTGCAGGGGAGAGTGGGGGCAGCTCTGGAGTGTGTCCCGGGGCTGGGGCGGGCTGGCTGCGGGCTGTAGGAGGCAGCGGGAGGTCACGTGACCCCCGCTCATTAACTCATTTAATATTCACTGCACTGCCGCTGTCCATCACCTCGGTGCTGAAGCTAGCACCGAGGTATGGACAGGGGTGCAGGGCATATTAAATGTTTCTGCAGTCCCCCCCATCCTGGTACATGGCCCCCCTTGCTGCTGTGCAAAAAATAACAAACATTTTATACTTACCTCTCCAGCGCTTGCCTCAGTCTTCAGTGCCTCTCTCCCTGACTGCAGAAATCTCCCTCCGAGGTCCCAGAGAAGCCGGTCATGTGATCGGGTGCACACTGATGACTGCAGTGCGGTGATGTCATCAGTGTGCACCCGATCACATGACCGGCTTCTCTGGGACCTCGGAGGGAGATTTCTGCAGTCAGGGAGAGAGGCACTGAAGACTGAGGCAAGCGCTGGAGAGGTAAGTATAAAATGTTTGTTATTTTCTGCCCAGCAGCAAGGGGGACAAGTGTGCCAGCAGCAAGGGGGACAAGTGTGCCAGCAGCAAGGGGGACAAGTGTGCTAGCAGCAAGGGGGACAAGTGTGCAGCAGCAAGGGGAGAAGTGTGCCAGCAGCAAGGGGGGCAAGTGTGCCAGCGCAAGGGACAGTGTGCAGCAGCAAGGGACAAGTGTGCCAGCAGCAAGGGGGCAAGTGTGCCAGCAGCAAGGGGGCAAGTGTGCCAGCAGCAAGGGGGACAAGTGTGCCAGCAGCAAGGGGGACAAGTGTGCCAGCAGCAAGGGGGGCAAGTGTGCCAGCAGCAAGGGGGACAAGTGTGCCGCAGCAAGGGGCAAGTGTGCGCGCAAGGGACAAGTGTGCCAGCAGCAAGGGGGACAAGTGTGCCAGCAGCAAGGGGGGCAAGTGTGCCAGCAGCAAGGGGGACAAGTGTGCCAGCAGCAAGGGGGACAAGTGTGCCAGCAGCAAGGGGGACAAGTGTGCCAGCAGCAAGGGGAGCAAGTGTGCCAGCAGCAAGGGGGGCAAGTGTGCCAGCAGCAAGGGGGACAAGTGTGCCAGCAGCAAGGGGGACAAGTGTGCCAGCAGCAAGGGGGACAAGTGTGCCAGCAGCAAGGGGGACAATTGTGCCAGCAGCAAGGGGGGCAAGTGTGCCAGCAGCAAGGGGGACAAGTGTGCCAGCAGCAAGGGGGACAAGTGTGCCTGCCCTGGGGGGCATGTGCCTGCCTTGGGGGACAAGTGCCAGCCCTGGGGGGCATGTGCCAGCTCTGGGGCGGAGGTGCCAGCCCTGGGGGGCATGTGCCAGCCCTGGGGCGGGTGCCTGCCCTGGGGGATGTGTGCCTGCCCTGGGGGATGTGTGCCTGCCCTGGGGGACGTGTGCCTGCCCTGGGGGACATGTGCCAGCCCTGGGGGGCATGTGCCAGCTCTGGGGCGGAGGTGCCAGCCTTGGGGGGGCATGTGCCAGCCCTGGGGCGGTGCCTGCCCTGGGGGATGTGTGCCTGCCCTGGGGGATGTGTGCTTGCCCTGGGGGACGTGTGCCAGCCCTGGGGGGCATGTGCCAGCCCTGGGGCAGGTGCCTGCCCTGGGGGACGTGTGCCTGCCCTGGGGGACGTGTGCCTGCCCTGGGGGACGTGTGCCAGCCCTGGGGGACGTGTACCAGCCCTGGGGGGCATGTGCCAGCCCTGGGGGATGTTTGAGAGCCCTGGGGGGAATGTGCCAGCCCTGGGGGGCATGTGCCAGCTCTGGGGCGGAGGTGCCAGCCTTGGGGGGGCATGTGCCAGCCCTGGGGCGGGTGCCTGCCCTGGGGGATGTGTGCCTGCCCTGGGGGATGTGTGCCTGCCCTGGGGGACGTGTGCCAGCCCTGGGGGGCATGTGCCAGCCCTGGGGCAGGTGCCTGCCCTGGGGGACGTGTGCCTGCCCTGGGGGACGTGTGCCTGCCCTGGGGGACGTGTGCCAGCCCTGGGGGGCATGTGCCAGCTCTGGGGCGGAGGTGCCAGCCCTGGGGGGCATGTGCCAGCCCTGAGGGACGTGTACCAGCCCTGGGGGGCATGTGCCAGCCCTGGGGGATGTTTGAGAGCCCTGGGGGGAATGTGCCAGCCCTTGGGGGCATGTGCCATCCCTAGTGGATGTGTGAGAGCCCTGGGGGGCATGTGCCAGCTCTGGGGCGGAGGCGCCAGCCCTGGGGGGCATGTGCCAGCCCTGGGGGGGCATGTTCCTGCCCAGGGCGGCATGTGCCTGCCCAGGGGGATGTGTGCCTGCCCAGGGGGATGTGTGCCTGCCCAGGGGGATGTCTGCCTGCCCAGGGGGACATGTGCCAGCTCTGGGGCGGAGGTGCCAGCCCTGGGGGGCATGTGCCAGCTCTGGGGCGGAGGTGCCAGCCCTGGGGGGCATGTGCCAGCTCTGGGGCGGAGGTGCCAGCCCTGGGGGGCATGTGCCAGCTCTGGGGCGGAGGTGCCAGCCCTGGGGGGCATGTGCCAGCTCTGGGGCGGAGGTGCCAGCCCTTGGGGCATGTGCCAGCCCTGAGGGACGTGTACCAGCCCTGGGGGGCATGTGCCAGCCCTGGGGGGCATGTGCCAACCCTGGGGGATGTTTGAGAGCCCTGGGGGGAATGTGCCAGCCCTTGGGGGCATGTGCCATCCCTAGTGGATGTGTGAGAGCCCTGGGGGGCATGTGCCAGCCCTGGGGGACGTATGTCAGCCCTGGGGGATGTGTGCCAGCCATAACCAGAATAAGGGGGCCATATCTAGGATGGGGGAGCTATATCCCAGGATGAGGACCATGTACCAGGAAGAGGGGGCTATAAGAGACATATACCCCATATGATTTGTAAGACGGACACTGACATTATAAGATGGACCCCATTTAACATTAAAAATAATTTTTTTCTCTTTTCCTTCACCAAATTTGGGGGTGCGTCTTATAATCAGGTGCGTCTTATAAAGCGAAAAATACGGTATATATATAATATATACTTGTATACATATATATATGTGTGTGTGTATCTAATATATAAAAGCCGAAGGCACATCCGTCACTTTGTCCAGAGCTATATATAGAAGCCAATGGCACTTTCGTCACTTTGTCCAGAGCTATATATAGAAGCCAATGGCACTTCAGTCACTTTGTCCGGAGCTACGTGAGGTCACCAGAGCCCTACACCCGTTCAGGTTGAGCCAAGATGGCAGCCGTAAGCGGGAGCGGGACTCATACAGCCCGCGACGCTTACGGCCGCCCCTACAGTGCCCCAAAACACACACACACCATCCGAACAACATCACACATACACACTCACACACCCGGACACACACACACAAACACACATACACACTCTCAGCACTGCATCCACTCCTCAATCATCACCCCCTGCGGCACGGAGGTCAGCGACGAGCCAGCCGGCAGATGACCGGCGTCAGCCGGTCATTTCCCGGCTGGTGAGCCGCTGACCTTTGTGCCGCAGTAGCCGCGGCTGAGCTCCGGTCAGCGGCGAGCTAGCAGGGAGATGACCGGCGTCAGCCGGTCATCTCCAGGCTGCTCGCAGCGGTGGTGCCCTTCGCAGGATTCAAACCGCGTGCCAAGCCACAGTACTCTTCTGATTGGTCGCCGCGGCGACCAATCAGAGAAGTAGCGTGGCTTGGCGCGCGGTTTGAATGCCGCTCCTCTGATTGGTCGCCGCATTCAGCGTCGACCAATCAGAGGAGCGGCTCGCGCCATATTGTGTTTGAAATATGGCGCCATGGCGCGCACCGCTATTCTGATTGGTCACCGCATTCACCGCCGACCAATCAGGATAGCGGCGCTCGCTATGGTGCCATATTTCAAATACACTATACTCAGTGTATTTGAAATATGGCGCCATGGCGCGCCCCGCTATTCTGATTGGTTGGCAGTGAACGCGGCGACCAATCAGAATAGCGGCGCTCGTCATGGCGCCATAATTCAAATACACTATACTCAGTGTATTTGAAATATGGCGCCATGGCGCCATGGCGCGCGCCACTATTCTGATTGGTCGGTTGTGAACGCGGCGACCAATCAGAATAGCGGCGTGCGCTATGGCGCCATATTTCAAATACACTATACTCAGTGTATTTGAAATATGGCGCCATGGTGCGCGCTGCTATTCTGATTGGTCGGCACTGAACGCGGGCGGCCAATCAGCATAGCGGCGCTCGCCACGGCGCCATGTGTAAAATCCGAAGTAATGGGTGGATTTTACACATGGCGCCGTGGCGAGCCATATACCATAGTGCTGCTATACATGTGCTGTAATGTATCGACATATACCATAGTGCTGCTATACATGTGCTGTAATGTCCTGCCATATATTATAGTGCTGCTATACATGTAATGTAATGTACCACCATATACCATAGCGCTGCTATACATGTACTGGCATATACCATAGCGCTGCTATACATGTACTGTAATGTACTGCCATATACTATAGTGCTGCTATACATTTACTATAATGTACCGCCATATACTATAGTGCTGCTATACATGTGCTGTAATGTACCACCATATACCATAGTGCTGCTATATATATATATATATGTACAGGGCCGGCCTTATGTTGAATGGTGCCCTGTGCGAATTTGCCTTATGGCGCCCCCACGCCATTACTTACTCAGAACACATGAGCATACATGTTTGTACATGATCTATTCATGGTCTTCAAGGAGAGCAGGGAGGGGCGTTGCTATGCTAGGGTCAGAAAAAATCAGGGACCCAAGACCTATATCCTCTCCCACCTGTCATTACCAACCCTCCCATATATAGAGGTGTTACCTGTCATCTTACAGGAGGAGGAGGTGAGCTGTGATATCACCTATTGTGAATGGTGGATCCTGTGTTATCTACTGTATATAGAGGTGTTATCAGTCATTGTACAGGAGGAGGTCAGCAGTGATATCACCTATTGTGAATAGTAGATCCTGTGTTATCTACTGTATACAGAGGTGTTATCAGTCATTGTACAGGAGGAGGTCAGCAGTGATATCACCTATTGTGAATGGTGGATCCTGTGTTATCTACTGTATACAGAGGTGTTATCAGTCATTGTACAGGAGGAGGTGAGCTGTGATATCACCTATTGTGAATGGTGGATCCTGTGTTATCTACTGTATATAGAGGTGTTATCAGTCATTGTACAGGAGGAGGTGAGCTGTGATATCACCTATTGTGAATGGTGGATCCTGCGTCATCTACTGTATATAGAGGTGTTATCAGTCATTGTACAGGAGGAGGTCAGCAGTGATATCACCTATTGTGAATGGTGGATCCTGTGTTATCTACTGTATATAGAGGTGTTATCAGTCATTGTACAGGAGGAGGTGAGCTGTGATATCACCTATTGTGAATGGTGGATCCTGTGTTATCTACTGTATATAGAGGTGTTATCAGTTATTGTACAGGAGGAGGAGGTGAGCTGTGATATCATCTATTGTGAATGGTGGATCCTGTGTTATCTACTGTATATAGAGGTGTTATCAGTCATTGTACAGGAGGAGGAGGTGAGCTGTGATATCACCTATTGTGAATAGTGGATCCTGTGTTATATACTGTATATAGAGGTGTTATCAGTCATTGTACAGGAGGAAGTCAGCTGTGATATCACCTATTGTGAATGGTGGATCCTGTGTTATCTACTGTATATAGAGGTGTTATCAGTCATTGTACAGGAGGAGGAGGTGAGCTGTGATATCATCTATTGTGAATGGTGGATCCTGTGTTATCTACTGTATATAGAGGTGTTATCAGTCATTGTACAGGAGGAGGAGGTGAGCTGTGACATCATCTATTGTGAATGGTGGATCCTGTGTTATCTACTGTATATAGAGGTGTTATCAGTCATTGTACAGGAGGAGGTGAGCTGTGATATCACCTATTGTGAATGGTGGATCCTGTGTTATCTACTGTATATAGAGGAGTTATCAGTCATTGTACAGGAGGAGGTGAGCTGTGATATCATCTATTGTGAATAGTGGATCCTGTGTTATCTACTGTATATAGAGGTGTTATCAGTCATTGTACAGGAGGAGGTGAGCTGTGATATCACCTATTGTGAATGGTGGATCCTGTGTCATCTACTGTATATAGAGGTGTTATCAGTCATTGTACAGGAGGAGGTCAGCAGTGATATCACCTATTGTGAATGGTGGATCCTGTGTTATCTACTGTATATAGAGGTGTTATCAGTCATTGTACAGGAGGAGGTGAGCTGTGATATCACCTATTGTGAATGGTGGATCCTGTGTTATCTACTGTATATAGAGGTGTTATCAGTCATTGTACAGGAGGAGGAGGTGAGCTGTGACATCATCTATTGTGAATGGTGGATCCTGTGTTATCTACTGTATATAGAGGTGTTATCAGTCATTGTACAGGAGGAGGAGGTGAGCTGTGACATCATCTATTGTGAATGGTGGATCCTGTTTTATCTGCTGTATATAGAGGTGTTGACTCTTAAATAATGCAGCATTTCAAATAAGAACATACTCCAAAAGCTTCTGGGGACCGAGACAGATAGGAGAGTAGCAAGAAAGGCTAGTCCCTGGTGAATTCACCCCATTTGCGTGTATACGGAGAGACCGGTCACTCAAGGCAGTCAGCAGGGAGAAGCCTTCAGGGAACAGACTTTCTGACTAGTCTCCAGCAAGATTTGATCCCTGACAGAACCCCCCCCATAGTACTCCACATAGTATATTGCACCCCCAAATTCCTCCATATATTATGCACCCCAATAGACCTCCATATAATATAATGCACCCCCATAGTCCTCAATATAGAATAATGCACCACCACAGTCCTACATATAGTATACTAGATGGCGGCCCGATTCTAAAGAATCGGGCAGTCTAGAATCCATATATAGTTTATTTACTAATAGTTAGGGGAGTGCGGTGAAATGAATTGTGTGTATACAGGTGGCTCAGTGGGTAGCAGAGTATACGGTTGCTCAGTGGTTAGCACTGCGCGTGGCTCAGTGGTTAGCACTGCGCGTGGGTGCAGTGGTTAGCACTGCGCGGTGGCTCAGTGGTTAGCACTGCGCTGTGGCTCAGTGGTTAGCACTGGGTGGTGGCTCAGTGGTTAGCACTGCGCGGTGGCTGAGTGGTTAGCAGTGAGTGCGTGGGCAGAGTGGTCAGCGCAGCGCCGTGGGCAGAGTGGTCAGCACAGCGCCGTGGGCAGAGTGGTCAGCACAGCGCCGTGGGCAGAGTGGGCAGCGCAGTGCCGTGGGCAGGTTGGTCAGCGCAGCGCCGTGGGCAGGGTGGTCAGCGGTGGGGGGGACGGACACACACACACAGACACACACTCCGATATATTTACCACCGTCCCTGCTTCTTCCCTGCCACCTGCATCTTCCTGAGTCCTCTGTTCTGCCGACATGTCGCCGCACCCAGGACTGGATCCAATATTGCGTCCGGGAACTCTCGGTGGCCCGATTCTAACGCATCGGGTATTTTAGAATATAGAAATAGAGATTGCATGGGGAAGGCGGTGAGGGCTGAATTGGGAGGAACTTTGAAGAAGGAGCGGCCGGTGAAGAACGGCGTGGCAGGGGGGAGGAGGGAGGACAGAACAGCAGGGGGGAGGAGGATGGAGGACAGAGGAGGTAGCGGCGGGGTGTGGGAGGATGTAGCAGCACAGGCAGGGGGAGGAAGGAACGGCAGGGGGAGGATGGAGCACAGAGCGGCAGGGGGAGGAGGACGGAGGATGAAGCGGCGGGGTGGGGGAGGATGGAGCAGCACAGGCAGGGGGAGGACAGAGGATGGAGTGGCAGAGGGGAGGAGGACAAAGGAAGGAGGAGGAAGCGTTGCGGTGGGGGAGGATGGAGCGGCACAGGCAGGGGGAGGATGGAGCGGCAGGGGGAGGATGAAGCACAGAATGAAGCGGCGGGGGTGGAGAGAACGGAGCAGCATAGGCAGGGGGAGGATGGAGGATAGAGTGGCGGAGGTGAGGAAGGCAAAGGAAGGAGGAGGAAGCGGTGGGGTGGGGGAGGATGGAGTGGCACAGGCAGGGGGAGGACGAAGCGGCATGGGGAGGACTAAGCACAGAGTGGCGGGAGGGAGGAGGGTGTAGGATGAAGCAGCGAGGTGGGGGAGGACGAAGCAGCACGGGCAGGGGGAGGACGGGGGATGGAGTGGCAGAGGTGAAGAGGACAAAGGAAGGAGGAGGAAGCGGTGGGGGAAGATGGAGCGGCACAGGCAGGGGGAGGACGGAACGACAGGGGGAGGACAGAGCGGCAGGGGGAGGACAGAGCGGCAGGGGGAGAACAGAGCGGCAGGAGGAGGACAGAGGACGAAGCGGTGGGGTGGAGGAGGATGGAGCAGCCCAGGCAGGGGGAGGATGGAGTGGTGGAGAGGAGGCGGACAAAGGAAGGAGGAGGAAGCGATGGAGGAGGATGGAATGGTACAGGCAGGGTGAGAACGGAGCACAGAGCGGTGGGAGGAGGATGATGGAGGACAAAGCGGCGGGGTGAGGGAGGATGGAGCACTGTAAGCCAGCTTAGTGGTTAGCAGTGCGCGGTGGCTCAGTGGTTAGCAGGGCGCGGTGGCTCAGTGGTTAGCACTGCGCGGTGGCTCAGTAGTTAGCACTGCGCGGTGGCTCAGTGGTTAGCACTGGGCGGTGGCTCAGTGGTTAGCACTGGGCTGTGGCTCAGTGGTTAGCACTGCGCGGTGGCTCAGTGGTTAGCAGCGAGTGCGGTGGGCAGAGTGGTCAGCGCAGCGGCGCTGTGTGGGCAGGGTGGTCAGTGCAGCGGCGCTGTGTGGCAGGGTGGTCACGCAGCGGCGCTGTATGGGCAGGGTGGTCAGCACAGCGGCGCTGTGTGGGCAGGGTGGTCAGCGCAGCAGCGCGGTGGGCAGGGTGGTCAGTGCAGCGGGGCTGTGTGGGCAGGGT
Source organism: Allobates femoralis (assembly GCA_033576535.1). Classification (NCBI taxonomy): domain Eukaryota; kingdom Metazoa; phylum Chordata; class Amphibia; order Anura; family Aromobatidae; genus Allobates; species Allobates femoralis. The sequence continues at coordinate 165,430,990 of JARQOC010000002.1, forward strand.
GGTGAGCGCAGCGGCGCTGTGTGGGCAGAGTGGTCAGCGCAGCAGGGCAGTGGGTCAGCGGTGGGCAGAGTGGTCAGCGGTGGGGCGGACGGACACACACTCCGATATACTTACCACCGTCCCTGCTTCTTCCCTGGTGCCTGCGTCTTCCTGAGTCCCGACATGTCGCTGCACCCAGACTGGATCCAATATGGCGTCCGGGAACTCTCGCGAGACTTCCCTGACGCCATCTTGGAGAAAGCTATGGGATCGCTGACGCAACCCGGAGCCATTGGGTATCCAATATGGCGTCCGGGAAGTCTCGCGAGACTTCCCGGACGCCGTATTGGATCCAGTTCTCCAGGGGCGGCGACATGTCGGCGGTGGAGAAGACGGAGGAGAGGTGGTAAGTATAGGCGACTGTGTGCGTGTGTTGTGTGTGTGGTGTGTGTATGTGTTAGGGGCTGCCATAAGCGTAGCGGGCTCTATGAGTCCCAGCTCCCGCTTACGGCCGCCATCTTGGCTCACCCTGAGCGGGTGTAGCTCTGCCGGACGTTGGGACAAAGTGACGGATGTGAGGTCACAAATACTTCCGGCTTTTATATACAAGATTGCACACCCACAGACCTCCATATAGAATAATGCACCCCCACATTTCTCCATATAGAATAATGCACCCACACAGTTCTCTATCTAGAATGCACACCCAAAGTCCTCCATTTAGTATAATGCACGCCACAGTCCTCCGTATAGTATATTGCACACTTAAAGCATGACATATAGTACAATACACCCCCACATTCCTCCATATAGTATAATGCTCCGCTCCGTACACCTCGTACACACACGGCTCTGCTTGGTACACCTCGTACACACTTGGCTCCACTCCATACACCTCGTACACATTCGGCTCCGCTCCGTACACTTCGTACACACGCGCCTCTGCTCCATACACCTCGTACACACTCGGCTCCACTCCATACACCTCGTACACACTCGGCTCCACTCCATACACCTCGTACACATTCGGCTCCGCTCCATACACCTCGTACACATTCGGCTCCGCTCCATACACCTCGTACACACACGGCTCCGCTCCGTACACCTCGTACACACGTGGCTCTGCTCCGTACACCTCGTACACACACGGCTCTGCTTGGTACACCTCGTACAAACTCGGCTCCACTCTGGAAACACACGGTTCCGCACACCTCGTACACGTGGCTCAGCTCCGTACACCTCATACACACTCAGCTCCGCTCCGTACACACTCGGCTCCGCTCTGTACACCTCGTGCACACTCGGCTCCGCTCCGTACACCTCGTACACACTCGGCTCTGCTCCGTACACCTCGTACACACTCGGCTCCACTCTGGAAACACACGGCTCCGCACATAACATACACGTGGCTCAGCTCCGTACACACGTTACTCTGCTCAGTACACCTCATACACACTCGGCTCCGCTCCGTACACCTCGTACACACTCGGCTCTGCTCCGTACACCTCGTACACACTCGGCTCCGCTCCGTACACCTCGTACACACTCGGCTCCACTCTGGAAACACACGGCTCCGCACATAACATACACGTGGCTCAGCTCCGTACACACGTTACTCTGCTCCGTACACCTCGTACACACTCGGCTCCGCTCCGTACACCTCGTACACACTCGGCTCCGCTCCGTACACCTCGTACACACTCGGCTCCGCTCCGTACACCTCGTACACACTCGGCTCCGCTCCGTACACCTCGTACACACTCGGCTCCGCTCCGTACACCTCGTACACACTCGGCTCCGCTCCGTACACCTCGTACACACTCGGCTCCGCTCCGTACACCTCGTACACACTCGGCTCCGCTCCGTACACCTCGTACACACTCGGCTCAGCTCCGTACACCTCGTACACACTCGGCTCAGCTCCGTACACCTCTTACACACTCGGCTCTGCTCCGTACACCTCGTACACACTGGCTCTGCTCCGTACACCTCGTACACACTCGGCTCTGCTCCGTACACCTCGTACACACTCGGCTCCGCTCCGTACACCTCGTACACACTCGGCTCCGCTCCGTACACCTCGTACACACTCGGCTCCGCTCCGTACACCTCGTACACACTCGGCTCAGCTCCGTACACCTCGTACACACTCGGCTCAGCTCCGTACACCTCGTACACACTCGGCTCAGCTCCGTACACCTCGTACACACTCGGCTCCGCTCCGTACACCTCGTACACACTCGGCTCCGCTCCGTACACCTCGTACACACTCGGCTCCGCTCCGTACACCTCGTACACACTCGGCTCCGCTCCGTACACCTCGTACACACTCGGCTCAGCTCCGTACACCTCGTACACACTCGGCTCTGCTCCGTACACCTCGTACACACTCGGCTCTGCTCCGTACACCTCGTACACACTCGGCTCTGCTCCGTACACCTCGTACACACTCGGCTCTGCTCCGTACACCTCGTACACACTCGGCTCTGCTCCGTACACCTCGTACACACTCGGCTCCGCTCCGTACACCTCGTACACACTCGGCTCCGCTCCGTACACCTCGTACACACTCGGCTCAGCTCCGTACACCTCGTACACACTGGGCTCAGCTCCGTACACCTCGTACACACTCGGCTCAGCTCCGTACACCTCGTACACACTGGGCTCAGCTCCGTACACCTAGTACACACTGGGCTCCGCTCTGTACACCTCGTACACACGGCTCTGCTCCGTACACCACGTACACATGCGGCTCTGCTCCGTACACACGCGGCTCCGCTCCGTACACCAAGTACACCTCATACACACTCAGCTCCGCTCCGTACACCTCGTGCACACGCGACTCCGCTTCATACACCTCATACACACTCGGCTCCGCTCCGAACACCTCATACACACTCAGCTCCATACACCTTGTACACACTCGGCTCCACTCCTTACACCTCATACACACGCAGCTCTGCTACATTCACACTATACATCCCTCTTGATCCCACACAAACTCACCTCATCCATTTCTTCAACTCTTCACTTCCTGCTTGGTGGAAGCTGCCCTGCATACACGGACGATCTGATCATGTGATCCCTGACTCCTCCCCCTTCATTGACATCATCACAGGTCCTGTAAGCACAGGCCTGTGCAGCTCCACAGGTGGGCTCACACTGCAGGGTGGGGGGGATAACGCGGCGGCAGCGGCCAGGACTATAGTAGAGAGAGTGGCATCAGCAGGGAGCCCGCGCTACCACCGGGCGCCCCTGCGGATGCCGTCCTCTGTCTACTAGCAGCCGCACAGATCTAGCAAAGCCCCAGGGAGCGGGAGCAGGGCAGCAAATAACAATGACAGCTGTCTCCCTGCGGCGCCCCCTGGAGTGTGGCGCCCTGTGCGGCCGCACGACTCGCACATGCCAAAGGCCGGCCCTGTATATGTAGTTCACTCATGTTGACTTAATAAGTCACAGTATGTCAACTACATACAGTACATATTCTAGAATACCTGATGCGTTAGAATCGGGCCACCATCTAGTGTATATATATATATGTATATATATATATATATATATATATATATATATACACATACATAGATTTATATTCACCTGTGCATGCTTCACTTCTGAGCCTGGCAGTCAGGGATAATATGGCAGTGCTGCCTAGACCAAACTAGACATAGACTAGATTAGATTGGACTAGACCATGAGTGAGTGTTATATTGTGCATTAAGTGTTTCTTCTCATAATACATGATAAATGTTTGCTTTGGGTCCAGCTACTGAGACTCCCGCTGATCCTTATTCACAATGTACATGCCATTAACTGTTTATATGAGTTATAGAGTAGGTAATAAAGCAGAACTGGCCAAATGCTCAAATTTTGGCAGGATAGGAGGACCATCCAATATGTATGGAGATATCCCAACTTTCTCCTAATAATAGATGACGAAAGAAAGGAGGATGGGTTATGTTGGATTTAAACCGTACTTGGTAATTCTTTTGGAATGTTCAGAAGGCTCCTCAAAAAAAAAGAAAACCTTACATTCTTCTAGGAGGGTTATCATATCTCCCAGACAAGCGTTCCCTACAGATTTTCTGTGTGTGGCATTGGGTAGCCATGATTCAAATCTGCTTTCAGGGGAGCATGAAAGGGGCATGACTTAAAAAATGTCATAGGAAAATAACAATTTTCCATTTTTGTTTTTCTTTCTTCTACCAAGAGCCATAACGTTTTATTTTTCTGTCAACATAGCCACATGAGGGCTTGTTTTTTGTGGGACAAGTTGTACTTTTGAATGAAACATTCATGTTATCATATAATATATACTAGAAAATAGGGGAAAAAAAAGTGCAAAAAATGTGCAATTACACTATTGTGCAATTGTTTTGTGTTTTTTTTTAATTTACCTATTCATTATATAGTAAAAGTGACCTAGCAGTATGATTTACCAAGTCAGTATGAGTATATGGATACCAAAAATGTATATTTTTTATGTAAGTAGTGAAAAAAATTCTGAAGTCTGTAAAACAAACTTTTTTCACTTTTGGCACAATTTCCTGAGACCCGTAACTTTTAATATTTTCGGGATGTGCGGCTGTGTGTTAATTTTTTATGCCTTAAGCTGACGTTTTTACTGATACTACTTTTGGGTAGATGCAATGTTTTGATTGCCTCTTATTGCATTTTGTTGTAATATTCTGTAAATGTAGTGCTGGCATTTTGATTGTTTTCCGTTACGCTGTTTACCGATCAGATTAACAATCAGCACTGCTCTGTATAGCAGAAATATAATAATATATATTAATCAAAAAGAGTCCATTCACTGGGCACTGCTAAGTTAGGAGAAGTGCTTATTTTTTCATATGGGTATACACGAGGTGGGGCATTGCTGACCGCCTCTGGGTGCCCGCTATATATCACATCAATAATAGCATAAAAAGAAAAAAGATAGCGGCACTCACCGGGCGTGTTTCAAAGGTGCTTTATTTGGGTACCCTCATTCCAGGGTCCCACTCGGAAGGGAGGGGGTGCAGAGACAGCAGAGATGACGGATCTCCGTTTCGGGGCTCCTACCCCTTCCACGGACCTCAATGTCATTGAGGTCCGTGGAAGGGGTAGGAGCCCCGAAACGGAGATCCGTCATCTCTGCTGTATCCGTCATCTCTGCTGTCTCTGCACCCCCTCCCTTCTGAGTGGGACCCTGGAATGAGGGTACCCAAATAAAGCACCTTTGAAACACGCCCGGTGAGTGCCGCTATCTTTTTTCTTTTTATGCTAATATATATTAATATTTATTCATTTATATAGCGCTATTAATTCCATAGCACTTTACATGCATGAGTAATGCTGTCTCTCTTGGAGCTCACACTCTAAACATCCTATCAGTATGTCTTTACAATGTGGGAGGAAACCGGAGTGCCCGGAGGAAACCCACGCAAGCACGGGGAGAACATACAAACTCCTTGCAGATGTTGTCCTTGGCGTCCTTTTTTGAATGATGACTTCTGCCATGACAGACACAGGAGTCTATCGCTAACCCCTTGCTGTCATGACAACCCATCGGCACCATATGATCATGTCCCGTGGCTGCTGATGAGAAGGGGAATGACATGCTCCCCATAGGCATGCGTTAAATCTCGCTGTCAGAGACTGACAGCGGGATTTAACATGTTAAAAGTCACAGCAGATCCGTGATCCACCCACATCAGTTAGAAGCACATGTTGGTGGATCATATCAGCTGACATGAGCAGAGAAAGATGCGGGCTCAGTGTGTGAGCCAGGAAAATGTCTTTGGATATAGCAGTATGTGCAAGACTTCGAAGAATTAAAAAATTGACGACTATGGCTATTTTAAAGGTTCTGCAGTCAAATATTGATCTATACAATAGATATATTACACAGAGTAATGCAGGTGAAAGGGGTCACATTGCAACTCCTAGGGTACTACGACCACAACAAGCAAGTCACAAATTGTTAGACTTGTAAAAAATGTTGTATCTTTCTTTTGACATTTCTAGTCCTCACAGTGCATTCCTATTCATCTGAATTACCTGGAGATGTAGTAGCGGAACAGAGTGATTTTTGGCTATAACATCTGTGTAATGGACAAAAATGCTGACAATCATCAGCCATATTAAAACATGCCAGTTTCTATGTTCTCATAGGAGATCTCATGGGGGTTCTCATGGGAGATAATCCACCAAAAGAAGTGTTTGTCAATGGATTAATCACCTCTTCCTATTGAGAACATATGCATAATTAAGCATTGTATTGGACAAGATAACTGTCAACTGTGTTATTTTCTTCATTTGCTAAAACAAAAACCCCATAAGTTTTCAACCAAAATAGGTGGAGCTACTGCTGAAATATGTAATTTTATGTTCAAAATTAGAAAATAAAAACCCCAAAAACACTTTTTAAAAACCTTTTCTTGATCATATTAATACAAGGTTAGACGTTTTATGAATACACAGGACCTTGGCTCATTCACGTTATGCACACATGGTAAATATAAATGGTAAAATCCTTAGATTTTGGACACGGTGTGGGGATTACATGGTGTATATTATTATACAATTGATATTACCAAGATGGGCCAATTTTCCTTCATAATGGCTGATTTGGACCTGATGAGTGGGGATTTCTCAGAAACCAAATCTGTCTGAGTGTAAAAGAATTATGAAGATAAGTATCAATTGCCTTTGAAGCCTTTGGAAACAGTGTCATCTGTTTGCAATAGGAAAGCAAAGCATATAACAATAAAGAATAAAAGTAATAACACATGTATATGCCTGGTACACATTCTTGTTGACTACGCAGCTACCTTACCATAGACAAAAGGATGCAAAGGGCATTAGAAAATAAAGAATATAGGAAAATAGAGGGTCTGTGTGTCTTGTCAAGATAATATAAAGAAATAAAAGAAGCAATGCATTAAAAATGAAATATTTGTAAAAGTCAGAAATTTGTGAAAAATGTTCATTAAAGGGGTTGTCCTGTCTAAAATGATAATTCTGCAGTCACTCTATGTGACTGCGGACTTATCAGTCCTCCCAGCACAAGTGTATGGAGTGGACGCGTCCAGCTAGTAGGCACAGTCTTACTTCATACATTTGTATAGAGCGAGGCCGAGCCCACCAGTCAGATTCTGGCCAGGAACATGCATATCACATAATTGTGGTCCGTTCCTGGTGAATCCTGATAGCACACAGTGCGGACACTAAGAGGAATTCTCATTTTAGACTGGGACAACCTGTATTTCCCTCATATCCCTAGTAATATCAATAACTATTAAAGTCTTTTTATAATTGCTGTAGGGGTTAATCTACATTATTGACATGCAGAATGGCTAGTAAGAAAACCACAGAGGATAACTACAGGATATTTCAATTTTTTTAAGTAATGTGAAGATGTGTATGCCCTATTTCTTTGGATATGATGTTACACTAAACTTTTACACATTTATCACTTTTTTATATTAATTATTTGAGACCTGGACAAAGCATTTCATGGTTTAAATTTTTTTTTGCTCCACGTCATTTGGTCTCTAATTAGCATTTAAGTATTTTTTTTTAAATACCAGATTTTTCGGATTATGGTCCCCCAAATTTTAGGTGAAAGTGAGGATTGCGTTTTATAATGTGAATGTAGTATGGGGAGGAGCTGTAAGGGAGGTGGGGGGGCCATTGGAGCGGTGCCCAGTGCCTGCAGGAAGCTGGCACTGGCTGCGGAGACAACCTGTGATCATATGGCCTCACTCATGCTCATGTAATATCCACTACATCCCCCTGTCCATCACCTCAGTGCTGAAACTGGCGCTGAGAGATGGTGAGGGGAGCAGCCCATATTATAAGAGCCTGCACTCACCCCCTTATCCTAAATATGCCCCCTTCTATTCACAGTTTATGTCCCCCTACTGCACACACTAAAATGCTGTTACTCACCCTCTATAGCTCAACTGCACCCTCTGTAGCTCCACTACTCCCATTACAGAGTTGTCTTCCTGAGTATGTGCCCAGCATCCTATCATGTGACCGCCACAGCATAGTAATGTCATCACTGTGCACCTTGGTCACATAATCTGATACCTGAGCACAGGAAGACACCGCTGAGCTGGGAGCAGTGGAGCTACGGACGGTGAATAACACCATTTATTATTTTAGTGTTTGCAGCAGCAGGGGGGCATATACCATGATGAGGGGGGCCATGTCCAGGTTGAGGGGCTATGGTGCCAGGATGAGGGGAGCTATGTGCTAGGAGGAGGGGGGCTATGGTGCCAGGACGAGGGGGGCTTTGTGCCAGGACAAGAGGAGCTATGGTGCCAGGAAAAGAGGGACTATGGTGCCTGGATGAGGGGGGCTATGTGCCAAAAATAAAGGGTGCTATGTGCCAGGATGAGGAGGCTTTGGTGCCAGGATGAGGGGGGCTATGGTGCAAGGATGACAGGGGCTTATAGGTGCCAGGACAAGGGAGGCTATGTTGCCAGAATGAGGGGAGCTTATTGGTTGAAAGGATGAGGGGGGCATATAGGAGCCATGATGAGGAGGGCATATAGTTGCATTGTAAGACAGACAATGGCATTATAAGACAGACCCCATTTACATTAAAAATTATTTTTTTTCTTTTTTACTTGACCAAATTCGGGGTGCATTTTACAATCTGATGCATCTTATAAAGCAAAAAGTATGGTATATCTCTATTTGCCAAACGAAGGAATAGCCACATAGAAACAGCGGGCAACACTCATCTGGGTGAATCGCAAATGATTTTAACTCTATCCCATTCGGTTATGTCCAACCCTAGCATTGCTGTAGGCCAGTTCTCACCATGCTTCTCTAATATACCTCATGTATAGCTAGAAATAGCAACATGAGCTACATTAATGTTACTACATATATATTACTAATTATACATGAGGCATATTAGAAGAGAAATCAATCACATAAATAGAAAAGGGATTTTAGGAAGTGGGACATGCTCAGAACCGCACAAAAATTCTCATGTACTTTGCTGGAATTCAAATCAATGGAACCATATATTATTTAATTTCTCATATAAATCCTCCATATGCATCACAAATTATGTTTGAAACTGAGATGTTTGAAACTAAGAAATTGAAAAGTCCATTGAT
>JARQOC010000002.1:165449383-165499053 GCA_033576535.1 Allobates femoralis
CCATTGAGGGGGGGGGGTCTGTGCGGGGATGATGATGATGATGATGATGATGATGATGATGATGATGATGATGATCTGTCATAGTGACTCGCAATGCTTGCACTACCCAGCGACTCGCATGGATCCCCATTCAAAGTATAAGGGGACTTGCGGCGGCTGACGTAGCGACTCGCAATGGCCTCGCGGCCATTGCTCGCGCTACCTCAGCGGTAAATCGCTAACTTTGTAGCCGACCCTCTGGTTCTATTTTCGGACAGCGACTCGCAATGGCCGCTTCGCGGCCATTGCTCGCGCGTGGTGACGTCACAGCGTGACATAGCCACGGCGATTTCGGGGGCCGACACAAAAATGCCTACGGCAATTATAGAGTAGATAGACATAAAGAAAAATAATAGACAAAACTTTTTCCTATGGTTATTTTTATTGTACCCATAATACATTTTTCCGGGTACTGTGTATCCCCAAAAAGAAGACATCCCCCGAAAGTAAGACCTAGTGGAGGTTTTGTCAGGCTGCTAAATATAAGCCCTCCCCCGAAAATAAGGTAAAGGGGTTAAATCCTATCTATTTGTACTGTAGCATTCTGTGTCTTAAAGAACAGTGACATGTGAAACTTGGCTGAGCAACTATAACTTATACACCAGGGCCAGATACATGGATGTTGGCACTCTAAAAAATGCTAGTTAGGATGAGCACTGTAATGGTTGCTGCATGCTCCAAAAAATGTCTGTCACATACCCAGCTATTTTGCATGCAGCGAGCATGGAGCACAATACCACTATTGCCAAAGCCCGTCGACGCCACTTTATTCATTCCTCCACATCCTCCTGTATATACAGTGTCCGGGCGCCACTCAGCGTAGATGTATGGTAGCCGGCCAATCAGATGGTGACTGCTGGTGTCTGATAGGCCGGCCCATTTCCGTACATCTACGCTGAGCAGCACCCGGATACAGTACATACAGGAGGACATGGAGGAATTAATAAAGTGGCAGCGTTGGGCTCCAGCAATAACAGTACAATGTGTGTGTAGCTTAATGATGGGGGCTGCAGATGGATGATGTGGACTGCAGGGGGATATTGGGGGTTGATGGGGGCTGCAGGGGGATATTTGGGGATGATGGAGGCTGCAGGGGAATATTGGGGGATGAAGGGGCTTCAGGGGTATAATGGGGATAATGGGGGCTGCAGATGGATGATGGGGCTTCAGGGAGATATTGGGGGATAATGGGGGCTGCAGATGGATGAAATGGGCTGCAGATGGATGATGAGGATATTCGGAGATGATGGGAGCTGCAGGGGGATATTGGGGATGATTGGGGCTGCAGACGGATAATGGGGGCTACAGGAAGATATTGGGGGATGATGGCTGCTGAAGATGTATGATGGGAATATTGGGAGATGATGGGGGCTGCAGATGGATGATGAGGGCTGCAGATGGATGATGGAGATATTGGGGAATGATGGGGGCTGCAGATGGATGGATGATGAGGGCTGCAGATGGATGATGGGGATATTAGTGACTCACCGTGGCCGGGACTCCGGTTTAGACAGGCAGTAGCTTCTTCCTCCTTGTCACGAGTGGACCGCGCCTGCTGGTAGTGGGGCCTGGTTGAGTGCAGATCAAAAGGGGTTGAAGACGTCTTGTGGGAACAGATTAAGGGGTTAATTTTTTCGTGACGCCACCTATGAGTAGTTCGGTAACTTTACCGACGCTGCGAGGCCTCCGGGGGATGGAATACAGCAAGATGGAATGCTCCCCACAGGCTAAGCGATGATCCCCGAAGCCAGGAGCTGCTTAAGATGTTGTGCGGCAGCTGCTGTTACCTTGTGTGCAGACAGACGTAGTCATAAGGAAGCACGGACACTGTAAGTCTCTGTAACGGGCTCTTTACTGTAACCAGGAAGCAGTACATGGCATACAGTTGACGGGTAGTGGACCGGGTGGACTCAGCAGTGATAGGTGTCCCTCAGAGATCCGCGGTGTTCCTCCATTCTAACTAAGTAAGTTGCCGTTGTCGCCCAGGAATACCAGATCGGGTACAGGGAGGCTGCTTGAATGCCCTATCCGGGGTATACGTTCTGGATGCTTTGGGGAGCCTTGGGTCCCTTGGTGGGTACACCGCTGGTTAGACGACTGGATTTGGCGATGGTGGGGTGCTCCTGTAGAGCTATTCCTCCACTCTTCTGGTTCGCATAGCAGAGCTGAACTACTGCTAGCTTCGGTACCAGTAAACCGGCTGTATATGGGAGCGGGGTGGTTTTGGACCCGCATGTTGAAGCCCAAATTCGGTTGGTAATGCACCGGGAGTAATGGTGCTCAACCGTGGTAAAAGTGAGGAGATGGCCAGTAGAAGGTGGACAGGGGGCTGCACCGACTGTGCAACCCCCTCTCCTAGGTTGCAGAGCTGGGATTCTGCAGAGGTCTTCTAAGTTGCTGTTACTTCTCCAGACCGAGGCTAGAACTCTCTAAGCTGGACTAAACTTCCACTACACACTACCCTTGCACTCCGCCCACCAGGAGCTTGATTGGCCCTCTATACTAAGTGAGGCATGCAGAGTATGGATCTCTAAGTTAACCAGATGACTGCTGGGTCAGAGAATATTGCTGCTGCATTTATGGCTGCAATACCCTCCTGTGACGCACTCGGTGCGGGGCGCCACATTAATAAATGATGGGGGCTGCAGAATGATGATGGGGACTGCAAATGGATGATGGGAATATTGGGAGATGATGGGGGCTGCAGATGGATGATGGGGATATTGGGGGATGATGGAAGCTGCAGATGGTTGATGGGGGTTGAATATGGAGGATGGGGATATTGGGGGATTATGGGGGCTGCAGATGGATGATGGATGGATAACACCGTTTTTCTGGTTATGCTGATTTATGATGACAACTACCATACGGTTTATAATAAACTTAATTTGTTTCGTTCCACAATAAATGTGAATTCTTCTTCATGGAAAAATAAGACATCCCCTGAAAATGAGCTCTAGCGCATCTTCGTGAGCAAAAATTAATATATGACAGTGTCTTATTTTTCAGGGAAACAGGGTATGTATAAGTTACAATATCAGGCACAATCTACACTATATGTAACAGTGACAAGAATATAAAATAACGCACCTTACCAACCCCCTGCCACTCTGAGGCAAATTCTTGTGCAAAACCTTTCTTGGTCTCCTGCTGAATTTTGTCTCAATAAATGACTACCTGGAGCCAGGAGAAAACAGACCAGCAGGAGCAGGGAAGTGTTAGCATGGGAGCAGTAGCGGATTGGCAAGGTGAATATTCACCCTTCTTATTTTATTACATTGCCCACTGTTTGTAAAAAATTTCATTCAGCCTACAAAGAATCTGCCAGTAGAATCAACTCTCTTAAGCTGTCTATATGGGCATGTAGGCTATAGAAATTTGAATATAATGTAACCTTGATATCACTGATCCAATATCTTATTCCAGAAAAATCCACATTTTCCCTAATATGTAAATGAGCTGTTAAGATCTACGAGCTGGATATAGATCTCCCTGACAATCTGCCTTCAGAGCTTACTTTAAATGAAAGGGGGTGTTGCCATTGTGAGACATGTAATGAACAGTCTGTTCTTCTGATCTACATATATCACATTGGTAACTCTCGATTTCATTTAAAATAATATCTGGAGGCAGATTTTCAAGGTGTTCTGTCTCCATCTGTGTCCAGTCCATAGATCTTGACAGCTCAATAACAAATTAAGAAAAATTAGGATTTATCTGGAATAAGACATCAGATCTCAGATATCAAGGTATTTACTTTTTTCTAATACATGCCAGGTCCTGAAATTCCCTGCAGATAGTTGGGGGCATGGGTCTAGCTTGAGCAACTCAGACTGACCCCCAAGAAGAAGTTAACCCTTTGGACCTCTGTTCAGGACTTGGCCCCTTTCCCTTTACATGAGCAGTGAGTGCAATGCATTTACACATGGGCCCTGCCAGTTTGTGACCAGTAGAGCATGTCAGTGGAAGAAAGTTACTTAAGCAAGATGGTCTTCATACAAAAAAGATTCAGAAAATAGAATAATCAAAATAGCTCCAGATGAGCAGGACTGTGGACCAGGTAAGTTTAACCTAAATGATGCACCACCAGGTTATGGGGTACTCGGGAACCGGGCCGGCGCTGTCTCTCTGGGGTATCACGGTAGTTGTGACCTGGGATCAGTTCAAAAAGGGGTATTTACAAGGGATTTGTCGTGACGTCACCCGGGGTATGTGGTTAGTAGAACCACCGCTGCCGTATTCCTGCTGGGGACGGTGACTTGGGGCATCGTGGATGTTAAGCCCTCCTCGGGTAGGGCTGAGGGTCCCCAGGGCAGGAGTAGTAGTGATGATGGATGGGCCTGGTGAGGGATTGTACTGGGTGTAGTGCACTTACTTCAAAGCTGCAGCTCTCCAGCCAGTGTGCAGGAATGACAGACTGTGGCTCCTCAGGCGGGACTTTACTGTGACGCTGGAAGTAAACAGTCTCAGGTAGTGGTGAGCTTACTGGGTACTTTACTTGGTCTTTCAACAGCAGTTTCAAAGTTTACAGTTCTTTAGTTAAACTTAAAACACTTCAGCACTGCTCCGGGTTACTCAGACTGTGTAGCTCAGGTGGCTCCTCCACGTTGCTCCCTCTAAGTCTGTTCAGGCCCTGTTAGTCTCTCTATTATTACCTGACCCACGGGTTTATTCTGGTCATCGCGGGCTGTTGGGTGAATGTTTCCCTCTCTGTCAGGGTCACTAGTCCTAGTATGACGACTGTGTTCTTAGATCGTGATGGAAAGTTAGGCTGCAGGTCATAAAGCACCTGCCCCACACCGGTGTATTTGGGCACACCAGGCTCCTTCTCACTCTCACTGTTGCTAAGGGTGCCTCCGGACAGCTAAGGTCTATCGTGCTGCCAGGCCCTTGTCCTCTCACCTACTGATGTATGTAAAGTGCTATGGAATTAATAGCGCTATATAAATGAATAATATATTATTATTATTATTATTATTATTCTCAATTGTGGGGTGTCTTTCAGTCTCTCTCTCCTTCTCGTCACCTCCAGGCTATGGAGTGGATTTTCTCTCCTCGTGGCTATGCCTCACGGAATTCTGCACCTCCAGGTAACCCAAAACCTCCTGGGAAGACTCTCTCACTACATCTCCAACCACCATCTCCCTTCGGTGTTCTTACTTCAACTGCTCAACTCCTGGTGTTTCTCCACCCTCTTTTCAGTGCTCACCTACACTCCACCCACTTTGCTATCTACACCCACCACCCTGTGCTGCGGTGTGGGTGTGTTTTCAACCATCTTGCCTTACCTGGCTGCACTTCCTTCTGTGGCCACCTGGTCACAGGGGCGCCACATAAAGGAAAGCTGACAGCAAAAGCATGCTCCCCAAAATACAGTCAGCATGTATAAGACCAGAGGTTTCCAACCTTTCTGACCTTAAGAGTCACATTAAGCCCTGAGTGAGGGTTGTGAGCCACATCCAGCTCCCACACCCTCACAGATGTAAGACCCAGAGCCCCCATTACTAGTATAATGACAGCTGAACCTTGTCCACAGAAATCACATCTGGGCAGTACACCAAGATCCAGGGGCTACCCTTACCCGTGGATCAGATCCGCACTTCTATGTGGGGCTACTCACAAGGCTCACATCTGGAGACATGCTTTTCAAAGCTGTTTTCTAGGTCTGGTGCTTATGTGTCAAGCTGGGAGACAGCCGTGAGCCACACGTCATGGGCCCATGAGCTAAATGTGACTACTGAGCTACAGGTTGGGAATCCCTGCATTAGACACTGGCTATACGATTTCAACCATGTATGTTTAAGAAAAAATGCTTTGAATGTCATCCGCGGACCAAGCTGCATGGGAGATCAGTTTAAAATGTCCCTAAGCGACGCCTACCCACCCATTCTCTTTCGATGACCTGTCTCTCCCTGTGTGCAGTATAGGGAGAAATCTACCAGTCATTGGCAGTAGGTCAGGAGATGATGCCTTTTTGGCTAGTCACCCATGCGTCTTAGTACTAGGCTGACTTTTAAAGTACTTTTCCCTCTAAAATGCCGCAGTGTTTCAACAGTAAACATACATGGCAGAAATCATACAGTGTCTGATACAAGCATCTGACTGTGTAAGCAGGCTTTTAAACAACCACCTAGCAAATTTGCTGTAGATTGATGGTTTCTTAGGAGTGCGCAATGCGCAAAGTGTAAATAAAGCTTTAAAGCGTGAATGTTGTTTTAGTTTTTATTTCATAATTCAAAAGAACACATGACAATAAGTGTCTCTGTTATTATCCAATCAGACAAATTTGCTTCTTTCTCCTCCTGGACTGATCTTCATTCTTAATATTATCAATTTCCGGGCAAATTCTGTTTTCAGTGAATACAGACTTTAAAGGGAACCTGTCCCGCCCAGGGCCTATTAAGCTAAAAGAGCCACCTTCAGCAGCGCTTATGCTGCATTTTGTGAAGGTGGTTCTTATTATCCTACCCCCCAGGGACACTGAAATAAACGCTTTATTAGATATTAGTTTAGGTTCGGGAGGTATACTCTCCTCCCTGGATCTAAACACTTTGCTGATGTTATCCCTCCTCCTGTGGGGTCTGGGTCCCTTCGCCTCTCTAGCTTCGGAGCGGCGGTGTCGGCGCCTGTGCATTCTCTCAGCTCTCGAGCATATCAATGAGCTCTGCCCAAATGCTGAGGTTGCATGATATTATGCAGCACCAGATCCCACACTGTGGTGTGATATGGTGTATGCATACTGCGGGGCTGGGAATCTGGTCAGGGGAAACTCCTTGGGTAATATCAGCAAAGCATTTAGGTCCAGGGAGGAGAGTATGCCTCCCGGACCTAAACTGATATCTAATAAAGTGTTTATTTCGGTGTCCCTGAGGGGTAGAATAATAAGAGCCACCTTCACAATATGCAGCATAGGCACTGCTGAAGGTGGCTCTTTTAGCTTAATAGGCCCTGGGGGGGACACAGGTTCCCTTTAAATTGGGTCCATAATCAGAATGAAAAACGTGGCACTCACCAAAAGTTAAAATGATCCTTTATTTCTTCAAGACATAAAATGCTGCAGGTAGGGGATATGGGAAAACATCCAGATATGGGAAAACATCGCCCTTTAACAGGTCCTGTCAGGACAGGCTGCCATCATCTGGATGTTTTCCTGTATACCTCTCTATGCTGTATTTTATGCTTTTAAGAAATAAAGGATAATTTTTACTTTTGGTGAGTGCCACCTTTTTCATTCTGTTTATGGAAACTATATTTGTGACTGTGTTTTGGTTGAGCCCCACCATGTTTGGCCCCAAACATATGTGTTATTAAGTGGTGATGGTTACTTTCATATGTTATTTGGTGCTGGACTTTCTATTTTTTTATACAGACTTTTAAATTGTCTAGATAGAATATGGCAGTTGGTTTTTATAAGATTCTAGGCAGAAAGGAAGGGGAAAAAGAAGATCTACTTATGGCTCATTCTTCCTTCTCACCCCTCACTTCTACAATAAAATCTTGTCAGCAACTGGCATCTAATATCTCAGTACTATAAAAATCTGTGTTCACTGAAGATAGATTTTAATCGAGAATTGAGAATTTTGGCAAAATCAGTCCAGGAGGAGAAAGAAGCATATTTCTTTGATAAGATATATTACAAAATTGCTTATTTTCTTGTGTACTATTTATTTATAAAATTAAAATTAAAATGAGAGTTATATGTTAAGTGCCCCATAAGCAATAGACTAATGTCTGCCTGTCAAGCAAAAAAATCACAAATCCATGAAATAGCTCTTCGTTTGGACGTAAATCCATTCACTGTTACACACTGAAGATGTGGGATCAGTTCTAAATGGTGAGGTGAGAGAAATTAATCAATTTGAGAGAGGACTGTTCCCTGAAACTAAGACCCCCCTGGTGTGTCAAGTAATTAAAACTAGTAAACGGCCCCTTCACACGCAACGATATCGCCAACAATATCGTTGCAACATCACCGGTTTTGTGACGTTGCAGCGATCTCGTAGCAAAGCCGCTGTGTGTGACATGTACCAAAGACCAGCGATCAGCTCGCTGATTGTTGGTAAATGGCCAGGACCATTTTTCCGTTGTTGGTCTGCCGCTGTCACTCATGCATCGATGTGTGTGACAGGGGCAACGACCAATGATCCCCATTCTGCGCCCTGCACACTGAACAATCCTAATGACCGTCGGGTGTCGGGCGCAGACTGGCTGATCACTGGTGAGTCTGCCTGTGTGACAATTCACCAGCGATCAGATAACGATGTCCCAACAGTACCAGCCATGTCGGATCGTTGGTTGGATCGCTAAAGCATCGCAGTGTGTAACGGGGCCTTAAGGCATAAGGAGGAGAGTTGCCTTTCCTGCTAATTAGTGTACTGTCATCAAAGGAGCTTTTCAGATAGTTCAGCACCAGTGGAAAATGATAAATATTGAGGTGTCCATAGGTGCTACAGTTATAAAAGAGATATATCTTTGGCACCGCAATCATCAGAGGAAGTGCATGAATATTTTCTCAAAATTGTTAGGTCAGGGCATCATCCCCAAAACAATATCTGCCAATTAGATGATGCTAGCCACGTCATGTTTCCTATCTATGATCAGGTAAATTCATGATAGGAAAGATGTTGGTAATATCTTCTACCTGTGATTCCCCCAGGGGCCAAAATATCTTGGAGATTCGGGTTTCATAATTTTCTTGAAACTGAAGCCACATCCCATGACCAGCCCTGTTTTGACTCACAGTAGGGAAGGTGACTGGTGTTTTAAACATTAAAGCACACATTTTAATGGTTTCAAATGTGAGGGTCAGCTAATATTGATGTGATCCATATATGATTTCTCCTTCCCTCAAGGAAACAGTAGACTTCTTTAGACTGGAAAGTTTAGGTATTTCTGTTATTTCTCCCTTTATATTTTTAAGTGCTTTGCATTTGTATCTTTTATATTTTTAAATTGAAAGCACTGTCATTTCAATATTAAACCTTAAAACTTTAATAAGTTTGATCCTTGTATAATCTAAAGAATTCATAGCCTTTGAGAGAGTGTATGACCCTTTTGATAGTCAGTCAGTAGTTTATTTCTGGGACTCATCACACTGTATGTTTAATAAGTGGTGGCAACATGTGGTGTAACTGTGGTATGAGGACTGTGGGATTTATGCTTACTATATAGCTTATAACAGAGTATAAATGCTGGATTGAGGAGATAAATTAACCCTTGCAGGTATACCCCACATCATCTGCTGATAAGCGTGTACGTGGTTATGCCTTTCCCACCAATATCGATCACTTCGGCTGACAGTCTGACGTGTATAGATGCCCTTGATTGAGGAAACATTGATTCAGCATGTCAGATTTTGGATTGTTAATTGTATTGTAATTCAGCCATCATCAGACATGTCTCGTGATGGCACTTTTATAGAGAACACAGGACCATATGACTGAACGAGTGCTCCTGTGTATGGTACAGCCAGTCAAGGTGAATCAAACCAAAGATCTCCCATTTAGTATATATGGTGGGCTTTACTCTACCACTCACTTCATTAACACTATTAAACGAAGCACCAGTCTATATCAATTGGGGTCACAGTCTAAAAAATACATGTTTACTGAGAAAGGTTCACTTTTTTGGCCAGTGAGATAAAAATGTGCACTAAATAATATGGTTAATATTAGCACTATGGCCAAGTATGCCTGATATAAACATAATGAGAATAATAGGTGTCTAAACCCAGCAAAAAGCTTATTTTATACTGCCAAAATGTAGCCACATTTCAGCACAGCTTTCACACCTGCTATATCTGGCACTTCAGATATAATGCTGAACTGAGCCTTGATCAGTGTAGAAATGATGGTCTCTTTCAAAAGACTGATCCAGGCTATTAAACATCAGCCAATTGGCTATATGCAAGCTGAAAAGCAATTATATACTGTCTGTGTACATAACCCAACTACTCCATGGCCACAGAAGGTAACACATAACCTATTTACACTGGAGTATGTGCTGCTGATGACAATTATTTTTTTAGCTACTTGACAAATAACCATTTTGCTCTTTCATCAGTGGGATTGCCAATCTTTTTTTTAGATATCTAAATGGGACAGTAGATGCTTTTCTTTTTCTCCTTCAATAAATAAATTAATGAGTACACGGAAGTCAACTAAGCACAGTGGGGTACTACTGATAATGGTGGACTCTGTGGCCACTATGGGGTTTACCATATTGCTCAGTGTCAATGATATCTGATCCTCAGGCTCCAGGATACAGTAGAACACAATGGAGGATTAGGTAGAGCCATTGGTTCCTCACTGTACCATTTAGCCTATGCATTTAAGTTTTAGTGCAATAACATCACTAGATTGCACTTGCTGTTCAGTGCCTAAATCCATATGCTGCAGGGTCATCCTACTATGTGGTGGGGATTCTGGCAGTGTTTCGTATTGGAGGGTCAGCTGGCACGGCATTTGTCCCAAGTGCAAATGACAGGAAGGTGCGGTCAGGCTGCCTAATGTGATGGTCTGAGGTGTCTCGCTGTCAGCTGCATTTTGCACTCCTCATGCCCCAAGTTGTATTTGTCCACTCTCTGAGGATTCCCAACTAGCTCCCAGCATTTAATTATATTTATGTTTTTCAGACACATGTATAATTTAAGCCCTGACTGCTGTCATTTATGGGTCAGGGTGACATCAACAGGGTGATCAGGTCACCTGATCGTGCTGCTGACGTCACTCCTACACAACACAGGAGGAGAAGATGGTTATAAGGTATGACAAGAGACTTTATTGCTATATAATATAAAGAGAAGATCCTACTATCACCTGTGACCTTGGTGGACGTGCGCTTGTTACATGTGTTGCATTTTCGAACAAGAGCAGGGTGAAAGTGATTAAGTAGCCAAAGGTCTCCTTATCTGAACCCAGCCAATCACCTATGGGGACTTCTAAAGAGACAAGTCGAGCATCATTTCATCCAGCATTCAGGCTCTAAAAGAGATCATTCATGAAGAATGGAAAAAGATAGATATTGCAATATGTCGCCAACTTGTTCATTTCATGCCTAGAAGACTTGGTGCTTCCCTTAAAAATCATGGGGGGGTCATACAAAATACTGTATGTAGTATTTTTTAATGTGGTATGTACAGTTTTTGCACCAACTTATTTGAGTAAAACTGAAGATTTTATGAAAAAGTTGATCTTATTTTCATGCTTTGGGCTGAAAAATCTACTTACATAGTTGCCTTGGACACATCCGGTGTCCGGATGTCCTCCTATTACACACCTCAGCAGGTGTGCATGCATATACCCAGTGAGCGCATGCGCACTTACTCACTTGGACACCTGTGTATACAAAGATGACCTCAGTGTGACCCGGTGCACGTATCCACACTTACTCATGCCACCACCATCTTTGGACACCTGGGCTCAAAGGTAAGAGACTGAGCACATGAGGGGAGATAAAGACAGCACAGAAGGAAAAGAGAGACAGCACACAGGGGGGAAACAGTTCTGAGTAGAGCACACAGAGGGGAGAAGACAGCACACAGGGGGAAGAAAGACAGCACACAGGAGGGAGAGACAGCACACAAAGGGGAGAGAGATGGTACGCAGGGGAGACACAGCGCACAGGGCGGATAGAGCACACAAGTGGGAGAGACATCGCACAGGGGAAGAGAGAGAACACAGGGGAAGAGAGAGTGCACAGGGGAAGAAAGAGAAAAGGTGGAGATAGCACACAGCAGGGGCAAGAGAGAGTACAGAGCAGGGAGAGTGCACAGGTGGGACAGAGCACACAGGGGAAAGAGAAGACACACATGGGAAAGAGCACACAGGAGGGCAGAGACAGTGCACAAGGGGTAGACAGTTGAAAGGAGAGAGTACACAAGGGGAG
Organism: Allobates femoralis; assembly: GCA_033576535.1. NCBI lineage: Eukaryota > Metazoa > Chordata > Amphibia > Anura > Aromobatidae > Allobates > Allobates femoralis. The sequence continues at coordinate 165,461,309 of JARQOC010000002.1, forward strand.
AAGGCAGCACAGGATGAGAGATACCGCACAATGGAGAGCGCACACAGGGTGACAGTCAGTGCACGAGGGGAGACAGCTCAAAGAGGAGAGCACACGAGATGAGAAGAGAGCACGGGGGACGCATGGAGGGAGAAACAGCCCACAGGGCGCGGTGCGCACAGGGGGAGATGGCCCAGGGAGTAGAGTGCACAAGAGGGGCAGTGCCCAGGGGAGACACAGCTCAAAGGAGACAGCACACAAGGAGAGAAGACAGCACAGGGACAGAGAGTACATATGGAGAGAGGCACACAAGGGGAGAAGAAAACACAAGTGGGAGAAAGAGCACACAGGGCAAGTGTAAAGGGGACAAGCACTTAGGGGGAGTGCGTACTTGGATAAGAGTGCACAGGGGAGAGAGAGCACACACGAGGGAGAGCGCATAAGGGGTATAGTGCACAGGAGGAGAGAGAGAGCGGAGATGGGGGAGAGCGCACAAGGGGAAGAGTGCATGGGGGGAGAAAGAGAGTGGACATGGGGGAGAGCACACAAGGGGGGACACAGCTCAACGGAGAGAGCAAAGAGGAGAGAAGGCAGCACAGTGGGGAAAAAGACAGCAAAGAGGTGGGAGAGACAGCGCACAGGGGGAAGGCGCACATGGAGAAGACATCACAAAGGGGGGAAGCGCACAGGGGGAGGAGAGATGGCCACAATCCACAGAGCCTGCCTCCATCATGATGTCATCACTCTCCTGATGTGGTTGTATTTGGCACTGATCTCGTGTTCTATAAAACTCAATCTTGTCAAAATTTTAAAAAATATTCCTTGTATTCAGTAAGATATTAAAAGCTACAGTGTGGTGCAAATTAATTGGGACAAAGCAAGATTTTCTTGCATTAATTTTACTATTTCTGATAAGTGTTTTATCAGTTCTTGGTGTTGTTTTCGTTTTTCTTCCACATTTCCCTTTTTGTTTTGGAGAAAACGATCCAGTTTCATTGTGTGTGTGAATTATTCTTGAAATGGTAGATTTTCCAATAGCAACGGTGGAAGCGATTTCTTACAGTCAGACTTGTATGTTCATTAAGAGTAATAATTCTAGACCTCTTCCGTGGAGTAACATCCATTTTTACAGACACGAATCACACTGAGAGAAAAAGTACACTAAACCACTCCTCACAGAAACAAGCTCTCAACTGAAGCTGAGGGGGCAGCTAGCTGTTATTTTCTGACTAAAACCGGTCATACCACATTTTGTTACTCAATGTTGTACAATCACACCTGTTCAAAGCAGTTAAAACTGGTTTGAATCACTGACTGGTAACCCCAACTTACAATTTTACTTAAAAAAATGCTTTGTCTCAATTAATTTGCACAGCACTGTAACTATTTCAGCGGGTGCATTCATTCATGCTGTTATATGTATATACACTGTTATGCAAAAATTGTAAACAGGTGTGGAAAAAAATGTTGTAAATAGGGATGGGCGAATCTACTCGCTAGGACTCGTTACTCGGCGAGTAGTAAGGGACTCGCAGGACTCGGTACTCTGCGAGTTTCCCAGTGATTACTCGCACGAGTCCAATGCAAATCAATATCAATCCTAGTTTTGTCAGAAACGCTGACAAAACTAGGATTGCCATTGTTTGCATTAGACTCGGCTACTGTGCCAGTGACAGCAGGGAAACTCGCAAAGTAACTGCTGTTACATTGCGAGCCGAGTCCAGCTGTCTTCTCTGTGCAGCTCCAGGGTCCTAGAGCCCGCCTGCTCACAGACATGATGTAGCATTGCTGAGATTGTTCTCAGTCTGCTCATTCCCTGTGCATAGACATCTATATCTATGCACAGGGGATGTAGCAGAGAGGACATCGCGTTTTGGACTACGTCGGATGGAAGAGGATTTTTTTAATTAAAGATGGAGTCCCTAATGGCTTTTTTTTTTTATTTCAAATAAAAATTTTCTCTGTGTTGTGTTTTTTTAACCCTTTATTGGAGATTCTTAGTGGCTGGGTCAAATGTGGCCTGACATTAAGAATCTCGGGCCTAATAGCAGCTTGTATAACAAAGCTGGTATTAACCCTTTATTACCCAGCGTGCCACCGCCACCAGGGCCGCTGGAAGAGCGGGGTTCAGCGCCAGAGGATGGCGCTTCAATGAACGCGCCATCTTCTGGGGCGGCTGCGGGCTGCAATTTGCAGCGGGGGGTGCCCAGAAAGCTTGGGCATCCCTGCGCTGCGGATTCCAGCCCCCAGCTGCTTAGCTGTACCTGGCTAGACATAGAAATTGCGCGGAGCCCCACGCATTTTTTTTTTATTATTTCATGAATTTCAGAGTCAGAGTCTCAGAGTCAGAGTCTCAGAGTCAGAGTCTTCGAGTCAGAGTCTCAGAGTCAGAGTCTCAGAGTCAGAGTCTCAGAGTCAGAGTCTCAGAGTCAGAGTCTCAGAGTCTCAGAGTCAGAGTCTCAGAGTCAGAGTCTCAGAGTCAGAGTCTCAGAGTCAGAGTCTCAGATTCAGAGTCTCAGAGTCAGAGTCTCAGAGTCAGAGTCTCACCCTCAGAGCCAGATTCAGAGTCTCAGAGTCAGAGTCTCAGAGTCAGAATCTCAGAATTTCATGAAATAATTTAAAAAAAATGCGTGGGGCTCCGCGCAATTTCTATGTCTAGCCAGGTACAGCTAAGCAGCTGGGGGCTGGAATCCGCAGCGCAGGGATGCCCAAGCTTTCTGGGCACCCCCCCGCTGCAAATTGCAGCCCGCAGCCGCCCCAGAAGATGGCGCGTTCATTGAAGCGCCATCCTCTGGCGCTGAACCCCGCTCTTCCAGCAGCCCTGGTGGCGGTGGCACGCTGGGTAATAAAGAGGTTAGGGCCAGCTTTGTATTATCAGCTGGCCCTAAGCCCGAAATTTATGGCGGTCACGCCAATATTAGACATGACGGCCATGAATTTCTATTAAATTGTTTTAAAAAAAAACACAACACAAATAATTTTTTTATTAGAAATAAAAAAAAAGCCATTAGGGACTCCATCTTTAATTAAAAAAATCCTCTTCCGTCCGACGCAGTCCAAAACGCGATGTCCTCTCTGCTACATCCCCTGTGCATAGATATAGATGTCTATGCACAGGGAATGAGCAGACTGAGAACAATCTCAGCTCTGCTACATCATCTCTGTGCACAGACATTCATGCCTGTACACAGGGAATGAGCAGACTGAGAACAATCTCAGCTCTGCTACATCAGGCAGCAGGCGGGCTCTAGGACCCTGGAGCTGGGGCAGCCAGCACACAGAGCAGACAGGACTCTTATCTGTGCGAGTTTCCCAGCGATTACTTACAAAGTAAACGAGTCCAATGCAAATAAATGACAAAACTAGGATTGCTTCAGGCTGAAGCTTCCGAGACACATCTGCGATTTGTAAATCTCACACTACTCGCTTCCCCATTCATTAACATTGGACTCGCTAGACTCGCAACGAGTAGCGAGTCCTGTGCTCGGACTCGCTAGAGTCAAGCGATTCCGAGTAATTTAGGATTCGCCCATCACTAGTTGTAAAGCAAGAATGCTTTTGAAAATAGATATGCACTGCTAATAGATTATTTTTCAGTTAACAAAATCGAAAGAGAGTGAATAAAAGAGAAATTTAAATCAAATTAATATTTGGTGTGTACACAGCTTTTGAATGAACTCAGCTGCAAGGATGTTCCAAACATCTTTAAAACTTACCACAGATCTTCTCAATGCTAATACAGACACATACTTATCTATCAAGCAATGCCATTAGGGACGCATATGATTAACTTAATATGTATTTTACAGCAGGGCAATGACTACAAATATACAGCCAATATCATTAGGAACCATCTGCAGCATAGAGAAGAACAAGGAGTCATGGAAGTGATGATATGACCCAACAGAGCCCTGAACTCAACATCATCAAGTCATTCTTTGGTTACATGAAGAGACAGAACATTTTACACCCAAAAGTTCTGCAAGATGTTTGGAATAACCTCCTTGCTAAACTCCTTCAAAAGGTCTGTGTAAGGGCCGCTTCACACTGCGGCGTGATCCGGCCCGATTCTGTCCGGGAGGACCCAGACAGCCGCGGATCGGATCTGCACACAGTACTGGGGGGCTAATATGCCCTCCAGTCCGGTGTGCAGCGCACGCAGTTCCCGATGCTGATAAGTCAGGACCGCGGGTCCGCGGTCCTGACCTGTCAGTGGCTGCAGCTGCGTGCGCTGCACACCGGACTGGAGGGCATATTAGCCCCCCAGTACGGTGCGCAGATCCGATCCGCGGCTGTCTGAGTCCTCCCTGACAGAACCGGACTGGATCACGCCGCAGTGTGAAGCAACCCTAAGTGTACCGAGAAGAATTGATGCTTCTTTAAAGGCAAAGGGAGGTCATACCACATATTATTTTTAGATTTTTTTTTTCTTTTTTTGGTTTTCATTTTGATAACTAAGAAGTATAAAGTATTAATGCTTCTACTTTTTAAAGCATGCTTACTTTGCAGCATTTTTTCCACAGCTGCCTAAAACTTTTTCACAGTTCTGTATATTAATAATATTATTTACACAAATGCAACAGTATATTAGATTTAAAACGATTCTTTTCAGATTAGTTTTGGATCAGTTACATCATATTTTTATCGCTCTTCGATAACCTGGAGGGGAAAGAACAGCGATCTCCGCCACTCATTCCAGTAGAAATAAACAATTATAAGACAAGTCAATGGGATCTACCTGAATCTGTCAGACAAATCCATTATAGCCACCAGGGATCAAGTTATAACAGAGTTTATGGAGTCAGGTCAGAGTGAACAGGTCCTTATTAATATAAAAAGTAAAAGAAAACAATAATACGGTAAATAAAATATTAGTGTTATACTACTTGTGAAATCATACTTGTAAAAGGTATCAACCAATGAGGACTCTCAGATTCCAACATTTTTTTACTTGTGATTATTAATATCCATTATTTAGAACAACTGCAGTATGTGGCATTGTTGTGACTATTAATTGGCTGAAGTTGACTAGCAGCTATGTACAGTCTGATGGGTCGGGCACACTTTTCTTGTCCTTCTATGAATGAATAGCCATGTCAATAGATACAATCAGCATTTACACTGTGCTAACTGCCATCTGCTCCCATAAACAAGAATAGACTCTCCCATATAGATGATCTCAGAAAACAAAAAAATACACACACATACATGTGAGCATAGCCAACAGAAAAGACAAAATGTCTTACCAATTTTGTGGCGATCAATGTGTCTAACTGATAATTTTCTTCTAGTGAAAGTCCAGGACAGAGAGCCTCATCTTGCCGTTGACATCCAGTTTATCTCTACTAGCTTCTCTTCCATTCATCCAACAAAAGACACTGTCCCTAATCCCCTGCTAGGAAACCGGAGTACACACTGGCACACCAAATGACTTCAGCAGACAAACAAGTCTCTGGGGCCCTTCCCAGTATCTCCGCAATGTATTCATCTATTACAATATGGAAATCCTTTTAGTACAAAGAAAGAGACCATTTGCTCCAAACAACAACAATATGGACATACATACACACAAGAAGACGCACACATGTACACAGACATACACACACAGGCACATACATACGCACACATGCACACATGCACACATACACACACAGAGACTGTATATGCACAAATTGGGCATTCATCTTAACTGGTTTTCAGGACGTGCAGATATTCTATAATGTAAAGCTGGATGCATGCTTTTTATGCTATTTTTACTAAAAGCAATTAGGCGTTTAATTGACATAACCTTTTTTAACACAATAATTAAAGTGAAAAAGAGTAAAACATTGGCATAGCGCCACTGAAAATCCATGTTTTTATTTGTTGTTTGTCATAAAAATACAAATGCAGCCTGCATGTACTGTAACACAATACATGCAGCAATTATGCTTTAAATTGTGTAAAGTGACATTAAAGAGGCAAGAACGAATCAACGCTAATGTTTCCATTACTCTCTTTTCTCGTATTACAAATATTATATGTAAATTATTGTGCCGCATCTGTTTCTGTGTATCAGACTGGTTAGTCTAAGTTCACACACATTTAATGTATGTCCGCCATATTCCTAGCACATAGGCAGAACAATTCTATAGAGCTAATGGATCCCAAAGCAGAGCTCTTCTGGCATCTGCATTCCAGGTATACATGGGTATACCATATCCATTTTACCATATTGAAATGCAAAGTCTGCTGTGTTTCATTAAACAATGGGCCACTGCAAATCATTTTTTCAAAATCATTATTGTTTGTTTTTTGCATGGGGGCTTATGGATATCCCATTGTTTGGCATACTTTGGGATATGACCAGGATTTAGGTTTGGTGCATTTTTTATGTACACAGAACTGTAGATAGTAGAAGTATATATATATATGTTATCAGTGGCGTAACTAGAGTCTGGTGGGCCCCGGTGCGAAATTTAGACCTGGGCCCCCCCCCCCACCAGGGCCGGACTGGTACCAAGAAGCAGCCCTGGAAAACAAGCTCCACCAGCCCATATACTATAACACCCATCAGCCCCAATACGTAAATTTTGCTTTTACCCTGTTGTGGCCCTCACCACTTTCTTAAAGACGTTATTTGAAGAGCCACATGTGAATGGTGCAGCAGAGGGAAGAATCAACCACAGCTCCATTTACATGGTAATCTTCAAATCTCTGTTTCTCAGGATTGTGGGGTCCAAGTGCTCAGACACACAGAGCCACAGCCAGCCACACACAGAGCCACAGCCAGCCACACAGACACAGCCAGCCACACACACAAAGCCAGCCACACACACAAAGCCAGCCACACACACATACACACACAGCCAGCCACAGCTAGACAGCCGCACACAGTTAGCCACATAGACAGCCACCAGCCACACAGACAACCACACGCAGACACAGCCAGACACACATACAGCCACACACAAACAGCCAGCCACATAGACAGCCACCAGCCAGGCACACACTGATGCAGCCAGCCAAACACATACACAGCCACACACACACAGCCACAGACAGCCAGTCACACAGACAGCCAGTCACACAGACAGCCACACACAGACAGCCACACAGACAGCCACCAGCCACACACAAACAGCCACACACAGATGCAGCCAGCCAAACACATACACAGCCACACACATACACAGCCACAGCCAGCCACACAGCCAGTCACACAGCCACACACAGACAGCCACACACAGCCACATAGACAGCCACCAGCCACACACAAACAGCCACACACAGGTGCAGCCAGCCACATAGACAGCCACAGCTAGCCACACATCCAACCAGCCACACACACACAGCCATACAGTCAGCCACACACAGCCAAGCAGCCCCAGCCACACAAAGACACAGTCAGCCACACACAGCCAGCCACACAGCCATGCAACACATAGCCACACACAGCCATGCAGCTCCAGCCACAGCCAACCCAAGCCAGCCACGTGGCACCAGCCACACAGCCAAGCAGCCCAGTCACACCCAGACACAGTCAGCCACACACAGCCAAACAGCTCCAGCCACACACAGGACACAGTCAGCCACACAGTCACAGCCACACACAGCAAGCCACACAGCCATTGAACATCAGCCACACACAGCTAGACACACACAGCCATCCACAGTCATGCAGCTCCAGCCACAGCCAACCCCAGCCAGCCACGTGGCACCAGCCACAGACACACAGCCCCAGCCACACACATACACAGTCAGACACACACAGCCAGCCACATAGCCATGCAGCCCCAGCCATATACAGACACAGCCACACAGACAGCCACACACAGCCAGCCACAGCCACACACAGTCAGCCACACAGACAGCTTGCCACACACAGCCAGCCACGCAGCCTCAGCCACACAGACATATAGTCAGCCACTCAACACAGCCACGCAGCACAGTATAAGGGGTGGGCGTGCACACACAGTATGGGTAGGTGGGCACAGTATATGGGGCACACAGTATAACAAGGGGGCACAGTATATGGGGTGGCACATTATATGGGAGGGCATTAGTAGATGGGGAGGCACAGTATGGGAAGGGGGCACACAGTATATGAGGCACACAATATAGGGGGGTACAGTATATGGGGAGGGCACGCACAGTACATGTGGTGGGCACGCAAAGTATGGGGAGGGCACAGTATGGGGGAACACAGTATAGTGGGAGGGGGCACACAGTATATAGGGCAGTAGGGCACACAATATAAGGGGTACAGTATATGGGGTGGGCACACACAGTATATGGAGAGGGCACACAGTACAGTATATGGGGCACACAATACAGTGTCTGACCTGGCACAGTCCTCAATGTCTCTCCTGGTGATCAGCTTGCTGTGGTTGATCCCCGGCTGGATGGCCCCCGGCCCCCGGCCCCCAGCCCCCACAGCACCCGCAGACAGATGAGCTCCAACCTCCTGCACATCCGGCACTCACTGCTGCCCCCGGGAACCGGGAGCCGGGCTGTATGCAACCAGCAGCAGAGATTCCGGCGGGCTCAGCATTACAGGAGGAGGGGCGGACATGGCCATTCTCGGGCTCCCGGCCTGACAGAACAAGTAGTCACTCACCGCTGCCTCAGAGTGAGTCAGATTGCCGGAGCCCGGGACGCGGAGTGGCCACACACACTGCCGACACCAGCCTGCTTGAACGCAGGCCGGCACCGCTGCCTCCTTTCCCCTTAATGACACACTGGCCGTCTGGCCGTGAAGTCACATGGATGTGCGTCCTTGGAGACGCACATCCATGTGAAGCGGGGGCCCGGCGCTGGGATCGGTGGTCGCAGGGGGGTGCGGGCTGCGGGCGGCCTGGGCCCCTTATGGTCCCGGGCCCCTTATGGTCCCGGGCCCGGTCGCACCCGCGACCCCTGCGACCGCGATTGTTACGCCACTGTATGTTATTTTATTTATAGTTTTTTTTGTAAAGTATTGTACAATAGTATACATTGTTGCTATAGCTGGCGTTATAATAAGGAAAACCGGGTACCATCAACTTTAGTCTAAATGCCCCGTCACACGGGGCGATATTGCCGCTGATTACATAGACGACGTAGGGGCGTGGCCTATCGGCATCTGCCTAGTTACCCGCAGTTTACCTTGGATACCAGCTCCCAGCGCTTGCAGAGGGGCACTGGGAGCTGGCTTATCGGTCGTCTCCCAGTGCCACACGCAGCGATGCTGCGTGTCCACCAGTCGACCAACGATTGATTTGAGGACAGGACCTCAAATCAAACGATGAGCGATCAGCCGATTGATCGTTCATCGTTTGTAGTGTCACACGCAACGACGTTGTTTCGATATCGTTCAAGCGTCACAGAACATGTGACTTTTGAACGATATCGGCAACGATGTTGTTACGTGTGACGTGGCCTTTAGGCTAGGGCCACACTGAACAATGCACCCACGTCAACCGGATGCCGTTACAACAGAGCCTAGCCTGCAGTAACGCACACTGTTAACGTCGGGGGCTGCCTGCGAATGCTGCTCCATGGTAACCCAATGTTTGACATGGATGCAGCCACACAGGAAGCTCCAGGAACTGCGCTTTAGCAGAGCGCACAGAAATACGTTGCTGACAACGTTTTCCTGTGCGTCCTGCAAAAGCGCACTGCCTGGGGCTTCCTGTGTAGCTGCATCCATGGTAAACATCGGGTTACTATGGAGCAGCATTCACAGGAAGCACCCAACATTAACGGTGTGCATTACTGCAGGCTGGGCTGTGCTGTAACGGCATCAGGTTAACGTGGGTGCACTGTTCAGTGTGGCCCTAGCCTTAGTCAGTCTAGGCTTAACATTGTGTCCCTGCAGTGAAGGTGGTTCAACAGGTAAAGTGACCATACAGTTTAGATAATTTTCAGCTAGTAGCTACCACTACCTACCCCCCATGTACATATAATCTTCACACAGCCACGCATAGATATCTTCTCAATGAGAAGAGGGGAAGCAGCTGTAACCACATACGTCTGCTGATGCTTATCTTCTGTGAGTACAAAAGGATCATGCTTATTGAAAAGACTTTGGCTGGTTTCACACTGCAGTTTTTCCCTGATCAGGATTCATTGGGTTTTGTGTGCCAAAACCAGGAGTGAAACTTGCAGAGAAAAAGTATAAGGCTAGGGTCACACTTGGAGGGTGACCCACGCTTGACGCCTCCGCTAACAACTTAGAATTTTCCCCCTCAGCGCATAGCGTTAATGCTATGAGCTGCCTGACAACGCTGCCCCATAGAAACCCACAGTTTACCTTAGCAGCGGCCACACAGGATGTGCGCTTTATCACAGCGCACAGACAGCCTTTTCCTGTGCGCTCAGCTAAAGTGCACGTCCTGTGTGGCCGCTGCTAAGGTAAACTGAGCTGGCCGGTAGCTCATAGCGTCAACGCTATGTGCTACGGGGGAAAATTAGCGGAGATGTCAGGCGTGGATCACTATCGCGTCTGGACTATTTTCTACTTGTGAGAAGTTTCTCCTGCTTCTCCTCTGTTCTCACAGCAAGATTGCAAGCAACATGGGGAAAGGCTAGAGCCACATTTGTGTCTGCTTTTCGTTATGAAGGATCCGGCATAGAGCATCATGAAGACAGCGTTACCGCAGCATTACCGTATTGTAATGCTGTGTTAACGTTGCCATAGAGTAATATGGATGTCGTAAGCTGGAGCGCCTGCAAACGTGGGCACAAAAGGTGCCTGCGTTTCAAATCTCGTGCTATTTCCAGCGAATAGCTTCATCTGTCCACTGGAAATAGCGTGAGATTTGAAACGCAGGCACCTTTTGTGCCCACGTTTGCAGGCGCTCCAGCTTACGACATCCATATTACTCTATGGCAACGTTAACACAGCATTACAATATGGTAACGCTGTTGTCATGATGCTCTATGCCGGATCCGGCATAACAAAAAGCAGACGCAAATGTTGCCCTAGCCAAAGAGATGAATGCGAGTAAATTAAGTACACAACTGATGACTATGTTAGCACAATACAAATAAAAATAAAATAAAACAAATTTCACCAGGACGTGCTCAATAAAAGCTAAATTGTTCTCCATTGTACATGGATCTTGTTTGATCTGCAGGTACAAATAATACCACAGATTTTATTTTCCAGGATTCATGAAACACAATGGCTCCTGATGGAGGAGTGTTACTTTCAGACAGCAGTTTTCACCGTGTAGATGTGGAATTTACAGCAAGGTCAGTTTTCAATGCTTGTTTGTGTGCTTGGCTGGCAGCTGGTGTATCACAAAGAACGAGACATTGCAAAAAGTAGGGAACTTTTCTACTTGTGGGGAAAGAAACATTAGATGAATGTTAAAGCTGAAGAATAAAGAAACAAACAATAAGCCATACAATTGTGATTTTCAGGCTCAGGAATTCAGTCGGAGATCTGTTCGTGGGAGTTAATAACTGAGGATGCGAGCTTCGTAGGCCGTCTAATAATGATGAAATCATTTGTCTTGTTGAGATGATTCTGTGGTTATTATCCTGGGTTTACAGTGTTAGAATATTATTATTACTGCACAACATCGGTTTAAAATATATATAGCACATCTTTCAACACTGAAACTCTGAAGCCATTATTGTTCCACCTCAAATTCAGAATAATAGAGAATAGTACAGCTTGTCTGATGCCAATTTAAACATTATATTAGCGAACTGCTAGATAGAATTGCTTTACAAGGTATTTTTTTCTGTATCTACATTCTATTTTAGATTTTATTTTAAAGTGTACAGCAACATTGCATTGTTTTTGACATTTTTTGCCATGTTTTCAGGTTTGTGGTATTGTCTTCATGGCCTGTGTCAGATATTGCAACTTTCCCAAGTTGCTCCTTAAAGTAACTTTCCACCCACCATTAAATGGGACTATACATTTCTAAGGTACTATCATTGTACTTAATGTTCTCCTTTCTGCAGCCGCTGACTACATCTCAGAAACCATTGCCCCACCCTTAGGCTAGGTCCACATCACGTTCTCCTCTGCATTCGGTGTCCGCCTCGACAGATGCACTTGTAAGCATCATTAACGCAATGTAACATCCGCGTTCACTTGCGTTAACGTTGCCATAGCGATGCATTGGTGAACGCATTGTGAACTCATCCAAACGCATCCAAAAGTATGCATTTTTTTAAGTGCACAGTGCCTACACACAGTGTCTCCCTGACTATGTGATTTTTAACCTGCAATAAAGGTTTGCTGTGAAATAGATGTGGAGTGCCACCTTTTCATCTTATTTGCTGAATGCCGGACGTTTTGGGCCTTTGGGCAGAAGGCATGTGTCCCCAGGGTTGGTTCCCAGGAAGAGATCTAGGGCCACCCAGTATGGGCCATACAGTTGTTCTCTAAAGTTTACATACACTGGCAGATTTTTTGCCTTTTTGGCCTTTTACAGAGACTATGAATGATAACGCAAATTTTTTTCCACTCATGGTTAGTGGTTGGGTGAAGCCATTTATTGTCAAACTAGTGTGTTTTTTCTTTTTAAATCATAATAACAACCAAAAATATCCAAATGACTCTGATCAAAAGTTCACATACCCCAGTTCTTAATACCGTGTATTGCCCCCTCTAACATCAATGACAGCTTGAAGACTACATCCATCTCAACCCTTGCCAACTGACACCATCCCACTGAGACCCACAATAAGGAACCAGGGAGGGTGACACCTAGTGGCAGCCATAAATATGCCACCATTAAAATGCCTAAAACACACAGTAATCTAGACAATGATAATGATGATGTCTTCAGGGGAGACAAAGACTTCACAGGGGCACTGCTCACCCTCCTTCACCAGTAATATACATTTCATTGCAAATAAATTGACTTATATTCCATATGCAAATTAGAGCACTAAGTTGGATTTTTGGCATAGCCGCAGCACTCCAATATCTAGCAATATCCAACATTCTGATTATCATCATTTACTTAACAAAATAAGCCCTGTCTTAATGATGACATTATGATTTCATGTTTTCCTTTACATTGATGAAACAATTAAATGGCAAACTGCTCAGTATTGGCTAAGAAAGCTTGATAACGCGAGCACTGCCTTAACTCAAATTCCTGTTCCTGGGTCATTGCACTTATAATGGAGGAGCCCTGAGTACAGTGTCAGGGTGGCACGCACTCACTTGATGTGGGTGCACTCTTATCACAGGCTCCTCCCTGAATCTCCACCCTTCCCGGTGTAGAACATGATGGCCACAGACTGGCAGAAGCCAGAGATTAGAGGTCACCTTCAGAGTCAGTGCACTCGAGTAGGCACAGAGGTTTGCATTTATGGAGCACCAGATGTTGGCAAGCGAGTGCTGTCAATCAAAATCTTAGATGGGAATTTATGTAACATGTATATTACTGGTATAAGTTTTTTTTTATAGTTTTTTATAGGGGATATATCCCCTACATAAATGTTTAGGTAGCTGAAGTTGCATCTAGGGATTAACAGGCTACTAATAAATCCTTGTTACCTTTGCTACCTTTATACGGAACATGAAGGTGCACAGGACAGGTTAAAGTGTTTATAAAGTCAAGAACTTTGTCATTTACTTATTAGTAATATTGAAAATCCTCTTCACTCTCAGAAGTAGAGAGATTTTTAATTTTCTTAATTACTGTTTACTGCCTAGGTTATTAGTCACCTCTTCAGTCTATCAAAGGAGATCAGTCAGCTAGGCCCCGGAGCTTGCACTTACAAACTGTTTGCTGTAGAGATTGTAATCACTTCTCTGGAAGTTGGATGTAAATTTTATCAGTCTCAACAAATGGCAACACAAGCCAAATGTTTTGTTTCCACAAAGTTTTTAATTTTCTTTAAGCGCCAAATGTGGGAAAAAATAATACAAATCTGGTATTCCCAAGTGAATAATACTGACCTGAAGAATCAGGTAATTTTACAGCAAAATCAATGCTGTAAAAATGAAACCCAAAGAAGAATTATTTTTTGCCTGCTTTTTGGGGTAAAATGAAATGTGTCTTTCCAAATTCAACTCATCCCCTAAAGAACAAGCCCTCATATGGCTATGCAGATGCACAAAAATGTTATCACTCTTTGAGGAATTTTAGAAAAAATCAAAAGTGCAAAAACAAAGATTACCCAATAAGGAAGGAGCTCTAGACCCAGGAATAAAACTTGATCACAGTCTAATAATCTACAGACTTGTCTACAACTTCCTGAAACAAACAGTGGAAATCTTTTAGCACGGTGCTACTCATTTCTTCCATTTTTGGCTTAGATATGTCGGAGGGGGGAGGTGTCGGTCTGTACTTTTGGGGTCTCAAAATCATTGATTTGTTAAGTACATAAATAAAAGAATTCTTTAGGGCTTCCTTTGGGTTAAGGTCCTGTGACACATGACGAGATCTTTAACGATATCATTGTAATGTCACAGATTTTGTGAAGTAACAACAATCCTGCTAACGATGTCGTTATGTATGACACGTACCAACGATCTGGCACTTGCTGTGAGATCGCTGATTGTTACACACTGCTCCAGGTTATTCCTGCGTCGTTGTACTCCTGCTGGGAACGCTACATCGTTGTGTTTGAAAGGGACAATGACCAACGATCTCAATGCTACGCTATGGAGTGACAATTCCCAACGAACTCGGTATAATTCTGGATCGTTGCTGAAGTTGTTGGTGACATCGCTGGTGAGATACCTGTTTGACATCTTACCAGCGATGTGAAAACGACGCACCAGCGATCCCAGCAAGGTCGTATCATTATCGGTATCGCTGGTGCGTCGTTATGTGTGACTGGGGCGTTAGTTTGTTTATTTGCTTTCTACAGTAGGTATTTTTAATGATTGTTGTTAAAAGTAGCATGGATATTGTTAAGGAGGAAAAAAATTATGTTTTGTTACTTTAGAAATAACTATGCAGTGAAAACTCCATAAAATGTAATGGTGTAGTCTAGTATAATAATAAATAATTGTGTGCCAAATATTCTGTATTAAGATTGTTTATTATAGTGAAGATGTAATACTTTAGGTTAATCAGCAAGGGAATGTTACAATTTAAGTTTCTTGTATTGTCAGCTCAATTTCTTCCCATACACCCTATGGCCAAGGTCACACATACCATCTGTTTTTGGCTTAAATCCGTTTTTGGGAACATTTTGGACATTTCTTTTCAAAGTCCAAAAACGCATATGCATTAACGCATGTGTCTGTGCATTTTTGAAAAACGCATGCGTTTTTGTGCAGCATCCCTAAAAACGCTGCTAGCAGTGTTTTTGGGTGCAGTAAAAAAATGCATGCTTTTTTTAACATGGGGCCCTATAGGAGACGCATACGTTAACGTATAGGCACTATGCGTTAACGTATGCGTTTTTGCATGCATTTTTGGTGAAAAAATGACTAAGTCCAAAAATTTCCAAAAAACATCCTGGACCTCAGGGGACACTATTGGCACCTTTAGAAAACTGCATGGGCATGTGTTACCCTGACCTTAGAATGGTTTCATACTTCACATTGTATATATAGTCGAATTATCTCATTCTAAACTAATCAGCTCATTGATTCTTCCATAATATAATGTTTAAAAAATATTATAATCTGTAAAAAAAGGAATGCAGTGTGCTTTAAAAAAAAAAATATCTATGTGAGACATAAGAAGCCGCGCCGGGGCAAAAATAAAAATTGGACTTCTTGTAGGTTCAGCGTGATACTACTACACGCTAAACATTTATGGTATGGATGACATGAGAACACTTCCGTCTTCTTTGTTTCCAATCATTGTATGTTGCTTCTAACATTTGTATGCCCTTTGACCTCAAAAGAAATTAAATCAATGCTTATATTTCTTTTAAATTGAGCTAGAGAAAACATCAATAACGATATAACCAACCGTCTGATGTACTTACTGACTTTGACTCTTAACCGCAGTGTTTGTTACTAGCTCGATCAAGAGATCACCACATCTATTCACTTACCAGATGCACAATATGCCTCTCCTGACAATTGTGAATACATAACAAAGAAATGTTTAAAAATTAAAAAATAAAACATGTTACAATCAAGATATTCCATATTTGTCTGAGTTCAAGATGTGCCACAGGAGTAAAGTCAAGGTGTGCTGTATGTATTTGGCTCGAAAGCTGAAACTGTCTTATATCCCCTTAAGAAATGAACATGAATGGAAATGAAGTGTTATGTTAGCATGGAGTCATGACTTCAATCCTATCACATAAACGCTGAAAATAAGTCTTACCTCTTAATATCATTAATAAATGGAACAGCCAAGGGAAGTTCACAGCTAATAGAAAGCTTGGCTCCGCCAGTAGTGGTAGGACGGGTGTGTTCCGTAAGTGCTCAGGATTACATTGTGAATATATTTATGTATCTGTGCACATACAGGAGCCTGCCAGCGATGGCTGCAGAAAATCACAGCTGATCAAGTATTACTATAGCTAACACAAGCCAATCTATTCCTTGGTGACCCTGATAGGAAACCTAAGGTGACGGTTTGATGGATGGGTCTCTGAAGACAATACACAGCATGACATCACCACTTCCCCACTTCTGCTCATCCCGAAATGTCAATACAATGATAATTTAGTTACTGGGAAAAATGGGTTTAACAAGAAGTCTGTGCATACCTAATCTAAACACTTAGAGACCATGTCAGAAGCAGATTTTTGATGAAGTCTTAACAAATTTCCTGAAGGGAAAAGCTGCTAAATGGACAGGCGTTAAATAAAAAGTGACGTAAGAATTCTTGTCACCAAGTCTTCATTCTATACATTGTTGAAAGCGGTTTTCCCATGAACAAAGATAATTTTAAAGTTGATTTAAATCAAAAAATCTTAGTATAATAATAATTTCCACATTGGGTGTGTTTAGGAAAAATGTTCCTGTGCTGAGATAATCGTATACCGTATATACTCGTGTATAAGCCGACCCGTGTATAAGCCGACCCCCCTACTTTTGCCCCCAAAACCTGGGAAAATCTATTGTCTCGCGTATAAGCCGAGGGTGGACCCCAGCACAGGTATACAGCCCCCAGCAGTGGTATACAGGCCCCAGCAGTATGATATACAGCAGCCCCTAGTGGTATATACAGCAGCCCAAGTGGTATTGCAGCCCCTATATACAGCAGCCCCAGTGGTATTGCAGCCCCAGTGGTGTATACAGCAGCCCCTATATACAGCAGCCCCAGTGGTATTGCAGCCCCAGTGGTATTGCAGCCCCTATATACAGCAGCCCCAGTGGTATTGCAGCCCCAGTGGTATTGCAGCCCCTATATACAGCAGCCCCAGTGGTATTGCAGCCCCTATATACAGCAGCCCCAGTGGTATTGCAGCCCCAGTGGTGTATACAGCAGCCCCTATATACAGCAGCCCCAGTGGTATTGCAGCCCCAGTGGTATTGCAGCCCCTGTATACAGCAGCCCCAGTGGTATTGCAGCCCCAGTGGTGTATACAGCAGCCCCTATATACAGCAGCCCCAGTGGTATTGCAGCCCCAGTGGTATTGCAGCCCTGTATACAGCAGCCCCAGTGGTGTATACAGCAGCCCCTATATACAGCAGCCCCAGTGGTATTGCAGCCCCAGTGGTATTGCAGCCCCTATATACAGCAGCCCCAGTGGTATTGCAGCCCCAGTGGTATTGCAGCCCCTGTATACAGCAGCCCCAGTGGTATTGGAGCCCCAGTGGTGTATACAGCAGCCCCTATATACAGCAGCCCCAGTGGTATTGCAGCCCCAGTGGTATTGCAGCCCTGTATACAGCAGCCCCAGTGGTATTGCAGCCCCAGTGGTGTATACAGCAGCCCCTATATACAGCAGCCCCAGTGGTATTGCAGCCCCAGTGGTATTGCAGCCCCTGTATACAGCAGCCCCAGTGGTATTGCAGCCCCAGTGGTGTATACAGTAGCCCCAGTGGTATTGCAGCCCCAGTGGTATTGCAGCCCCTATATACAGCAGCCCCAGTGGTATTGCAGCCCCAGTGGTATTGCAGCCCCTGTATACAGCAGCCCCAGTGGTATTGCAGCCCCAGTGGTGTATACAGTAGCCCCAGTGGTATTGCAGCCCCAGTGGTATTGCAGCCCCTATATACAGCAGCCCCAGTGGTATTGCAGCCCCAGTGGTATTGCAGCCCCTATATACAGCAGCCCCAGTGGTATTGCAGCTCCAGTGGTAGTATACAGCCCCAGTGTAGTATCCAGCAGCCCCAGTAGTAATAAACAGCCCCCCCTCCTTATCATGTCCCCCCCAGGCTGCGGCAGCTGTGAAAATAACAAACAGTTTATACATCACCTTCCGACGCAGCTCTCCGCTTCTCCGGTCCTCAGCTCCTCCGCTCGCGGCTTCTTCTTCCTTGATGTGCCGACTTCTGTGACCGTGCGCAGGAAATTACGTCATCTCCTGCGCCCGGTCACATGACACCGGCACAACAAGGAAGAAGAAGCCGGCGAGCGGAGGGCAGAGGACCGGAGGAGCGGAGAGCTGCGTCGGAAGGTGATGTATAAACTGTTTGTTATTTTGACAGCTGCCGCAGCCTGGGGGGGACGTGATAAGGAGGGGGGGGGCTGTTTATTAATACTGGGGGACCCATATTAAGGAGGGGGGCTGTGTATTGCAATATGCACGGCATCCCCCCGCCGCTGATGGATGGGGGGATGCCGTGCATATTCATTGCACTAATGAGGCGGGCCCACGTGACCGCCTGCGGTCACCGCGGCCCCCTCCTGCCTCCTCCAGCCCCCGGTCACAGCCCCCCCCCCACAGCATACCGTATGACCCGTGTATAAGCCGAGGGGGGGACTTTTCAGCCCAATTTTTGGGCTGAAAAACTCGGCTTATACACGAGTATATACGGTATATATCACAGAGCACTCACTGATCTCAGGGAGACCAATCGAGGAAAACACTGTGGGTAGCTGGCTTAAGCACTCAAACACAGGAAAATCCATGGTGCATTTGATGAGGCCAGGGCTGTCTGGGGGGTACTCGGTCACCGGGTCTGCTGAATAGGGAGTCACAGGTGGACGGTATCCCGGTGCCGTGCCCTGGGGATCATTTGAAGGGGGTTGTGAGGGAATTATTTACAGGGGGAAGTGACGCCACCTGTAGTGTCCGGTAATTTGGTACCAGCGCTGCCAGCCGGCCTCTAAGGTGATGGAGGGGGCAGCAAAGTGTGGTACAGCTCCCCACAGGTGGAGCTTTACCTCAGGGCAGCAATAAAGGAAGATGGTGAGGGAGAGCAGTGAAGGAGGAAGATGGTGGGTTATAGCCGATGAACAGTCACACATACACACAGGGATAGTTGTTCCGGTACCTTTTATCTGGTAGTCACAAAACAGGTACAGTTCTGAGTAATAACCAGGTCCCTGGTGCAATTTAGGATCAACTCCTTAGAAAGATATGAGGCCTCCTTTATCTCTATTCTTTCTCTTGAGGGATGAGTCTTGCCTGAGTTTGAGCTCTCCAATTCTCTATTGTCTAAAACTAACAATCAGGCCCTTCTGCGGGAACCCAGTTTATCCTGTGGCCCCTGGTCCTCTGTTTGGTTAGTTTTTAATGTCTTTACTATCTTCTTTCAGGGCTAAACTTCACCTGAAACTGCTGGTCTTTTTACTGTGGCTCTGTAAGCCCACAGCATCGGACTCCAGTGTCCGGTTGTGCTCAAGGGAATGTCTTTTAATCCCTCTTCTTATTCCCTACCTCTTCTCCTTGCCTCCGGCCCCTTCCCTGGGGTGTGAACAGCTGACAAAATGGTCCCTTCTGGTCCTGGCATCTGTCTTTTCCAGAGACCAGCAGCTTTGCCTCCACCTTTCTCCTCTCCTCACACGAACTAACCGCCTAGCAACTGTCTCCTAGGACCAACTGTCTCCTCCTCTCAGCCTGGATCTCATTAAAGGGGAACTGACTTAATGCAGCCAGTAGAGCTCCCCCTTCAGGTCTGGAGTGGAAGGTGTTGTGTGCTGAACAAACCAAGGTGTCAATCCTTCCTTGCACCAGTGTAACCTGTGGCAATCCCCCGCAGGGGTGCCACACATTGCCCCCTGGGAATTACATCAAATGGCGTCTGTGGAGCTTTGTTTAGGAGTCTCAAACACAAACTAGTCAGATATCCCTCCAGGGAAGGACCTAGCCCTGGGGTGGCTCCTTGCGGAAACCACCATAACCACCATATTAAGTGGCCTTTTCAGTCAATATCCAACTCTTTACGAGTTTAAAGATATGACAAGGTAATTACCATAGCCAGGTATCCATCCACAGACAACTGTTTCAGGGTTTTGCCCCTCATCAGTGTGGAGTAGGATTCTGGCTAGGTGGGAGCAATGCGTGGTAGACCAACAACACAAAGCATTGGATCCCTTGTGAAACACCAGCACCTCTGTGCCTTGGTTCAGTGTGGTCACAGGCACAGAGGTGCTGGCGTTTCACAAAGGATTCAATGGACCACTGCATCTGACACTAAGAGAATCAGTAGACCACTTCCTGTGTAATACCTGGGGACACTTAGATGTAAGAAGGATCTATATAAGCCTATACATATACTCTCAGGAAAGATTGGAAACAGTGGCACTTCTAGAACATAACAGGAGGGACCTAAGGAGGACCTTGGATTCTAACAAGCAAAAATCCACCTCTTAAGGGGGAACTTTCCCCACTCATCATAAAGATCCAGGACCCCATATGACCTCTATTACATAGTAAGCGCTGACTCATACGTACTGCCCATCAGAATCCAGGTCATAACCTATTCAGACCACCATCCAATCCTTACTCTGTGGATGAAAACCATCATATAACCCGGGTGTTACCTCACTAGCAGCGACGTTGTGATCAAGGCCGTTCATTGGCCGAAACGTTGAACTCTGTTTGTTGTATCTCACACTACTGACTGTTTGAAATAAATTCACTTTGAAGCATTAAAGAAAACCTCTTTGTACGAGTGCTGTGATTCTAATAGCGTATCATTGGGGATCCAAGGATCTGTTCTACTAGCACCTTAACCACCACTGAGTTGAGTGCTAGACATCAACTACTAGACATGACTAGTTATGATCATTAAGCGCTTCAAAGGTATAAACATATGTTGCATAGAAAGAAAACTCTGCTCTCTTCTCCTGTCTCTTATCAATGAGTATTTTCAGTTATAATTGGTACTGTCTGAGATTCATAAGACAGGACTATATTGTCAAATATAATGTGCCTTTATACGGTAAATACATAGTTATTAGGCTTCCATACAATTTGGAAAGTAAGGTTTAACTATTATTTTATATGAGCACGCCATTGTATGAGTTAGTAGTCGGCTAACAGATGTATGGATTTTATTTTTTTAACTATATATAAAATCATGAATGCATATAATGGATAATTATACATTTCCTGTCACTATATAATACCCACCTATAATTTTGGATTCCACAATAGCAAATGTTTCAGAAATAAAAGAAAATAAGACAGTGCTTGGAAAAATAAAGGATTTGTGACTGATGATAAAACATAGCATAGTTGAGCATTGACTCGTACCTTCCGTGCAGAATACTTAAAGAAAAAAATGACAAGAAGGGATGAGCGAGTATACTCGCTAGTAGCGGTATTCGGGCTACTCGCTACTCTCCCGAGTACTTATGTGTACTCGGGAGTAGCGAGTAGTCCTAATACTTTCGCAGTGTATCTATAGATACACTGCGAAAGTAACCTAAAAGTGAGCAAAAGTTGTTAAAAAACAATAAACCTACATACTCACCTGTCCGACGCCTGCATAGGAACCTCACATCCGATTGCTGGCCAAGGACCTTTCACTACCAGCCAATCAGATGGTCGGTAGCGATCTGGCCAATTAGATGGCGCCACGTCACAACCACATGATCGCTAGCGGCCACCTGATTGGCCAATTTGCAAGATCCTAGATGTACTATCAGGACCTTGCAAACTGGCCAATCAGGTGGCCGCTAGCAATGACGTAGTTGTGACGTGGCGCCATCTGATTGGCCAGATCGCTACCGGCCATCTGATTGGCTGGTAGTGAAAGGTCCTTGTCCAGCAATCGGAGGTGAGGTTTTCCGGTCCCGGTGCAGGCGTCGGACAGGTGAGTATGTAAGTTTATTGTTTTTTAACAACTTTTACTCACTTTTAGGCTACTTTCGCAGTGTATCTATAGATACACTGCGAAAGTATTCGTACTCGCTATACTCGCAACGAGTAGCGAGTATCGCTACCTACTCGTTGCGAGTATAGCGAGCACGAATAATAAGGTACTCGCTCATCCCTAATGACAAGGAAATTACATGCATTTACAATAAAGTTTTCTAGTTATCCATAGGGATTCCATTTCTTGAAGAAGTATGCATAATGCTTAAAGGGGTTCACAAGTCTTGGGACAAACAGAGTGACTGAAGATTGCCAAATCGTGACAGCATGTAGTGTCACAATTCCCCGATATTCCCGCAGTGAGTGGGCTATCAGATGTTAGCATACTTGCAGTCATGTGTTAAAATGGACTAATTTGGTGTTTTTTCTCTTATTTCTATTGAGAGATGCTAAAGGCTTTTTGCTGGCACATGAACCCAAGTAGGCACATTGCTTACATTAGGTCCCATGACCGTCAGCTCACATCAAGGATACCAGGAAGTCATACACACCACACGCTGTCATGGTTCGGTATTCTGCAGTCATAGAGTAACTTTAGACCTATGTACCAAGCCTGGACAACACCTTTAATACTTTTTGAATGGCCATTACTTTTTCTCAATGATGAAAAAGCTATTGCTCTACTGTCTAAACCTTTGCTAGACTCACAGCAATTCCAATAATAACAGTTCCAAAAATCAGGCAGTGTAAGCCAGCAGCCAATGACCCAATGAAGGATCAAAACACCTGTTTGTTGAGTGTCATGATTTTTATACAAGCTTCAAAATCAACATTCTCACCAGCATATCATCCTGTGTAAACAGAACCTGTGCTGCCAAGTACAATGGCAGTCTGAAAGCACAGAACAATCAATAATTGATAATTCTCTGTGAAAAGGAAATGTGGTCTATCTGTCTAAACAGTCTATTAAATAATGGCCAATCAGCAACAAATAGTAGGTTCAGCTGGTTGGTGGTCACCTATTACCACAAGTCAGGAGGTGTAAAACCACCTTGATTATCCATCTGTTGGTTCAAGTAAATGGCATTTAGCTGCAATATTGCTCGTAATCCGTAAATTAATGATTTGAAAGGATTTAATTGTTGTGTATGTATATTGGCAAATTAACATACTATAATGGGGCCACCCACCAAAGCAGTCTTTACTCTGGTAGACTCTGGCATTACATAGCCAATAATTTGTTTGAATGGCTACCAAGTGAAAACAAATTCAAAGGCAGGGGTGCAAAATCCATAGCTGCTATGGAGTGTGTGAGCGAGGAGGGGGCTCATTGCCGAGTGTCACTGCTGCCCTTACTTACTACAAATATCATCATAGTTTCAATTATATATGCATCCACTGGATGAGTGGAATGGTGCAGCAAGGAACCTTCAGCACTGAGTAGAATGGTGCAGAAGAGAGCCATCAGCATTGAGTAGACTTGTGCAGAAGAGAGCCATCAACATTGAGTAGAATGGTGCAGAAGACAGCCATCAGCATTGAGTAGAATGGTGGAGAAGAGAGCCTCAGCGTTGATAGAATGGTGCAGCAAGGAACATCAGATTGAGTAGAATGGTGCAGAAGAGAGCTTCAGCATGAGTAAATGTGCAGCAAGGAACCATCAGCGTTGAGTAGAATGGTGCAGAAGAGAGCCTTCAGCACTGAGTAGAATGGTGCAGAAGAGAGCCATCAGCATTGAGTAGACTTGTGCAGAAGAGAGCCATCAACATTGAGTAGAATGGTGCAGAAGACAGCCATCAGCATTGAGTAGAATGGTGGAGAAGAGAGCCTTCAGCGTTGAGTAGAATGGTGCAGCAAGGAACCATCAGCATTGAGTAGAATGATGCAGAAGAGAGCCTTCAGCACTGAATAGAATGGTGCAGCAAGGAACCATCAGCGTTGAGTAGAATGGTGCAGAAGAGAGCCATCAGCATTTGAGTAGAATTGTGCAGAAGAGAGCCATCAGCATTGAGTAGAATTGTGCAGAAGAGAGCCATCAGCATTGAGTAGAATGGTGCAGAAGAGAGCCATCAGCATTGAGTAGAATTTACAGAAGAGAGCCATCAGCATTGAGTAGAATTATACAGAAGAGAGCATCACATGAGTAGAATGGTGCAGAGGAGAGCCATCAGCATTGAGTAGAATTATACAGAAGAGAGCCATCAGCATTGAGTAGAATGGTGCAGAGGAGAGCCATCAGCATTGAGCAGAATGGTGCAGAAGAGAGCCATCAGCATTGAGTAAAATAGTGCAGAAGAGAGCCATCAGCATTGAGTAGAATGGTGCAGAAGAGAGCCATCAGCATTGAGTAGAATTGTGCAGAAGAGAGCCATCAGCATTGAGTAGAATAGTGCAGAAGAGAGCCATCAGCATTGAGTAGAATGGTGCAGAGGAGAGCCATCAGCATTGAGTAGAATTGTGCAGAAGAGAGCCATCAGCATTGAGCAGAATGATGCAGAAGAGAGCCATCAGCATTGAGTAGAATGGTGCAGAAGAGAGCTATCAGCATTGAGTAGAATAGTGCAGAAGAGAGTCATCAGCATTGAGTAGAATGGTGCAGAAGAAGCGATCAGCACTGAGTAGAATAGTGCAGAAGAGAGCCATCAGCATTGAGTAGAATGGTGCAGAAGAGAGCCATCAGCATTGAGTAGAATGGTGCAGAAGAGAGCCATCAGCATTGAGTACAATGGTGCAGAGGAGAGCCATCAGCATTGAGTAGAATGGTGCAGAAGAGAGCCATCAGCATTGAGTAGAATGGTGCAGCAATAGGCTGTCAGCTCCCTGCTGCATCACTCTGCATGTGCATCTGAGAGTGACTCTGTACATCAGATTTGATGAGCCATTAGATTGCGCCTTCTGTGTGGACAGAGCCACAGTTTGCACAAAGCACTCACTAGAGCAGATATCATGGGAAAGGCAGAAGGTGATTAGTTTTTATTATTGTCTGTACTTGTCAGGGACATGATGACGTCAGGGGGCATAACACTGTGTGTGGGGGATGCATAGCTATAAAACTGTTGTGTGGGCAGTGAGGGCTCTAAATATCATACTGCCTATTTAGGTTGTGTGGGACATATTCTGTTTGGGGGCCTTCATACTGTGTGCAAAGGCTGTGAGTCCTCATACTGCTTGTGGGGGATATCATATTATGCTTGTTGGCCCTCATACTGCCAGTGGAGGCTGTGAAGACCATTATACTGTGTGTGGAGGCCCTATACAGCCTGTGGGGGCCACCATTCTGTATATAGGGGCGTTGGGGGCCATGATACTGTATTGGGGGGAACTTTATGGGCATAAATCTGAAGGAGATAGTATAATGTGTTGGGATCATTGTGGCAGCATCATATGGGGAAAGGTGGTGCTGAATGAGAACTTTTGCTATTTGGCCTTGTGAATTCTCTGTATGCCCCTACCCAGGGGTATCCATTGAAGAGTAACAGTACAGTCCACCAGAATTGCCAGTATAAAGAGGGGGGTGAGTTTCGATGACGTGATAACTTGTCAATATGCATGTATATCCATATGAACAGATGGTTATGTTCATGTACTGGTGTACGAGGGTCTAACAAGTAGTGACAATTCATTCTGTGTAACTGAAAGCATTGTTATTAGCTCATTTAGTATACTCCATGGAATACTTTGTAACTTCTAAAGCATAAAACATCACAGCATTTCCATGTCTTATATGAATGCCAGTCTCAGTCATCATTAAATAGCGCTGACCCACACACATTTCCTAGATATCTTACATGAGACAGTTCTAAGAAAGCCTCCTGGCAACAATCCACATCTACTACAGAGCGTGCGCCGAGTGTGGTCCTCCATTCCCTTGTGCAATTGACTCACAATGTAAGAGATCAGAGACGAATGACAGGCTGTTGTTCTTGTAAGGAATTCAAAGCCTTTTCTTATCATAAGCTGTCTGATCAATGGTTCTGTATCTCCACACAATGAGATTTGTGTACATAACCTGGACAACTGGGAAAAAAACATTTATCCAGTATGAAAACAAATTAATGAATTAATTTGATACAGAACTAGCAAACCCTCATAATTGTATACATATACTATTGTGTTATTGCCTTATATACACAATATGACACACACACACAAATAAGGAATTCAAAGCACAAAATATCTTACACTAAACCTCTTGATTCAGCAAAGAAAATATTTTAAGCTGAAAGGCGAAATACTAAAAACTCAGCTCAAGAGGGGATAAAAATGGCACAAAAATGCCACCATTTCCCTAAGAAGCAAACTTTTTATTTTACTCTTGCAATTAACTATATGATGAAAATGTTAAAAATGTAAAGAAAGCATGGCCAAGTATCGTTATAGATAAAAAATTATTTTACATACCGTAGTACTCTAGGTAAAATGATATACTGTATATTTTTTTTGAAAAATAATTTTTATTGAATTTTCATATAAACATAACAAGTTGTTTGTCTTTCATAAACATTTGGTTACAAATTTTGTAAATCCCCACCGTAACCCTCCCCCCTTACTTAATCCCCTTTCCCTTGGGGTCTCATGCACTACACGTTCTCCAAATAGTTATTAAATTACTTTATATCTACCAAAAGTCCATTCATATATGCTTGTTATCATTTAATTTACTTTAGTTTCAGCCGTCCCAGATTCCCTAGTTCCTCCAGACTATACCAACTGGTTGATGTAAAAGGTAAAACGACCCTCTCAATCTCTTCTGTCGATAACTGAGAAACAATAAACCCCCTCAATCTGGAGAAAAATTTGGCCGTGTCTCGTTCTTTATTTTTTTCTGCCAGTAGTCTCTCCACTGACATGGCTTTTTTTACTTCTGTGATCACTTCTGACGCATGTAGTGGGCCAGGTTTCAACCAATGTCTCAGTATTACTCTTAGCGTGACAGTTGCTAACATGTGAAATATTGGTATATCTCCCCCCTTTAGTCCCGTCGTGTCTCTGTCTTGGAATATCCATATTTGTGGCGTCAAAGGTAGCAACAACTCTGAAGTCTCCGCCAGATTTCTCCTTACCCTCCCCCAAAGTCTCCATGTTATGTCACATTCCCAAATCCCATGGTACATATCTGTCTTTTCCTGCTGACACTTGGGGCAATGTTGAAGCCACTCCGCCTCAGCATTTCGAGATGAGAATTTAAATCCAGAACCGCCCTATGTATAACCCTAAAGTATGTGTCTCTCCACCTCTCATTAAGTATGAAACGTCTCATCTCTCTCCAGCCCCTTCGTATCGTCAGTTCTATATCTTCATTTCCAAATTGGTGCCTGCATCCCTTGTACATGACCTGAGGGCCCGGAGGGAGCGTGTACGCCCTCAAAGCAGAGTGTATGGAAGAGACACCCACCATCGAGGAGTCTATAGATGTCAACTCGTCCCAGATGTTGGTTACGTATTCCGCTCTGACATTCACTAGCGACTTCATTATTCGTTGCTTTATCTGGTAGTATTGAAAGATATGAGAGGGTGGTAAATTATATTTATTCAGAATTTCCTGCCCTGTCAGCCATCTACTTTCCTCTCCATGTAGCAAATCTCAGGCTGTCCGTATCCCCTTGTCCTCCATGTCTCAAACAACCTATTGTCTCTCCCCTGCGGGAAGTCTGGGCATCCCCACAATTCGAGATATTTTGAAACCTTCCATGGCAGGTGTAATGATTTCCTCACCACTTTCCATGTATTAATTGTATCTCTAAACACCATTGATTTTTTTGCTATCTGAGGTAAGCGTCCCCCCGGAGTGTGTAATAAGGGCCCTTTACACGCCGCGACGGCAGGCTGGATACATCCCGCTACAGGCTACAAATGTAGCTTGTAGCGCCAATGTAGCCCGTCGTAGCGGCGTCTGAAGACGTGACGATACAGCCGGCAACAGATACATCTGTTTCCTAGCTCTGCTCGAAAACTGATGGCTACAACGCCGATGGTAGCGAGCTGTATCGGCGTGTAAAGAAGCAACGGAAGGGAACTCGGGACAGCCTGCGATGTAGCTGCAATGTAGCTAAGGCGTGACCCTGGCTCCGTGTTACCGCGCCCCATGTGCGATCATTGGTGGAAGCTGCTGCATGACGATTGGTAGTCGCTGCATAGGGAGGCATATTTAAGGAGCTGACGAGTCACACTACACAATCGCTCGAGCGTGCTGTATTACTCAGCCTCCTGCGTTGCCTGCCCAATCAGGATGTTATTGCTTCGTTCTATCAGCGTACGGACGTCTCGTAATCCACGATTGGAGCACGCCTATGTGCTGTCCCTGCTGCACCAGGTCCTCCCATAGTAGCTGGTTGTAGCGGTGTGTAAATGAGCTACAGCTGGCTACTTGAGACACCCGGCGATGTAGCTAGCTATAGATGTAGTGTGGCGTAGCGCACCTTGTGGCGGCGTGTAAAGAGGGTGCGTTGACCGTTTGTAACCGTTTGAGCGTGCTCGTGCACGTGAAGTAGCGGGATGTATCCAGCCTGCCGTCGCGGCGTGTAAAGGTACCTATAGAGATACCAGGCTCCAAGGTCTGCACATTTCCGACTCCAACAGGCAATCCGAAAATTTCCCTGAGCCTCTCACCCAATCTAGGATATGTTTTGAAATGCACGCAAGATTGTATCCTCTGACATTGGGGAAATTTAAACCCCCCATTCCCTGGGAGACATTAGGGTCCGAAGCCCAATTCTAGGTCTTTTGCCACGCCAGATGAATGCGGAGAACATCTTATTCAACCCAGTCACATCCATTCTTTTCAGTAGAAGTGGCAAGGTCTGCAAAGGGTATAGTAGCCTGGGAAAACTCACCATTTTAACCAAATGGCATCTTCCCAGCAGGGACAATGGGAGGCCCATCCATCTATTTAATTCTGTTTTTATTCTAGCTATTAGTGGGTCATAATTGAGTTTGTATACTTGATTTTTTGTTCTAGCCAAGTGTATGCCTAGGTATGTTATTGACGTTTCCTTCACCGGGATCCCATGCAGGGTCGTACCACAGCATCTCCCCTGGCCCGACTTAGTGACCTCCCGTAAAAACAGAATGTTACATTTGTTTTTGTTTAATTTAAACCCTGAAAAGGCTCCAAATTTTTCTATACAACTTAGTACTCCTGGCAAGTCTTTTTGTGAATTGGCAAGGTATAAAACTACATCGTCTGCAAATAGATTTATTTTGTGCTCCTTCTTCCCCAGCTTGATTCCCTCGAATATATCTTCGTTGTCTAATGCTCTTGCTAGTGGCTCTATGGCTAAATCAAAGAGTAATGGTGACAAGGGGCATCCTTGACGGGTCCCTCTTCCCAATTTGAAATCGCTGGACAGGAATCCTGGCATGTTCACTCTTGCTCTGGGACTGTCATATAAGCTACTCAAAAATGTTCTGAATGAGCCCCTGAGGCCTATCTTGTCCAGCACCATGCCCAACCAGGACCATCTGACGTTATCGAATGCCTTTTCGGCATCGAGCGTTACCATGGCTGGCGTACCACTCTCATTCATTTTAACAGCATCTATAACTAACAAGGCCTTCCGGATGTTGCCCACCGCCAACCTCCCCTTTACGAAGCCCGCCTGGTTTGTATTAATCAAAGTGGGCAGTATCAGAGCTAGTCTATTGGCTAATATTTTGGAAATTAGTTTTAAATCAAGGTTGATCAGGGAAATCGGTCTTTAATTGCTGGGGTCGTCAAGATCCTTTCCACTCTTAGGGATGAGAGTGATATGAGCCATGTTCATGTGATCCGGAATTTTTTCTCCAGCCAGTAGATTGTTAAGCAGGGCTCTTAGATGTGGGGACACTTTGTCTTTTAAGGCTTTGAAAAACCCTCCACTAAACCCGTCTGGGCCTGGGACCTTATTCGGATTAAGATCCGATATGCTTCTCTCCACCTCCTCGAGACTAATCTCCACATTCAGGGCTAGCAAATCCTCCTCCAAGATCCTGGGCAGTTCAATGCCACCCAACCAACTCTCTCCCCTGTCAACCAATGTCTCTGAGGGACCATATAATTTTGCAAAATATTCACCCAAGACCTCCACCATCTCAGCCGGATCAGAAACGCGCAGACCAGAACTATTCTTTATTGTGGTTATTGGTGTTTTAGGTCTTCTACCCCTTGCCAGATTTGCTAAGATCTTACCAGCTTTGTCCCCATACCTGTACAGTTTTGCTTCCCAATCTGCTCTTCCCAAACCCTCTTTGATTTTAGCCCATTCCTCAAAGGTGTGTTTGTGTGTTTGCCAAGACGTCTTATGTTCTAGAGTTGGGTCGTCTCTAAATGTCACATAGGCTTTTTTGGCTTTTTCACTATAGGTTCGGAACATATCGTCTGCTTTCTTTTTCTGAGTCGAGTGTGAGCCATAATACAGTGTGGGGTTATCTACATGTGATGCGTTGTTATGTGCAAATTCCGACCACCATTCTCCCAATAACAGAGCAAAATTTGGGTCACTATTCAAATATGAAGGGAACCTCCACAAGTAATCCTTCCCCCTGGGATAAGTGTCCATCAATTCCAACATCACTGGGCTGTGGTCAGATATCACCATTGGTAAAATATCCACCCCCCTCACAGAATAAGTGAGGTCGGTGCGGGAGATTTGAAGCAGCGATCAGCTGTTTCATTTCACCTGCACTGATATCACCCTATTCGGTGTCAGCGCAGGAGATTTAAACAGCTGTCAGATCAGCTGTATCTTCCCGCTGACACTGGCGGGAGATCAGCTGTGACGGGAGGATCCCTCCTCCCGGCCGCCCCAGAGACAGCTGATTGGCTGCCCGGGCACCATACTTATGTGAACACATGCGGAGATTCTCCGCTGGGTGCACATAAGTATGTGCTGTGGTGCACTGCGTTTGAGTCTGCATGCCTTCCGCATGCAGACACAAACGCAAGTGTGAAGGCAGCCTAACAGAGAATACAGAAAAAACTATTCTGAAAGGGGACAATCCCAAAGTTCAGAAGGATTGACCGAATATGATATATGAGGATTGACTGATATTTAATATATAAGAGGGACTCCAAACAGATAGTGTTGGGGCAGTGCAGAGAGGAGGGAGAATTGGACATTTTGAATATCTAGAGATAAACCCCTTCCTGCAGTGTCTTGCAGCTCCTATCTACTGTGAAGCCACATAGAAAACATGCATTCTCAGCCAAAGCACGTATGTGTATGGGGGGGCCATAGCGACAGCTGTTTGTCTTATGCAAGTTTGGCCAGCAGCTATCTGATTTGCATGGTCACCTTATGACAACTGACTGATACATAAAACATTTCTATCTGAATGCAAAAATGCTTAAGAATATGGTGATACCTTTTAGGAATAAAGTCAGCCCCTAGTCAATATCAATTATAGCGATAGTAATTTATTTTTACTACAGTAATCGCCTCAACAGTAGATATAATGGCTTGAGACAGAGGAATTTCAAATGAAATGAAAGGATTTTCATCATTTGAAACTAGAGATGGACAGAACAATTTGCAGGACAACAGTCCATTGAACAGGTTAGTTGTCTCTTGCTGGTGGACTGGAAGCTTGCAAATCTCTTACTTTTCATCTGGCATTACTGCCGCAACATCATATGTGCATCATGTTCCAATGATGACGTTGTGCTAGACCTAGCTGTTTAGGTTCACCTGGTGAGATAAATCCTCCAAGCCCAAGGTCTGGGTGTGCACACGGCCGATGGGAGTTGGTGCAGCAGACAAGTAAGGCCAGTGTAAAACAGGTTGTAAAGGTGCTGCAAGCCAGGCAGTAAGTAGCAGAGGTACTGGAAGCTCAGGCAGACAGGAAACCAATAGCAGAGGTACTGGAATCTGCAGACAAACAGGAGACTGGTCGAGTAGGTAGAAAATGGCAAACAGGAAACTGGTAACAAGGGTATTGGAAGCCACTGGCAGACAGGAGATTGGTAGCAGAGGTACTGGAAGCCACAAGCAGACAAGAGACTGGTAGCAGAGTTATGGAAAGCCTCAGACAGACAGGACTGAGGAACACTAAAAGACTTTACTCCAAGACACATATATGTGTCTTTGTGAGCCTTATATAGGTCAAGGCAGATGATCAATTGGGAGCACACCAGGCCAACTACAAAGCCCACCGTGGAGCACAACAGAGTTTAGTTGACCAGGGTGGACTGGAGTGAGGGGAGCAAAGTCAAATCAGGGACAAGTGTGTAATATAATCTATTAAAAGCAAGTGGAGATCCTGGACTGGCAAAAGACTCACAAGCTTCAAGTCCAGTAGCCAGTGACTAGTGTCCTGGCCAATTGGACCAGAGCCCCTCAAATCAATCTGCACATCTCTAGTTGAAACTGATCATTTTTTTTTTTTTTTTTAAATAGATAAGTCTACAACTCAGTCTAGTTTCTAGTTTATGCGTTTATAACAAAAATTATTGTGCAATATGATATATGTATTAGGTTGACCTTTAGTTGATTTGGTTTCTCAGATCTACTGTATGTTAAATGACATATCCTAAAACTATTCAGAGGAACAGATCACCCTTATAACATACAAACATATAGGATGGTGGTGATGAAAACAAGGCATCGAATGGAGTAAAGTAAACCCTTCTGCAGTCCTTATGATTCCTATGTGTGACCTAAATACAAAGAGATTCACTAAAAGTCCATTTTGTTGTCCTTGTTATAATCACAACAGTTTTATTGAGTAACATCTGAGGATCTCGTCTCATCTTAGAACTAAGTTTTATACAAAGTCAAGATATTTTTGAAATGTATCTTAGAGGTCTAAATCACCAAGACTTAAATAGACAAGTCAGCGATCAGCTATCATCACTCCCCAATACGTACAATAACATATCAATTTTATTTGACAAAAATATTTTACCCATAATAAAGCTACTTTTTGATAGTGTAATGTGTGGGTTCTAATGTTGAACGAGTGTAATCCAGAGGTGAATCTAGTTTTTCTGTCACCAGGGCAAGAATTCAGTTTGACGCCCCCCCCCCAATCCGCCATGCTACAGGGTCTCTGAATTCTCACAATGTGTGGGCTGCACACTTTCAGGATTCTCCTGTGCAAATGAGAAGATTGGAGGTCAAGTAAGTACAAAAATGCAAATTATATACTTTTAGCAGCATTCTGACTTGACGTGTCCGGCCTCATTCAATTCATTTTCATTGATCGAGGCCACTCATGTCTAGTCAGCACGTGACTGCATGCATGTAACTCACATGTGTGAATACTGGACATCGTTACTTTTTTGCACTACCATGTTTATCAGTTTTTAACATTTTTATTGTTTGTCTTTGTTCTTGAATTTAATATTTTTGGTCCAAAACTTGTATAAAAAGTTTTTTTGCGTGCACATAGCTGTACTTTGATGTTTTTCTTTAGTTGTTTGTATCCATAGAAATGCCTATTTTTTCAGAAAATCATATCTATTCAAACCATGAGGTGTCATAGATTTGGATTATATTTTACTCTAATTACCGTATATACTCGTGTATAAGCCGACCCGTGTATAAGCCGACCCCCCTACTTTTGCCCCCAAAACCTGGGAAAACCTATTGACTCGTGTATAAGCCGAGGGTGGACCCCGGCACAGGTATACAGCCCCCAGCAGTGTGGTATACAGGCCCCCCCAGTGGTATACAGGCCTCCCCAGTGGTAGTATACAGCAGCCTCCCCAGTGGTAGTATACAGCAGCCTCCCCAGTGGTAGTATACAGCAGCCTCCCCAGTAGTAGTATACAGCAGCCTCCCCAGTGGTATATACAGCAGCCTCCCCAGTGGTATATACAGCAGCCTCCCCAGTGGTATATACAGTAGCCCCCAGAGGTATATACAGCCCCAGTGCTATACAGCAGCCCCAGAGGTATATACAGCAGCCCCAGTG
Organism: Allobates femoralis; assembly: GCA_033576535.1. Taxonomy (NCBI): domain Eukaryota; kingdom Metazoa; phylum Chordata; class Amphibia; order Anura; family Aromobatidae; genus Allobates; species Allobates femoralis. Next base: position 165,495,251 of record JARQOC010000002.1, read on the forward strand.
GTATACAGCAGCCTCAGAGGTATATAGCAGCCCCAGAGGTATACAGCAGCCCCAGTGGTATACAGCAGCCCCACAGGTATATACAGGCCCCAGCAGTGAGTCATATATGCCCCCAAATGCTGGCACTCGTCCCCCTCCGTTATAAGCATCCCCCCCCCAGGCTGCTTAAGTTACCATCCCTGGACTTCTGCTCTGCGCGGTCCTCCATGCTCCCGTCCTCTACTGCATCAGGGGTCCCCGGCCAGTAGCGATGACGTCATGCGACCGGCTGGTCACATGACCCCGGATGCTGCCGAGGACGGAGCATACAGGGATGGTAACTTAAGCAGCTGGGGAGTAAGGGGGGCTTATAACGGAGGGGGACGAGTGCCAGCATTTGGGGGCATATATGCACTGCTTCCCCGTGGCGCTGATTGACAGGGGGAAGCAGTGCATATATAATGAGCGGCCCCACGTGATGGGGCGCTCATACAGCAGCTCCCCAGCCTCCTCCAGCCTGAGTTACCGTTTTGACCCGTGTATAAGCCGAGGGGGGGACTTTTCAGCCCAATTTTTGGGCTGAAAAACTCGGCTTATACACGAGTATATACGGTAATGGAATTAAATATACAACCATGTATAAACTTAACGAGATTGGCAATGGCCTAAACACTCTTCAGAAAGTGGCGTAGGCATGGTCTGTGCCATATTTTTTAAATTAATTTTATAATAGAATCTAGCATAAAGGGAATGATAAATGGACGCCTAATGTGTGTTTTACTGAGCTATGACAGGTACATATTAAGATTATCTCATCATCACTGATCACTGTGCTTTGCTAGACTACTGTTCTACAAGAAGAGGTTTTATGTGTAAACCCCTGGACTAAAACAAGTCATGGGAAAAGACTGAAATATCTTTAAAATAATATTTTCCAAGCCTCAAACATTTGCTTTTGCTTATTCCTTCATCCACAGACAATGGAGGATAAATTGCTAATATTCGTTCTTCAAACAATCTGCAGCTTTGTGTATTTTAGACTTAACTGCCTTCTACCAGCAAAAAAGTTACTTCCCATTGACAGTAATAACCCCAGTGCAATCATATTCATATGTAGTTGGGTGTAATTGTCTCGTAATATATCTTTCAGTTTTAATTATGATTATGGTACATAAATAATTTCATTGGATATGTCTTATACCTCTTATATAATACTGAGTATTAAAGACAAACTACATTTTTAATAAATAATTTTTACCAGCTAGGAAAGTCATGTAACTTTGCAACTCATTCTATTAGAGGATTTGTCTTAAAAGGGTGGTCTGAAGGCGAAAGTAAATTTCATTCTAAATCCCTATCATGTCATGCCAGTATCTAAACTATTTTCCAATACACTTGCAATAAAAATTTGCTAGTGTTCCCTAACCACACTATCCAATTGCAATTTTTCATTTTTTTTTCTAGTTCTTGCCTGATGATGCCTTTTTTTGAGAATCCAATGCATTCTGGGATACTCAGTGAATTATCGTCGGCGGGTATAGTCAGTGACAGTGACCTCAGCCGCTGCCCTCCCTGAAATGAAGCATCATCATTGATGCTCATTACAGGTGCTGGTCTGGTCCCTGCTGTGTTCCTCCCTGTGCTGTGCACCTTACCATCTGCACAGTGAGAGTTATGGCTGGCTGTCAGACATTGAAGGGGAGCAGCAGGAAGAGATTAACTTACTGTGCTTCTCTGTTCAAGCTTTGACATGTTGCAAAGCGTGACTCCTCCTCCTGTCTTGTGTTTTCTGCCAGCTGTCTGCACTAGAGTGAGAGGGAGGGGCACCTGCACTGCATCAACTGAAGCATTCACCCACTGCTCTCCTGTAGCCTCAGAGAAGAAAAGTCGTCCAGGTAGGTAAGTATAATGTACTGTGGAATAGCGGATGGGAGTGGTCAAAACACCTGAGATTAAGGTCTACAAAAAAACAGACAGCAAAGAGTCCTTCACCCCTGCAACATCAAAAGAAAGTAGATACATTTAAAATGTAAATGTCATTTCATTGAAAAAAAACAAAAAAAACAAAAAACAATACTGCTCTGGTTGTTAATGATGGGTCACATAGCAGCTAAGTTAGTGCTTTTTTTTGTGCCATATGACTTATTTTTTCAACTTTTTCTGCGCTTTTAAAAACTGTATTTTAGGGCTGTGTGGGCATGGCCATCAGCTGATAGGTAGCAGTGCAATGTGACAGCAGAGAAAGGGCGAGAGATCCTGAGTTGTGTAGAGCCAGCAGAGAAGGAGCCAGAAAGATCAGAGAAGCTTGTGCTAAGGAAAGGGGAGAGGAGTTTGCACTAATCCTGACATCCTGACATTGCTCAGCAGTGTGCTGTAGCCTGAGGTAATCTGCTCCATTGTCACCTCATCAGCTGCAGTCAACACTGTGGATGCTGTGTAGGCCCCACCCCCACCCTTATATGGTTATGTGGATATATTCAGTGTGTAGACTGATGTGACTAAGAATGAACATATGTCTGCTTCAGACACAGTCTTGTGGGGACACTTTGTGGCAGGTTTATGAATTGTTTTCCACCAGATTTCACTTATGAAGTATAATTGAAAGTTTATTAAAATCACTTGCACTACATTGTTATTAAATACAAATTTAAATGGTGGATATGCTTTAATTTCAAGTTATATAATGCGATCTATATAGCGTTATAACCTTCAGGTCCAGACTTGTCAATGGTCTCCCTAGGGTGGGATATACACTACTTGTTACAGGTGGATTTGCATTTTTTTTACCATTTCATCACACTTGCCATTTCTGCCATCTTAAAATTGAAAACTGACTGCGGAGGTAATGGGATTAATGACCTGTTAAAAAATGTCAAAACATAAACTGTATTAATATAAATGGTTATTAATATGATCATTCTATCCCCAAAATGCGTAACGTCACCTGTTTACACAAGACTGTTATGCTGTCAACTATAAAGATTTTTTTGTTCCAGCATTTTGCTCATTTGTCAGCTGATCAGTGGCACATTTGAACAGTTCTTATGAATACTCGTTAACTAATTATTGGCTCTTATAAATGAACTTTACACTCAGTAATCAGCAATGGCTATTCTGGTGACACACCCCTTTGACAAGGTAACTCATAACCTATCTGCCAATGTATTATTAAGAGGAAAAACAGAAAAGCAGCATAGCGTTGAGTCTTAAAAAAATATATTCCTGCATACACGTTTTTGGTATAAACGACATGTCAGGACAATTTAAAGTGTAATTGTCATTTCATTGAAAAAAAAACAAAAATCCAATACTTCACTGGTTGTTAATGATGGGTCACATGGCAGCAAAGATAATGCTTTTTTGTGCCATGTGACTTATTTTCTCTCATTTTTCTGTGCTCTTTTAAAAACTGCATTCTATGGCTGTGTAGGCGTGGCCAGCAGCTGATAGCGAACAGTGCAATGTGACAGGAGAGAAAGAACAAGAGAAATCCTAACCTATGTAAGGAGCGAGCAGAGAAGGGGCTAACAAAAATTGTGACTGAGTTGTGTGGAGGCAAATTACAGGTCTTTACTTGACTCAGACTTCTGAAGAGTTTGCACTGTCCCGGACCTACTGACATTGCTTAGAAACTGTGTTGTAGGCTGAGATAATCTGATACATTGTTTCCTCATGAGCTGCTGTCAGCAGTGTTGGCCACGCCCCATTTCCCTGATATGGTTACATGCCCGTATTCAGATAAGACGAATTTGAGTGATAATAAACATGTCTACTTCACACACACAGTGCAGTGGGGACACCTTGTGGAAGGTTTATGAATGGTA
>JARQOC010000002.1:165499153-165519256 GCA_033576535.1 Allobates femoralis
CCTCATCTGTGTGCATATAAATACAACCTCCCCCATGTCATCGCAAGTTGAGGGTGATTGTTGCATCGATATTTTGCACTTGTATTGCCTTTATCTCTGGGCTGCTGTGTCCTGCTAAGTGCAATGGATATCAGACCTTTTGGCTGTTTTTGGTAAGTCTTTTGAATTTATATCCTTGCAGTGTTTTTTCCTAAGTTAGGAACCCCTGGATCTTGGTATACTGCCTGAGTGTGATTTCTGTGGAAATCTTTGGCTGTCATTATAAAGGTAAAGGGGGCACCTGGTGTTAATAAAGTGAAGAAGTGTGGCAGCTGGATGTGGCTCGTGAATTCTTATTCAACGCTAAATGTGGCTCTCAAGATCAGAAAGGTAGGGGACCTCTGCCCTAAATGATCACCAATTCCCATCACAATTCCTGATTAGTTTTTCCACATAATCCAATGGCCATGTGTATTTGACAGTTTGCAAAATGCAAATATTTATATTTTTTGCCCATAGCTTCACTGCAAAAGGTGTTAATTATCTGTACAAATTTACAATATACTTTGGTGTCTCCAGCGGGCGGGCGCGTGATTGTAAGTATGCAATTTCCATATATATGTTCACATGTGGAATGTGGCCATAAATATGCAATTCACATACTTGCGGTAACATGACCTCCCGCTGCTGTCCCACTGTATGCGCTATGAGGATACAGTAACGTAGAGCAATACAGCCTTGAGCCCCAAGCCTGGACAACCCCTATAAAAGGTAAAATATTTTGTAAATGCATTTAAAAATTTTACTTGTGTTGCTATTTTCTGAAACAAGTAAATTTTAAATTTTTTGATTGATGAAGCTGCGTGAGGGCTTGTATTTTTGTGTTAGGTTGATTTTTTAGTAATTCCATTTTGAAGTTTCTCATTGCGTTTTTTTGGAGACAAAAAACTTCTGATGACACAATGTTTTCTTTGATTTTACAGCATTTAACTGATTTTTTATTAATAATAGTGAACAAGGAGATCCAGGTTTTTATTCATTTCATTTATTTCTGAAGCTGTAATTGCAACCCATCAAAGTTGGGTGGTTGATTGACACATAGAAAGGCGCACCCTCAGGCCATGCACATTAAATCCTGCTGTCAGAGATTGGCTGTGACATTTAAGTGATTAACAGCAGTGGGAGAAGTTGGGCTCTAATCGCTGTGGTTAGAGACAGATCCTGGCTGTTTGACACAGCCATTATATGGCTGGGGTCAGACTTGCGTCTGCCCCAGCTCCTGACAGCACAAGTGCCCAGCGTTAACGGGAAGTCCTGGCTGCCGACGTTGCCCTATAGCAACCTGCTGACGGTGTTTCCTTTGCTCTGCTGAAAAGCGGACCTCCTGCAGCTCTTTGTGTGGTTGCTGCCAAGGTACACTGCGGGTTGCTATGGGGTAGCATCGGCAGCCGGGGCTTCCTGTTAACGCTGGCCACTTCTGCTGAAAACTTCTAAGTTTTCAGTGGAGCCATCAGGAGCTGGGGCAGACACAATTCTGACCCCAGCCTATGCCTACAATGTTACAAGTTCAGTCAGTGAGTTTGCATCCAAGAGGGAGATCCGATAAGTGACGTACATGTACGACATGTCAGGAATGAGGTTAATATATCAGTAACATTCTGCTTTACCACTTTCTGGAAAACATCCAGTATTGCAACTCTGGACTGTAACAGGTACATAAATGGATTCCTTATTGTGAAGCTAGAAGAGTAGTCTTTATCATCATTTCTAGCAATTGCTATATTAACCAAAAATTGTAATTCAGGGACTATCAGTTCATCCTGAAAGAAAAGTGATAAATTAAAATATATGGGAGACAAAATCAAGAAGAGAGGGGGCGCTCCAAAATTATTATGCAGTGGTCAAGTGGAGAATACTTTAATTATAGCTGAACTAACCTGGGATGGTTATGTGTCTCGCATAACTGAGGTTTAGAGCCTCTGGTGACAATGCCCACCACACGATGCGCTCGCTTCCGGGTCCAGAAATCTACAGGTCAAGTGAGAGATCACGCGGGAGGTGACATCACGAAAGGTCCTCAAACCCCAGATCCTGCTAGTCTATTGCCAGAAATTTTGAGCAGCAATGATCGCTTACCCTCACGGGGAAAGGCTGAATTATATATAAATATTACATATAAATAATAATAACCATTAAAGAAGAGTTAATCTTGAAATCCTTGCCCCTTGCCATTGATTTTACACGCCTGACATAACCGCTTCCGTAAGTTTCTAAGTTAAAATTATCGGCTCACATCCTTTCCAGTTACATTACCTGGATGTATTTTATATTAATACAACATTTTCAAAGGAATAAATAGGACCTTACTCATTCTGATATAAAGTCTGTGACCAGGCTGAAATGTAAGTGTGAAGGATGGGATATCTAGTCCTTTGTGTTCAGCCATTTGGCACACATAAAAGCCCCCTGCAGTCAGCTTAGCACAACATCAATACCTGCCCACTTGTTTCTGAGTCAACATGTCAGACTAATTGGTCAACAAATGCTTTGTGCCTTGTCCTCCTCAGTTTTCCTGTGAATCACTGTAGGTAGGCATTCATTCATCTGCAAGGGAAAACTAACTCAAACAGCACATTTTATTCACACCCCTTCCTCATTATAGATTGTTCCATTCACAATTTGCAGAATTATAATTTTGTGAAAATGTCAATTGCATTAAAAAAAACAGGGAATCAAAAAAGACAAAAAATAGGAAATTATAAAAGTTGTAATACAAATTATGCTTTGGATATTTCTATTTGTCTCTTGAAAAAATATAAATGAATACACCAGTAAGTGATCATGATATCTATAAACAGATTTTACCATAATATCGAGAGTATTTTAACACCATGGATATTAATGTGTACAAGACCCCATCTCATGGTCTAGTTTTTAACATGTAGAATTTTGCTTTTTGCTATATTACATCACTTAGGCTGGAAACACACATGCGAGATGCATGCGGGTATCTCACATGCATCTCGCATAATTCACCCGGAACGGCCCCTGCCTCTCTGAACGGGAGTATGGAGCTGATTGTGTTTCTATGCAGCTGATGTGCTCCTCTCCAGAGAGGCAGGGGTGGTTTCGGGTGACTCATGCATGCAAGATTCTCGCATACTGTGTTTCCACCCTAAAGGTACGTGCACACGATCAGTATACGCAGCGTTTTGGACACAGCATCTTGCTGCTGCATCCAAAACACTGCATAGTGCAGTAATAGCATAGTGGATGGGATTTCAAAAAATCCATCCTCACTATGCGTAACCTGCCCGCAGCGTGCTTGGAGCTGCGGTGCGGGTTGCCGGCAGTCCGCTCCTCCTCCGCATCTTCATTTCATGCTGCAGAGTCGGAAGCTGCTCCCATCGGGTGACTGCTGGGAGAAGCCACCCTGCACCCGCCGCACATGGTGAGTACAGGGTGGTTGTGGTCTCCCTGCGGCCACCCGCGGCTTCACTCAGGTCCGGAGGAGCTGCGTCCAACACGTAGCTCCTCCGGACCGTGTGCACGCACCCTTAAAGTGGATCTTTTATCAGAATATACCGCTGCTTATAAGGGCAGCATAGTATGGGGACAGATCTGCTGTCTTATTAGCCAAACTGGCTCAAAGATATTGTGACTTTTTCCTAATAGTAATAATCAAAGTATGCCCAGAACAATTAGTGTGTAAGGTTAGGTTTAAATGTCGTGTCTGGAAAAAACGCAATGTTTTACAGTAACAGCGAAGTGCATGAGATTTCTTATATTTCATACCTATGCTACTTATTAATAACAATATTTATTCCCTTGTACAGCTCTATTACTTCCACAACACTTTACATCAATCAGCATCACTGTCCCCAATGAGGTTCACAATCTGAACATCCTATCAGTATGTCTTTGGAGTGTGCGAGGAAACCCACACAAACATCGGGAGAACATACAAACTCCTTGCAGATGTTGTCCTTGGTGGGATTTGAATGCAGGACTCAGCAGTGCAAGGCTTCAATACAAACCACTGAGACACATGCTTACGTCATTTTTTCCCATGTGGATCTCAACCTTCAGGCTGTGCACCCACAATGAATTTTTTATTTACTTATTTTTCTTAACGTATTAATCGTAAGGCATGGGTCCAATGGACATTTGCCTGGGGACTCCATGTGCATATGGGCCCCTTCTAATCTGTCTATGTTAAAGTGTCACTAAATTTACACTAAAAGAATGTTCACATTTATCTGAGCCTTTTTCATGGTAGTGACCTAGTAGTGCACTGCCTCCTTCACCCTTAAAACTAACAACATATAGGCTTAAAAAGAAGAGATTTTTTATCTCAGCTAACAGAGGTCAGATAAGATTTCATTCTCAAGAAACTCTCCATCCCACAAGCTGTACAGAAAGCTTCTAATGCTTTAACACAAGTTTTGTTGAAATGTCAATAAAATAAATATGTTTAATATTATCGACCATTTACTTTTATTCCTGTGAGTGCTTGTTGTAAGGGCCCCAGCGCACTAGTTTTCCCCATAGATTTGTACGAGATGCAGAAAAATTCAGGAAAAAATCACACATGTGCTATTAGTATGTTTCCACTGTGGAAATTCATCAGATACATGTAATCTACACCTAAGGGTACCTTTACACGCCGCTACTGGAGGATGGATACAACGAGCTACACGCTACAAATGTAGCTTGTAGCGGCAAAATACCCCGTAGTAGCGGTGTGTAAAGACGGTAGGAGACACCCGGCAACAGATACATCTGTTTCCGAGCACTGCCCGGAAACAGGTGGCTACACAGGCGATTGTAGCGAGCTGTATCGGCGTGTAAAGAAGCAACAGAAGAGATGTGTCGACACCAGGCAATGTACCTGGTATGTAGCTGGGGCGTGTCACAGGCTCCGGGATACCGCCCCCCTTCAGCGATCATTGGTGGAAGCTCCTGAGTTACGATTGGTAGTCGCTGCATAGGGCGGCATATTTAAGGAGCTGACCAGTCACACTACACAATTGCTCGAGCGTCATGTATTAAACAGCCTCCTGCGATGCCTAGCCAATCATGGGTTTCTTGCTTTGTCCTATCAACGTACGGACGTCTCGTAATCCACAATTGTGGCACGCCTATGTGCTGTCCCTGCTGCAGCAGGTCCGCCATACTAGCTTGTTGTAGCGGTGTGTAAATGAGGTACGGTGAGCTACAGAAGGTGACTTATGGCACCCGGCGGGGTATCCAGAGATAGATGTAACGTAGCGTAGCGTAGCTTGTGGCGGCGTGTAAAGATGGTGCGTTGACCGTTTGTAACCGTTTGTGCGTGCTCGTGCACGTGAAGTAGCTGGTTGTATCCATCCTCCAGTAGCGGCGTGTAAAGGTACCCTAAGGCCGGCTTCACAAGAGGGTGTGATCAGGTCTGCGGCTGTCCGTTGTGAACCTGACAGCCCCGAACCCGATTTTGACATAATGTAGCCCTATGGTGCCGGATAGGGCCATATGGCAGTGATTTGCCATCCGGTTTTGTTCCTGTCCGGCAGCATCAGGCTGTATTTGTTTTTTGCCCCGGACACAAAATCTGAGCTTGCATCATTTTTGTGTCCGTGGCAAAAAATTAAACCAAACCGGATCCTGCCAGATTCTCCCGGATTCGGCGCGATCTGGCACTCCCTAACATGGGAGTCTATGTGGCGCCGGATCGCCCCGGACCCGACACAGAATCTGTCAGGTTCCCGGATGGCGGCTGCTGAAGCTCAGCGCCGGCCGTGCTGAACTTCAGCACCTGGAGCTGTCCCCTGCTGAGACTTCAGAACCACGGCCAGCTCCCCGCAAGCCGCGCTCCTGACATTTCAGCACTGGACAGCTCCTGAACCCTGCAATCTGCCGAATCCGGCTGCAAACAGGACCCGAGGACATATTATCCCTCCGATTCTGTTTGTCCGGAGCTTTCAGGCTGTGTCCAGTGCCTCCTGCAATGCACTGGACACAGCCTGACAGCCGAAAAAACCGTGGTTTGAAGCCGGCCTAAGTATATCAATAAAGTTTGTCAAAGGAGGTGTCAAAAACAAAGCAGCTTTATTTATCCTATTCACTCCCTGGCGATTTTACATTTTTTGTGTTTCTCTCTTCTTCCAAGAGTCATAACATTTTTATTTTTCCATGAATATAGACAGACATATGAGGGTTGTTTTTTGCGGGACAAGTTGTACTTTTAAAAGAAATAATTTTTTTTAGTATATTGTGTACAGAAAAACAGGAAAAGAGTCCAATTGCGGTGAAATTGCAAAAAAAGTGCAATTACATGTTTATTTTTTGAGTTTTTTATTCAGCATGTTCCTTATATGGTAAAACTGACATTTTGGTATGATGCCTCGGGTCAGTACGAGTTTGTAGATACCAAACATGTATACTTTTTCTGTTATCTAAGTGGTGAAAAAAAAATCTGAAATTATTAAGGAAAAAGAATTGAACGTTTGATGCCATTTTCCAAGACCTGTAGCGTTCTCATTCTTTGGGTGGATATTGCTGTTTTGACGCCTGTTATATGCTTTTATTGCAATGTGTTGCGGCGACCAAAAAAAGCATAATTTTGGCGCTTTTACTTGCTTTCTGTTACAGTTTACAGATCTGATATTTTCATAGATCAGGCATTTCTGAATGCGGCAATACAAAATAAGTGAATTTTTTATAAATAGTTTTATTTTCAATAGGGCAAAAGAGGGATGATTTTAACTTTTATGTTTTTTTTCATATTTCTAAAACCTTTTTTTTAAATTTTTTCTCTATGTTACACTGCCTCCTAGTGCTCCTCAGCACTACACTGTCCGATTGCTCCTCCTGTTCACAGGCGTGTTGCTGCACATCTGTGAACAGGGGAAATGATCACTTTCTGTGGATGTAGGCCTTCGCCAGGATGTGATTCATGACATCATCCGGAGTCATTACAGGATCCCAGGCTGTCAAGCTAATACATCGAGGTTCATGATCGCATCATGGGACCTCCAATGCTGTTGGGGAACGGCACAAATGGCACAATCCCCTCCACAGGGCTTTGGATTGTGCTGTCAGCGATTGAAAGCGCAATCCAAAGGGTTAACAGTACAGATCAAATCGCTGTTTGGATTGGTGCTGTTAGATGCACGTCAGCTGATCAGACCACCTGACGTTTGGGGGATGAAGCGAGCTCAGCACGAGAACTCACATCAGAGAGGATATGACCAGGGGTGTACTATTATGCCCTTGGTCATGAAAGGGTTAAAGCTTGACAAACCAAGAAGAGACAAAAAATGCATTTAAACAAACCCGCAAGCAGAGTCATTTATATTATAAGTTCAGAAACGCTACAGAAATTCTGCAAGGTTAAAAACTCCCCAAATACTCATCATGGGAACATAGCCTTAAAGCGTTTGTATGTTTTTTTTGTATTGTTTTTTTTCAAATACACAGCATGTCACTGTTTTTTCTCTGTTTTTTCTCTCATTGAAATGATTGTGAAACAACACAAGTAAAAATGCATCAAACACGTGAGCAAAAATATATCAAAACTGCAGCAAAAACATGCGTCTTTTACACACGTGGGAACATACCCTAAAGCATTTTGGTCTGCCAGCTGGCAAGGCTACAATCATTTTAGCAATTATCAGTAGCTTTATTACAGATTATACAGGATGTTATAATTCTGTAAAAATAGAATACAGCGTGTGATGAACAGCCTTTCCTTAGGTTACTAAAAAGAAAACTTTGCAAAAACTTGCCTGGCACAGCTGGACCATATCCCATTAATTTTTCTATAACAAACGTCTCCTATCCTAGATGTAATAAAATGGATTTTCTTAAACAATAAGATTAGACATGTTGAGTTTCTATGTTCAGAAGCTACATTCAGCGCTCTATTGATCTCGTTTGTCTGATGACTCAAATCTGCCCCCTAGAGGAAATAAGTCTATCGCTCAGTTTAAAAGGTAAAATAGGTGCGGTATGTCATCAGGCTTTTCACTAAGTAACTTTTGTTACAAAATTAACAAATCAAGGTAACGACAGTAGCTCCTATTGCCAGATTTAACAGCATACTACTAAGATTTCTCCAGCTTTTTACTTAATTCCATTTAATGCCAATGGCTATGGTCTATCTCAGCTATAGTATACTGTGTTGGCCAAAAGTATTGACACCCCTGAAATTCTGCATTTTTTCTAGTCAAAATGATGGAAAAGGATTACAGTCATGCCAAAGTATTGACACCCCTGCAATTCTGTCAGAAATACTCAGTTTCTTCTGAAAATGATTGCAATCACAATTCTTGTATTATTATCTTCATTTAATTGTCTTCAATGAAAAAAACACAAAAAGATTTGTCCTAAAGCCAAATTGGATATAATTCCACACCAAACATAAAAAAGGGGGTGGACAAAAGTATTGGAACCCTTAGAAAAATCATATGATGCTTCTCTAATTTGTGTAATTAACAGCACCTGTAACTTACCTGTGGCACTTAACAGGTGTTGGCAATAACTAAATCACACTTGCAGCCAGTTGACATGGATTAAAGTTGACTCAACCTCTGTCCTGTATCCTTGAGTGTACCACATTGAGCATGGAGAAAAGAAGAAGACCAAAGAACTGTCTGAGGACTTGAGTAAACCAAATTGTGAGGAAGCATGAGCAATCTCAAGGCTACAAGTCCATCTCCAAAGACCTGAATGTTCCTGTGTCTACCGTGCGCAGTGTCATCAAGAAGTTTAAAGCCCATGGCACTGTGGCTAACCTCCCTAGATGTGGACGGAAAAGAAAAATTGTCAAGAGATTTCAACGCAAGATTGTGCGGATGGTGGATAAAGAACCTCGACTAACATCCAAGCAAGTTCAAGCTGCCCTGCAGTCCGAGGGTACAACAGTGTCACAGTGTCAACCTGTACTATGCGTCGGCGTCTGAATGAAAAGGGACTGTATGGTAGGAGACCCAGGAAGACCCCACTCCTTATCCTAAGACATAAAAAAGCCAGGCTGGAGTTTGCCAAAACTTACCTGAGAAAGCCTAATACGTTTTGGAAGAATGTTCTCTCTTTTTGGGCAAAGGCATCAACATAGAGTTTACAGGAGAAAAAAAGAGGCATTCAAAGAAAAGAACACGGTCCCTACAGTCAAACATGGCGGAGGTTCCCTGATGTTTTGGGGTTGCTTTGCTGCCTCTGGCACTGGACTGCTTGACCGTGTGCATGGCATCATGAAGTCTGAAGACTGCCAACAAATTTTGCAGCATAATGTAGAGCCCAGTGTGAGAAAGCTGGGTCTCCCTCAGAGGTCATGGGTCTTCCAGCAGGACAATGACCCAAAACACACTTCAAAAAGCACTAGAAAATGGTTTGAGAGAAAGCACTGGAGACTTCTAAGGTGGCCAGCAATGAGTCCAGACCTGAATCCCATAGAACACCTGTGGAGAGATCTAAAAATGGCAGTTTGGAGAAGGCACCCTTCAAATATCAGGGACTTGGAGCAGTTTGCCAAAGAAGAATGGTCTAAAATTCCAGCAGAGCATTGTAAGAAACTCATTGATGGTTACCGGAAGTGGTTGATCGCAATTATTTTGGCTAAAGGTTGTGCAACCAAGTATTAGGCTGAGGGTGCCAATACTTTTGTCTGGCTGATTTTCGGAGTTTTGTGTGAAATGATCAATGTTTTGCTTTTTGCTTCATTCTCTTCTGTGTTTTTTCATTTAAGACAAATTAAATGAAGATAATAATACCAAAGAATTTGTGATTGCAATCATTTTCAGGAAGAAACTGAGTATTATCTGACAGAATTGCAGGGATGTCAATACTTTTGGCCAACACTGTATATCAATACATCTACAGCCAAATGATATAGCAAATTTGGCAAAGTTAATGAATATGATATAAACCATTGATTGAGTTAATCTAGGAGAATGATTAATGTGTAGTGGCCAAGTGAGGCTGAGTCTAAGAAGACAAACAATGGCATGGAGTTTATCAGTTTAGCTCTCTCTGGCTTCTCTTGGTATCTAAATTCTTCCTATATTCAAAATCCATGAATTTATTTATCTGATTACATGATAATGAGAAAGTAAAAAAAAAATATTACTGAAACCTTACCTTAACCTAAGGACAGGTGAGATTAGTGAAAAAGTAAGCGAGTAGCCCCGCATCTTTATCAGCTCCTGCAGCATCTGCCAGCTTCTTGAGGTCTTTACTGACAGTGGATTTGTCTCAGAATTAGCCACCCACTTGACAGTGAAAAACCCTTATCATCTCATGCTGGTTGCCATAGTTTACTGTAGGCCCTCCCATTCTGTGTAGAGCCATTAAATAAGGCAAAAACCGACTATTATCATCATCTTCCAAATCAGCTCTGAGCCATGGAGAATGACGCAAATCAAAACATAAGTAAATTATGTGCCTGTCAGCTTCTTACATAGATGGACCGAGCAGACATGAACAGATAGACAGATATAAATATAAACCAATGCCTAAAGTAATGATTGAAAATTGGAGTTACGGTATGTTGAAATATAGTTAGATGTGGTAGATAGATAGATAGATAGATAGATAGATAGATAGATAGATAGATAGATAGATAATAGATATTGCATTTGTGAACTTTGAGATATACATTTAACAGATGCTTTATAGTATACTTTTTTTTACTGGATGACCATTTACAAAACAGCCTGTAGCCAACTGGCCAAACAAGGTCAAAGAAAGAAAGAAAGAAAGAAAGAAAGAAAGAAGAAAGAAAGAAAGAAAGGTAAGATAAGAGAAAGAAGAAAGAAAGAAAGAAAGAAAGAAAGAAGAAGAAAGAAAGGAAAGAAAGAAAAAGAAGAAAGAGAGAGAGAGAGAGAGAGAAAGGAAAGAAAGAATAAAAGAAAGAAAGAGAAGAAAGAAAGAAAGAAAAAAGAAGAAAGAAAGAAAGAAAGAAAGAAAGAAAGAAAGAAAGAAAGAAAGAAAGAAAGAAAGAAAAGAAAGAAAGAAAAAGAAAGAAAGAAAGAAAAGAAAGAAAGAGAAAGAAAGAAAAAGAAAGAAGAAAGAAAGAGAAAGAAAAAAAGAAAGAGAAAGAAAGAAAGAAAGAAAGAAAAGAAAGAAAGAAAGAAAGAAAGAAAGAAAGAAAGAAAGAAAAAAGAAAGAAAGAAAGAAAGAAAGAAAGAAAGACAGAAGGAAAGAACAATGCATAGAAAAGACACGACAGCCACAAAGAGAGCACACCACAGTCCTCATCTTGGCACAGCAGGCAGAACCTCTTCACTTCTGGCAAACATCTAAAACTAGTTAAAACAACAAACTCAACATCATCTTTTCCTTTAGTAGGAAATGAAGTATTCTACCGGGAATTTAAAGCTAAGACATACTTGATGATAATGGCTTCAGTGCTTTAATGTAACATAGTTAGAAGTTTTTATGGATTTCAAAGCCGTACATTAGTAGTGTATCCTGTTACATTAGCATATTGAGTCAGACAACAATTTTATCAACAGCGTTGGAAGACGAAAAGTAAAAGCTTCCAAACTGCAGAAAATTAACCCACTATGTGCAATTTTGATACTATATTATGTTTTGCTATTGTCAAATACCACTGTTATTTCAAGTGAGAAATTGTATTATTCTGTAGAAATTCACAAATGAATTACATTCAGGATGGGGCATGTATTCACACCGGGCGATCACATCTCTGCCTAGACTTACAGCGTTTGATTAATTTTCTACTGAAAATACAAATATGAGACTATAAAGGACGTACTGAGCTTTACATTGTATCAGTGTGGGAAATGGTTGACAAACTAAATGCAGTTTTTATAAAAGCCCCTTCAAATGCCTGTGATATATTGTATTGTTTTTAATATAGTAAGCGGCATATAGTAATTCCAGCTATAAAGTGATCCATCTGTGGGGTTTATTGTTTGCTTTTGAACAGTGAAAGATCTACTTACATAATCACACTGTACCTTCTGTCATCCACTTCCGGTGTTGTGTTTTCCGCATAGCACGTGCCGGCGTCTGCTATATTTGCACACCCAAGTGATGAGTGTGGAAATATGGCACCTGCTGGCAGTACTGGCACCTTCCACAGTATCACCAGCGGTGCTGCCAAGCCCCACAACTGGTGACATCTGCAACTAATGCCAGGAACCGACGCTCACAGCCCATACAGCCCTCAAAACGCCGCCTCAGTAAGTACGCATGCATGTACCTGGCATGCATGGCCAGTTACTGATGTGGCTGCCATCTTTGGACTCTTGGGTGTTAAAAGAGGGCAGTGGCCTGCACAACTACATAAGCATGTCGGGGGAGAGAGACCACATACAGGGGAGAGAGCACAGAGTGGAGAAGACAGCACAGTAAGAGAGAGGCTGCATATAGGGGAGAGTACACAGGGGGGACAGCTCAAAGGAGAGAGCACATGGTGGAAGAAGATACACACCTGGGGGAGAGCGCACGGGGTAGATAGTGTAAGAGAGTAAACTAATAAGCTGCTAAAACCAAGCAGACTGCCATTTTGTAGTGGCCCAGGAAAGTGAAAAAGTCTCTGGTTGCCATGGTGACTGCTCTGTGTCTAGGAAAGTGAAAGCACAATCTCTGGTTGCCTTGGTGACGGCTCTGTCAGTTGCTCCTGTTGTTGTTGTTCACTCTCTGTGGTGGCCATTACTAGTGTAAGGATTACAGCAGAGCCAGTGCAACTATATTGGCCTTTAAAGTTGTTTGCAAGCCCTGTTGTGTGGACTAAAGACTTTATCTTGAACTGAGAAAGTGTCCAGCATCCGAGGAGAGGCTGAGGAGATGTTACCCCTGATGGAGAGAGTGATTGGCGTCCAGGAAGGCCGTGAGTGACTGCGAAAGGAGAGCCGCGTTCCGTGTGCCAACACATTGGAGATTCCAGACAGAGAGGCTGAGGAGATGTTCCCCCTGATGGAGTGAGTGATTGGCGTCCAGGAAGGCCGTGAGTGACTGCGAAGGAGAGTCGGTGTTCGGTGCCATCCACATTGGGAGGATCCTGACAAATAGGCTGAGGAGATGTTCCCCCTGATGAAGCGAGTGATTGGCGTCCAAGAAGGCCGTGAGTGACTGCGAAAGGAGAGCCGGTGTCCAGTGCCATCCACATTGGGAGGATCCTGACAAGGAGACTGAGGAGATGGTCCCCCTGATGGAGCGAGTGATTGGCGTCCAAGAAGGCCGTGAGTGACTGCGAAAGGAGAGCCGGCGTCCGGTGCCACCCACATTGGGAGGATCCTGACAAGGAGGCTGAGGAGATGTTCCCCCTGATGGAGCGAGTGATTGGCGTCCAAGAAGGCCGTGAGTGACTGCGAAAGGAGAGCCGGCGTCCGGTGCCATCCACATTGGGAGGATCCTGACAAGGAGGCTGAGGAGATGGTCCCCCTGATGGAGCGAGTGATTGGCGTCCAAGAAGGCCGTGAGTGACTGCGAAAGGAGAGCCGGCGTCCGGTGCCACCCACATTGGGAGGATCCTGACAAGGTCCTGACAAGCCCTGGAAAAGAGTGCTCCACAGATTGTACCCCAAGCTAACAGAACTAAAGTACTGGACATGTGAATCTGGCATTGGCTGGTAAGCTGCCAAATTTTGCTGTTTTTTTACAATACGTTTTTTTTTGCGCCAAAGGTTTTTCTTTTCTTTTTCTGGACTTGCTGCAGCCCACGTGGAATATACACCGGTGTAAAGCTACATTTGAGCTTGATGGTACCATAGTTTTGAGATACCCGGGTATCCTGTGCTAAGTGTATAGCCAGCATTGATATAGTGTATTGTATTGTTATTAGCTGTGATAAGTTATACTCAGTGTGCCATTCAGAGGTCCCATCAGACCGCCCACAGTTGATGTACATAGCCTTTAGTTAAGATAAATCCTTGATAAGTCTAACGTGTAGGTAAATTTGTTCCTGGTTCTGAGTGTGATTTACATACCCTGGGAACTCTGAGATCGGTGCATTGATGTCGGCTAACGCTGAGGGTGTTAAACTGTTATTGGTAATATTTTAAGGGGATTTTGAGACTTTTACATTCCTTACTGAACCATACCTTGATCCCCATATCAGTAAAAATACTGTGGTTTATTCTGCCTCTGTCTCAGTCTGTGACTCACTGGATCTTAATAGGACCTCCGGTCATTACAATAGAGGGAGCACATTATTAGCCTGATGAAGGGGCCATAGTGTCCTGAAAGCTTGCTTTATTTACCATCTTTTCAGTTAGCCATTAAAATGTATCAACCTCGGATCTCAATTGTATATTTTCTATCTACTGGCTAACACGGTACAAACAGTTTTTATCTTATCAAAAGGGAGTGCACTTTTATTTCCCAATCCCAGCCTTCAGTCTCACTATTGTTTGATGCTGTGGAAGTAAATCCTCCCTTCTGAAGTCCTCTCCCTCTTGTACCTGTATGATTTAATTGTCCATACATGTTTTACTTGTTCTCGTCTGTCCTTTCCATATGTAAAGCACCATGGAATCTAATGGCGCTATATAAATAAATAATAATAATAATAGTAAATCATTTTGGGGCATGTCTATTTTGTGTAACTATTTTCTGTTTTAAAGGGAACCTGTCAGCTAGTTTATGCCCCCCCCCCCCAGTTATCACTGTCTGTAGCTGCAGCTTTATATACTATTCTAATCATTCCTGTCTGAGCTCATAGTGTAATGTATAAAAAAAAAAGCATTTATACACTTACATTTCCTTATGTAATGAGGCGGTCAGTCTCCAGCTTGGAGGACAGAGACTGTTTGGCAGGTTAATAGTTAACATTTCAGCCTTGTGCTAGAACATGTTGGGAGACCTGATGTGATGTCATCACGATGTGACTGCCATAGTCGGAGCTAAGTCCCTATAACATAATATGAGTTTGCTCGCTTAGCTCCACCCACTATAGTCACATGATCATTACATCACACAGGTCCTTTAGCCATCCAAGTTAATAGTGAGTTAACTATTATCCTGCCAGACAGTCCCCCTCTCCAAGGTGGGGACTGAAATGTAAGTGTATAAATGCCTTTTTTCACCTTTTACATTACACTATGAGCTCAGATAGGGATGGTTAGAATAGTATTATAAAACTACAGGTACAGACAGTGATAGCTGGGGGGATGTAAACCACCAGACAGTTTCCCTTTAAGCTGCTTTTGCTATTTTTATAAGAGGTCAAGGCTTCATAGGAAAGAATAAGTCAACCATGGGCCAAAAGATTTACTATAGTTTATAGCAGAAATTTGTGGTATTTTAATGAATTTGCCTCATCTCTTATTAGACAGCATTTATCATGCCTGGTTCCTGATATATCAGTCCCAATACATCCTCCCATGACTATTTAGGGGATTTGGAGCTCTGCTTGAAAAAAATCTCCACAGGTAAAACAGTTTTTGTAGCTTAACTTATATCGGATCATAGACTGCAGCATGTCTATCCTATATCCATATGATGACTTTTCCTCTTAGTATATACAAGTCTACATTTTCTACTACACAACTTAATAAGCAGCTTCTAACCCTCGTCTTCCGTCTCTTTCTTTCTCCCTAAAATATTGAATTTAATAGGCCACATTTACAAGTCGATGTGTGTTACAGACCTAGCGGTAAGTGGCTTTATGTGCACATTCACATACGGATTCACAATGTGACTGTTAACATCTCGCTGCCTTTTATCTTACCAGCTAGCGCTTTTCTATCACATCTAGGCCATAATAAGCTATCAGCAAAGACAAACTTTGTCTGACATGTGACACATCACATCTTCCTTTCCCTCCTTCGCTCCAGGACACCCACTGATTCCATGAAAAGCCTATTCTGAACCCTTACATGAATGAGAAGTGATAGCATAAGACAAATGAAAAATGAACAATCATCTCCAATTCGCACACATATCCATTCCTGATATAACTCTTCCTATTTGCACTCATAAAATTCCATTTATTGCTAACAACCTTATCTTATTAACCGACTTTTTTTCATATTAAAGCCCATTTCTCATGCTTGGGGCTTATAATGGCAGCCTAATTTTCTAATTTAATAAAGGATGTCAAGCATTCTGCCACTTCACGTCTAGTCTTTCTCATTATCTCTCGTATTCGTCATTTTCATTACATCATATGACATTTTTAGAAGTAATCTGATAAATACTGACAAAATAGAAGCATATTAGTTAGATAACATGAGATGTCTGGTCTGGAACAAAACTAAGAAAGACACAATCGTATAAGAACAATTCAATGTCATGTGGGTCATATGAACACGGAACAGATGAGGGGAAAATAAATATATTTACTCATGTGACATCACAATTCTTGTAAGAAATAACACATTTATCAAATCGAAAAATTTGTCTAAAAGGAAAATCAATGCCCACAGCAACCAATCAGAGCTCATCTTTTATTTTTTAAACATCTCAAGAAAAATGAAGCCCCAGCTGTGATTGGTCACTTTGGACAAGACAGCTTTTCTTTTAGGAGGTTTTGTAACTGTTACTAGCCCTAAGAAAAAGGGATACAACACAACACGCTTCTTATATGCTGTGTGACTGTGTTATGTTAGTATTGCACAAATCCATAGTTGCCAATGTTTTTTGGGGTGTTTTATCCCCTCCAACCCCCTGAAAAATCCTCAATTTCTGTCAGGAACATTTTAACCCCACCTGGAAAGCCCAATTTTGGGACAAATTTATATGCACCTTGCTCCATTTCTATACAGGAGTCATGGGACACTTGAGACAGTTGATAATTGCCAATTTTCCCTGGGCCATAGGTGTACCATCTGCTATATGCCACAGCAGTCAAGGGTGGCACCTCCAATTATATACCATATTTTTCCAAAAATAAGCCATCCCCAAAAATAAGCTCTAGCTTGATATAAAGGGATTTTTGAAGTAGGCTTTAAATGTAAGTCCTACTCCAAAACTAAACTCTAGTTAGTCAGTGCCTCAAGCACTAGGTTATATCACCTGTAGCTAAGCTATGTCACTAACATCACAGAGACATACCCCAATGCTGAATGCACTGGAATAGGCATAATGTAGCTCCCTCCCACCATGGCAGGGTTAAATCTGCTCACTTACACCTGAGTCCCACCTCCCAAATGCTGCCTCAACGGTCCCACCTCCTGCCTCCCGAATGCCACCTCTCTCTCTTCTGGCCACTATTGCTCTAAGGTTGTGGGTTTGACTGCCCCTTGGGTCCCACCGCCTGCCTCCCAAGTGCTGCCCCAGATTCCCACCTCCTGCCCCCTCCAGGCCACATATATAAGAAGAGTGCCACTGCCACACAGTGTTTTAAGAGTGCTAGTAAGTGTACATTAGGAGACACTGACACTGTACTAGCAATTGTTAATGTAAAGTTATGGTTAAGGCTACTACGGTAACCCTAAGCTGGCCATACACCTTCAAGCTGAAGCTGGCTAACACAGCATAAATGTGTGATTGTTGTTCATAGGAAAAAAATAAGCCCTCCCCAAAAATAAACCCTAGCCCTTTTTTGGAAACAGAAAAAATATAAGATCCTGTCTTATTTTTGGAAAAACATGGCAGATAATGATTACATTGAGAAATGAAACAAGCACTAGGAAATTAAGTGCGGATAACTATGTGACCAAAGAGGAATCTAACTTTCTAGACTCTTTTGTCTTTGGACTTTCATTTCATATAGCATTGATGACTAATGTTGTTTATCTTTTCGTGTTTGTCTTTTCTAAAAACTTAGTGAAGTAGAATTACACTGAAAGGCTAAGATCTCATTCACATAGGAGTAATTTGGACCGGGAATATGATGTCCATAAAATTCTATGGCTGCTCACTGAACCTCTGATATCATAGAGATGCTGGTCAGTGACTTTTTCTCATAGAGAGAATATGTGGCATAATCTATCACATAGTGTATTACAAAGGTATTCTTCCTTCTTTGGTAAACAATCTGGTTCCTTACAGAGCAAAGTTATTATTAATTTTAGAGCAACTCAGGAGAGGATAACGTGCAGCTTGTGGACTTTAAGAAGAGGTTTGCAATTGCGTTGTCCCTATTATATTGCATTGTGCAAAAATTGAGCCTCTCTCCAAAGAGGTCATGAGTTATCGTCTGTTTTTAGAAATGACTACTTTATGTTGAGCACCACCATTTTTCTTTTTAAAGAACTTACTTTCATATGGAGGCTTAGGCTAGGGTCACATTTGAGGGTGACGGAGCCACTAAAATCTTTAAAAAGCAGCTGCAGCACATAGCGTTAATGCTATGTGCTGCCAGTGAACCGGAGCCCCATAGCAACCCGGTGTTTATCTTAGCAGTGGTCACACACCAAGCTGCATGATGTGTGCTTTAGCTGAGCGTACAGGAAAACGCTGCAGATACGTTTTCCTGTGCGCTCAGCTAAAGCGCACGTCATGCAGCTTGGTTGTGACCACTGCTAAGATAAACACCGGGTTGCTATGGGGCTCTGGTTCAGTGGCAGCGCATGGCATTAACGCTATGTGCTTGGCTGCTTTTAAAGATTTTAGTGGCTCCATCACCCTCAAATGTGACCCTAGCCTTAGCCTTAGAACGTTTTTTTGGTCAAACGTCCTATAAATCCAACAGAAAAGAATGTGGAATGGTCCATTGTATCCCTTTGTATGAAAGAATTGTACTCAGGTGCAGTTTCTAGGGGTGGAAAACTCAGTACATGGCACTCAATGAAGACTGTACAGGATTAATACTAAGGGCTGTGCTATGTGCATGAGCTTTTAATAGGTGACGATCTAAAATATTCACCTGTCTACTTGACAGCCAAACACTAAATTGTGGAAATGAGCTTCACCTTAATATCTATCATACTAGTGTGCAATATGACAGATAAATGCAATTCAGGGTTGACAGTAAATTAACAGCATAATGATGAGCGTGACAGTTTGGATTAGAGAGTATCTTTTGACTTCTTAGTATTTAACCTTTCCTATAAATTTCCTTTGTTCTGTCAAAGCACACTTGATGCCATTTACTAAGATCAAGGCTACTCACTTCAGAAACACTAATGGTGTCTAAGCCTAATTAGAATCAAGTTGTGAAAACTTGCGAAGATCGTTTGACTCTGAAGCTAAATTAAGTTAATTGGGTATTGCCACCAAAGAAGTGATAGCACAAGGGAGGAGAAATGTAAAAAAAAGAAAAGAAAATATCTAACACTAAATCAAAGTTGGTTTCAATATGTTTCTTAATTTGCCATTTCTAGAGAAGTAGGAGGATCTTTCCACAGCATGTCCATGGGGCATCTTCTGCTTCTGTCAGCATTTTCTACCCTACTCCATGGATGTCAGGACAGCAGGATGTAAACTGCAGCTTTGTATAAATCACATTTACATAATCCAGCTGTATTCCCTTGTGTGTGTCCTTGTAAAGCACTCATTCTTTAGCACATTTTCTCCCATCTGTGAAATGTAAATCTCCTTCAGTAGATCTGTGAAGTTTAGAGGTGAAGGACTAGCATCTGCTAATTCATGAAATCTGCAAAAATGTATACAGGACCCCAGTGCCTCTTCAAAGGTTAAGGGAGTTTGTCATTATATGGGTTACTCTTTTATATGGTGTTAAGAACCATAATCAAAATCCAGCAGGGTCAGTGAATTCAGAAAATTATAGCATGCAATGCCAGACTCTCTATGTAACACTGGTTCTAAGTAAAAATATCTCAGTACATCATATGGTACCCAATGGTGCATAATATGTTAAGCCGATAAGCCTTGGAAACCATCATGGTGCCAGCTGTATCATACCCAAGCTCAATGTTTTAATTGCACATCATACATGGTGATATACATATATTGCTTTGGCATGGGCTGTGAGAACAGTAATATTGAACACAGAGATAGTATGTATAAGCATTAGTTAATCCAGTAAATTGAATGACACAGAGCTGAGAAATGACATATTGCTCTGTTTGTCAGATTCTAATAATGTCATAACTGTAATGTGTATTGCGGATCATTATCTCTTGACCTCTTCCTGCTGTGTTGTTCCCCCTGCTTACAGCTAGGACTTTCCTTCCTTCCTAAATTCCCAGGCCCCCCCAGAAAGCTTCTTTTCTTCTTCAATTCCTCAAACGGATAGCATACCGCCTTTTTCCCTTAGCCACCCAAAAGGCC
>JARQOC010000002.1:165525157-165564005 GCA_033576535.1 Allobates femoralis
GGATCAAATCTCCTTAGGGGACTGACATAAAAAAATAAAAATAAAACTTTCTCTTTTATACATATATAAAAATTCGGATTCCTCCTTATGCCCAATTAACCATACAGAATGGTAAAAAAAACTTTCAAAACAAAATTGTTCAACCCAAATGGAAAATGCCAATATAAAGGAAGATGATGTCAGCTCACCCTTTTGAAGAAGACCTCTGTGGATCCTGAAGTAGAGCAGGGTCAAGAGCCGATCTTCTGCTGTTAGTGTCCAGAGCAAGTGCGGCGTCCTCTTTGGTAGATATTCCCAAATCGCACAGGAAGTGTGTTCCGGTGACAGGTTAGGGCTCGTTCAGTTTGGGAGGTCGGATCACATACCGTGCTAACTACAGTATCCTCACTAGTCAGAGTACCTTATGCTAGAGGACTCCCACGGGATCACAGCTTGGCTGGACGAGAGCCATGACTGGGCTGTTAATTTACAGGACTATTGTCTGTTCAGAAATGACCGTACAAATAGGCGAGGAGGAGGTGTATGTTTATACGTAAAATCATCCTTAAAACCCATCCTGCGTGATAATATAGGTGAATCTAATGGAAATGTAGAGTCCCTGTGTGTGGAGATAAGGGGAGGGGGAAAAAATAATAAATTACTGTTAGGGGTTTGTTATAAGCCCCAACAATAATGGAAGTGGAGGAGAATATCCTCATAAAGCAAATAGATGAAGCAGCGACTCAGGGAGAAGCCATTATTATGGGGGACTTCAACTACCCTGAAATACATTGGGGATCAGAAACCTGCAGTTCCAGCAAAGGTAATAAATTTTTGAAAACTATGAGAGACAATTACCTTTCACAACTGGTTCAGGACTCAACAAGAAGGGGGGCACTGCTGGACCTAATATTAACCAACAGGCCGGACCGCATATCAAATATACGGGTTGGAGGTCACTTGGGTAATAGTGATCATAACATAATAAGCTTTCAAGTATCCTTTACTAAGATGTGTAGTAGAGGGACTACAAGGACACTAAACTTCAGGAAGGCAAATTTCCAATAGTTGAGAGATGATCTTAGTGCAATAAACTGGGATGATGTCCTGAGACATAAAAGTACACAAAGCAAATGGGAGATGTTTATTAGCATCCTGAATAGGACCCCTGTGCACAATATATACCCTATGGGAATAAGCATGCTAGAAATAGGAGGAAACCACTATGGCTAAATAAAGCGGTAAGAGGTGCAATAAGTGACAAAAAGAAAGCATTTAGGGAATTAAAGCAAGTAGGTAGTGATGAGGCATTAAATAAATACAGAAAATTAAATAACATTTGTAAAAAGCAAATCAAGGCAGCAAAGATTGAGACAGAGAGACTCATTGCCAGAGAAAGTAAAAAGAATCTCAAAATATTTTTTAACTACATAAATAGTAAGAAACTAAAAAATGATGGTGTTGGCCCCTTTAAAAATAGTCTGGGTGAAATGGTGGATGAGGATGAGGAAAAAGCCAATATGCTAAATGACTTTTTTTCAACAGTATTTACACAAGAAAATCCCATGACAGACAATATGATCAGTGATAACAAAAATTCTCAATTAAATGTCACCTGCTTAACACAAGAGGAAGTACGGCATCGTCTAAAAATCACTAAAATTGACAAATCCCCGGGCCTGGATGGGATACACCCCAGAGTGCTGCAGGAATTAAGTACTGTCATAGATAGACCATTATTTTTAATATTTAAAGATTCCATAATAACAGGGTCTGTACCACAGGACTGGCGTATAGCAAATGTGGTGCCAATATTCAAAAAGGGGACAAAAACTGAACTTGGAAATTATAGGCCAGTAAGCTTAACCTCTACTGTGGGTAAAATCCTAGAGGGTTTTCTAAGAGATGCTATACTGGAGTATCTGAAGAAAAATAACCTCATGACCCATTATCAACATGGTTTTACGAGGGACCGTTCCTGTCAAACTAATCTAATAAGCTTCTATGAAGAAGTAAGTTCTGGACTGGACCAAGGAAATGCAGTGGATGTGGTGTATATGGACTTTTCAAAAGCTTTTGATACGGTGCCACACAAAAGGTTGATACATAACATGAGGGCAATGGGCATAGGGGAAAATATGTGTAAGTGGGTTAAGAACTGGCTTAGTGATAGGAAACAAAGGGTGGTTATTAATGGAACACACTCAGAATGGGTCACAGTTAACAGTGGGGTACCACAGGGGTCAGTGTTGGGCCCGCTTCTATTTAATATATTTATTAATGACCTTGTAGGGGGCATACAGAGTAGAATCTCAATATTTGCAGATGACACTAAACTCTGCAGGGTAATCAATACAGAGGAGGACAATTTTATATTACAGGAGGATTTATGTAAACTAGAAGCTTGAGCTGCTAAATGGCAAATGCGCTTTAATGGGGATAAATGTAAAGTCATGCACTTGGAGGAAACAAAAGGTATAATTATGTGCTTAATTGTAAAACACTGGGCAAAACTGTCACTGAAAAAGACCTGGGTGTATGGGTAGATGACAAACACATTTAGTGGCCAGTGTCAGGCAGCTGCTGCAAAGGCAAATAAAATAATGGGATGCATTAAAAGAGGCATAGATGCTCATGAGGAGAACATAATTTTACCTCTATACAAGTCACTAGTGCGACCACACTTAGAATACTGTGTAGAATTCTGGTCTCCAGTGTATAACAAAGACATAGCTGAACTAGAGCGGGTCCAGAGAAGAGCGACAAAAGTCATTAGAAGACTAAGGGGTCTGCAATACCAAGACAGGTTATTAAACTTGGGGTTATTTAGCTTGGAAAAACGAAGGCTTAGGGGAGATCTTATAATAATGTATAAATATATGAGGGGACAGTACAGAGACCTTTCTAATGATCTCTTTACTCTTAGGCCTGAGACTGGGACAAGGGGGCATCCTCTACGTCTGGAGGAAAGAAGGTTTAATCATAATCACAGACGCGGATTCTTTACTGTAAGAGCAGTGAGACTATGGAACTCTCTGCCACATGATGTTGTAATGAGTGACTCACTACTAACATTTAAGAAGGGCCTGGATGCCTTTCTTGAAAACTATAATATTACCAGTTATACATACTAGATTCTTTGATAGGGCGTTGATCCAGGGAACTAGTCTGATTGCCGTATCTGGAGTCAGGAAGGAATTTTTTCCCCAAATGTGGAGCTTAGTGTTGCCACATGTTTTTTTTTTGCCTTCCTCTGGATCAACATGTTAGGCTAAGGGTTGAACTAGATGGACTTAAAGTCTTCCTTCAACCTTAAAAACTATGTATGTTACAGCTACCACGAGGATACCGCATTGTTTGTGGCAGGAGAAGTTCAACAAAGAAAAAAGGAAAATCTATCATCCGGAGCAGGATAACATGAAAGATTTAGTCTTTATTTTATGACACGTGTCAGAATTGTCCCATCTGTACCCAAGGTATTCCTCTGCTGTGTGATGGACTTTTAAATTAAAGTAAAATAAAGACTTCATCTTTTAAATTACTCTCCTCTGGATGCTGGATTTTCCTTTTTTCTTTGTTGAATTGGAAAATGTCAAGACAAAAAATAAATTGAAGATATTACAAAGAGCTTTCTTCAAAAGAAAAAATAAGCGTCACTCACCATGTTAGGATCTTCTATTTTTAATCCGCCAGATTACAGGCAAAGCTTGGCAACAGTGGGGGGAGGGAGTGTGGAGGAGTGACGATGGGCACCGTTTCACGGTGGTATACCGCTTCTTCCGGTCACATCTGACCGGAAGAAGCGGTATACCACCGCAAAACGGTGCCCATCGTCACTCCTCCACACTCCCTCCCCCACTGTTGCCATGCTTTGCCTGTAATCTGGCGGATTAAAAATAGAAGATCCTAACATGGTGAGTGACGCTCATTTTTTCTTTTGAAATTTGTATTCTTCTTATTAAGCGTGCACCGCCATCCTGGAGCTATAGCTCTTGCACCTGCATACACGCAAAGGTGTACACAGTCATACGGGGTGATTGCTACAGTGCCCAGTACTCTTACTCATCATCCATTACAAAGAGCTTGTTTGGCTTAGAAAAAAAGACATCATAAAGGAGATCTCATTCATATGTATATTTTTAAACCCCAAACTAATTTCATCTATGTAAAGTCACTTTAATGTTGATTAAATCTTTTAAAATTCCTTGTTTTTGAAAAATCCATTTGCAAACTTCTTTGCAAATGAGCCATAAATACAGTTGGGTTTCCCATTTCCCCTGTCACTCCTGTCAGTTGCTGATAGCTCACTCTTGTCTCCCTCACCTGAGACCTTGTGCAGGTGCCGCCATTCCCTGTGGAATTGGTACTATGGCTCTTGCAATGTATTCAGAATCTAATTGCACATGTGCAGCAACAGGGAATAAAGGCATCTATGCAGGACCCTGGAAACTCAAACTTCTAAAACAAAGGTATGGATTTAATCAACATCTGATTAGCGATATAGAAATGAAGTTGCAACACAGGTTATCACGGGACCAGCGGTGTTTATTCATTCATCGTGGGGTCTTACATGGTGCTGGGTGCGGGTGGGAGGACAGGGGGTTCTCAAAGGCGATGGCCATTTCACGCCGCAAGTGGCGCTTCAACAGGCATATAGTCCACATATGTGGACTATATGCCTGTTGAAGCGTCACTTGCGGCGTGAAACGGCCGTCGTCTTTGAGAAACCCACGTCCTCCCACCCGCACCATATAAGACCCCAAGATGAGTGAATAAACACCGCTGGTCCTGTTATAACCTGTGTTGCAACTTCTTTTCTACATCACTAACCAGATTTTGATTATATCCATACCTTTGTTTTAGAAATTTGAGCATGTGAATTATATGCCCGTTGAAGCGCCACTTGTTACGTGAAATGGCCGTCACCTTTGAGAACTCCCCGTCCTCCCACCCTCACGCCGCACTATGTAAGACCCCACGATGAGTGAATAAAACACTGCTGGTCCCTTGATAACCTGTGTTGCAACTTCTTTTCTACACCGCTAACTGGATGTGAGGGGCTTGTTTCTGGAATGGTGCACCGGGTCGTCTGAGTGCTCAGCAGGCTGAACGCCGGAGCACTGTAGATAAGGAAGGGGGCACCCTGAAGCGATCCGCAAGCTGCATCTCTCCAAAGACACCGCGGACAGAGTGTTGCTGGCATCTAAACTCTCCAGAACTGTGATGGATTTAATCAACATTACAGTGAATGTTTGTATGTGACATTAGTTTTGGGTATGAAAGTCTTCAGACAGATTATCGTTATATACAGTGCCTACAAGTAGTATTCAACCCCCTGCAGATTTAGGTGGTTTGATAAGATGCAAATAAGTTAGAGCCTTCAAACTGCAAACGAGAGTAGGATTTATTAACAGAAGCATAAATCTTAGAAACCAAAAAGTTATGTTGCTCAGTTGAATTTTAATACATTTTAAACATAAAAGTGTGGGTCAATTATTATTCAACCCCTCAAACCACCAGCATTCTGTTTGGTCCCCCTAAAGTATTAAGAAGTAGTTCAGGCACAAAGAACAATGAGCTTCACATGTGTGGATTAATTATCTTTTTTGCCAGCCTTTTCTGACTATTTAAGACCCTCCCCAAACTTGTGAACAGCACTCATACATGGTCAACATGGGAAAGACAAAGGAGCATTCCAAGGCCATCAATGACAAGATCGTGGAGGGTCACAAGGCTGGCAAGGGGGTACAAAACCCTTTCCAAGGAGTTGGGCCTACCTGTCTCCACTGTTGGGAGCATCATCCGGAAGTGGAAGGCTTATAGAACTACTGTTAGCCTTCCACTGCCTGGACAGCCTTTGAAAGTTTCCTCCCGTGCCGAGGCCAGGCTTGTCCGAAGAGTCAAGGCTAACCCAAGGACAACAAGGAAGGAGCTCCGGGAAGATCTCATGGCAGTGGGGACATTGGTTTCAGTCAATACCATAAGTAACGTACTCCACCGCAATGGTCTCCATTCCAGACGAGCCTGTAAGGTACCTTTACTTTCAAAGCGTCATGTCAAGGCTCGTCTGCAGTTTGCTCATGATCACTTGGAGGACTCTGAGACAGACTGCTTCAAGGTTCTATGGTCTGATGAGACCAAGATCGAGATCTTTGGTGCCAACCACACACGTGACGTTTGGAGACTGGATGGCACTGCATACGACCCCAAGAATACCATCCCTAAAGTCAAGCATGGTGGTGGCAGCATCATGCTGTGGGGCTGTTTCTCAGCCAAGGGGCCTGGCCATCTGGTCCGCATCCATGGGAAGATGGATAGCACGGCCTACCTGGAGATTTTGGCCAAGAACCTCTGCTCCTCCATCAAGGATCTTAAGATGGGTCGTAATTTCATCTTCCAACAAGACAACGACCCAAAGCACACAGCCAAGAAAACCAAGGCCTGGTTCAAGAGGGAAAAAATCAAGGTGATGGAGTGGCCTAGTCAGTCTCCTGACCTTATCCCAATTGAAAACTTGTGGAAGGAGCTCAAGATTAAAGTCCACATGAGACACCCAAAGAACCTAGATAACTTGGAGAAGATCTGCATGGGGGAGTGGGCCAAGATAACTCCAGAGACCTGTGCCGGCCTGATCAGGTCTTATAAAAGACGATTATTAGCTGTAATTGCAAACAAGGGTTATTCCACAAAATATTAAACCTAGGGGTTGAATAATAATTGACCCACACTTTTATGTTTTAAATTTATTAAAATTCAACTGAGCAACATAACTTTTTGGTTTGTAAGATTTATGCTTCTGTTAATAAATCCTACTCTCGTTTGCAGTTTGAAGGCTCTAACTTATTTGCATCTTATCAAACCACCTAAATCTGCAGGGGGTTGAATACTACTTGTAGGCACTGTAGATCTACTGTATATGGTATAAAGAAGAAAAAACAGTAAAAGTAAAACAACAGAGTTATGCTTATCACTCTATCTATCTATCTATCTATCTATCTATCTATCTATCTATCTAATTATTTGAAAAAATAATTTTATAAAAATTCTTGCAGCACACAGCTACTACCAATGATGTACAAATGCTATAAGCTATATGTATTTGAGGAAAAAGTTTAAAAACTTACGTTTTTTTCAAAAAACTAAAAAATTCTAATTTGGTAATTCTGTTAATGCTGATGATTAAGGCTTACAGACAATGAAAACCCCAAATTCATTATCTCAGAAAACTCAAATATTATATAAGACCAACTGAAATAGTGATTTTTAAACCATAAATGTTGGCCTACTGAAAAGTATGTACAGTAAATGCACTCAATACTTGGTTCAGGGTCCTTTTGCATGAATTACTGCATCAATGTGGCGTGGCCTAGAGACGATCAACCTGTGGCACTGCTGAAGTGTTATGGAAGCGCAGGTTGCTGGCTTAGGCTGGATTCACACTGCAGTTTTTCACTGATCAGTGTCCATCAGTGTTTGTGTACCAAAACCAGGAGAGTCTCCAAAACTCAGAACAGGTGTCAATCTTTCAATTATACTTTTTCTCTGCAAGTTCCTCTCCTGGTTCCTCTACAGGTTTTGGCACACAAAGTGGATGGATACAGATCAGTGAAAAAACTGCAGTGTGAAGCCAGCCCTGTAGCAGCCTTCAGCTCATCTATATTGTTGGGTCTGTTGTCTCTTTTCCTCTATACAATACCCCATTGAATCTCTATGGGGGTTAGGTCAGGCGAGTTTGCTAGCCAAACAAGCACAGTGATACTGTGGTTAGTAAATCAGGTATTGGTACTTTTGGCAGTGTGAACAGGTGCCAAGTCCTGCTGGAAAATAAAATCTTAATCTCCAAAAAGCTTGTAGGCAGAGGGAAGCTTGAAGTGCTCCAAAATTTTCTGGTAGAAGGCAGCGCTGACTTTGGTCTTGATAAAACACAGTGGACCTACACCAGCAGATGACATGGGTCCCCAAACCATCACTGATTGTGGAAACTTCACACTAGACCTCAAGCCGCTTAGATTGTGACCTCCCCACTCTTCCTCCAGACTCTGGGACCTTGATTTCCAAATTAAATGCAAAATTTACTTTAATCTGAAAACAACACCTTGGACCATTGAGCAACAGACCAGTTCTTTTTCTCTGTGCCAAGGTAATACACTTCTTGTGTTGTTTATTGATAATGAGTGGCTTGACACAAGGAATGCGACAGTTGTAGCCCATGTCCTGGTTATTTCTGTGTGCGGTGGCTCTTGAAACACTGAATCCAGTAGCAGTATACTCCTTGTGAAACTCCCCCAAATGCTTGAATGGCCTTTACTTAACAATCCTCTCAAGACTGTGGTTATCCCAGTTGCTTGTGCACCTTTTTCTACCAAACATTTTCCTTACACTCAACCTTCCATTAATATGCTTTGATAGACTTCCGGTTCCGGCGCTGCCATGACCAGCCGCGTTTAGCGAGGCTCCGAGTCCCTCCTAGGCAATCCAGCCACATCCAGCCTCCCTGTGCATCTACCGCCACAAGCCACCTACAGAAAGGAGACCGGGATCGCGAGGCACGCAGACGCCATCAGCGCGATGGACCGGTATGTCACAAAGAGGGGAGAATCCAGCCGCGACCCGGGCGGGAGGGGAGAGCGGGTCCACAGCCCAGAAAGGAGAGAAGATCCCCTGACGGGACCCAGATCTGAGGAGGTAACGGGCAATAACGAGGGGCAGCCAAAAGGACCTACGGGAGAGACCATGACAGACAGCACAGACACAGGCACAGAACGGGAGGGAGAGGACCAGCCGGGGCTGCAGGAGGACAGGAGGCACGAGCAGCCTGAAGCAGTGCACAGAGGTGACACACAGGCTACACAAGCAACAGGTGTATGGCAGTCGCAGTTCCAAATAGACTACAAAATATTGGCCAAAGAGCTTGCGATCCACATGGCAGAGGAATTTAAAGCTGCAGTTGCTGATATGGTCACAACTAAGACCAAAGAGCTCAAAGCAACAATGGGAGAGCATACACTAAGAATTAAAGAGTCAGAAGCCAGAATCTGCACTGCTGAGGATAGAATACTGGAACTTGAAGATCAGGTGATGGCCCTACAAAAAAGAGCTGATTATACCTTTACAAAACTGGAGGATATCGAGAATAGGTCAAGGAGGAGTAACCTTAAGATAGTGGGACTCCCAGAAAAAATTCCTGTGGGCCAACTTGAAGAAATCTTCTAAGTAGACCTACCCAAGGCTTTAGGAGTAATGCACAGATGTAAAACGGAAAGAACCCACAGAATTGGGCCACCTAAAGAGAACATCCCCACGACATCAGATATCTCCAAAAACACGACTTGTATGAGGAATATTAACAACAAACCAAGACACGCCATCGCAAAATTTCTGAACCCAGAAGACACCCTTTGACACTGCATGGCCATAAAGTCTCGGTTTTTGCAGACTACTCGGTTGAAGTCACTCGTCGCAGAAGAGCATTTAATGAGGCATGTTCCATACTTTACAAAAAAAATGTGCGATTCCAGCTAACTTTTCCCGCTACCCTGAGATTCAATTCGAGGGAGGGTGTTCCAATGGCTTTCACAGACCCAGGAGAAGCAATGACGGAGATCTTAGAAAACACTCGTTCGCCGAGAGCTGTGACACCTCCAAATGCAGTCGCGGATAAAAGACCATCATCGACGGTACCAGAGATGGAGGCTGAAGACGACCGTGACTCGGTTAGATCATATAGGTTACGCTCTACTGCCATAAACGAAAACCCATCAGCCAGTGGTGGGACTCCCAAACAACAACGACAAACAGGAAACCGCTGGCAAAAGAAGAAATAACGCCGTGGAAACTGTCGGCAGAAATGGACACTTTTGGGTTATACCTAACAAAGGAATAAATAGACACCTTTTATTCAAAAGACCAAACTAAGTGGCCTTGAGGCGATATCGTCCCATGTCTCAACACTATGACGTCCCTGAGAACTGACGTGAATAGTCAGGGGTCCGGTCTGCCTTGATATCCCCAACCCTCTCCCCCCCCTCTCTCCACCCCCCCTTTTCTTCCCTGTCCCCCCCTTTCCCCCCCCCCCCCCTTTTTTTTTCCTTTTTTTTTTTTTTTTTTTTTTCTTTCTCTTTTCCTCTGTTCTTTTTCTCTCTCCTTCTCCCTATCTTTTTGCAGTATTGCTGTTCTGGCGTCTGGAGGAGATACCGAGGCATGCAGGGAATCACCCGTGATTGAACTTTCAAGTTTGAATACGAGATCATAAGTGGTGAACTCTATGGATTCTTATTGCTGTTGGGGGGGGGGACGGGACGGGGAGGGATTGCTTAATGGGACTTATGGAGAAAGAGGAACAATGACATTTCTTCAACCAGAAGATCAAAAATACTCATATATATAAAGACTCTAATTCCGCATTGTATGCACTAGTTAAAAGCACTTCAAAGGGTATTGAACCCAAAGTTATTCTGGTTACAATCTTAAATGTAGATATGTGAAGAAGGCCACAATCAGAGATAAGGTGGTAATGTGAACGGAAATTGTTGATCTGAGTAAAAAAGGGACACATACTAAATCGTAAATATGCAATTAATAACCAGCTGGTTGCTGTGGAGGGATAGGACGTTCGCATATGGGCTGTATTGGAGGGAAGAAGAGAAGTCATCTACCAGTGCAGGAAAGGAGAAGGAGTGAATACGATACTATGTGGGAGAAAATGGAGAAATTGGGGAAAGGGAGGGCACCTAGAATCATTATCAATAATGCAAAGAAATATCAGCACAATATAGAGGAGTTAACTGTCATTAAGGAAATGAAAACGCAGGGAAAAAGGTTGGCAGGATGTACGAATCACTATTTATCAGAAACTTCACTAGACGACGGTTCCGATGGTTAGGTGGGTCTCCTGGAACGTAAAGGGTATGCGCTCCCCGGTGAAGCGCATGATGATTTTGCGGCATCTTAAAAGACTCCGCACGGACATTGCCTTGCTTCAGGAGACCCACTTGAGGTCTGAGGATTTTTTTCGACTAAAGAAGTTGTGGGTGGGGGAGGTCTATGGATCCGGAGCAGTCGAGAAGAAAGCGGGTGTTTTAATCTTAATCCATAGATCTCTACCACACAAAGTCCTGTCCACACAGTTAGATGATAGGGGCAGGATAATCCAAATGACCATCCAGATCCAGAAAGACATATTTTCTGTATACAATATATATGCGCCAAATACAAACCAGAAGGTATTTTTTCAAGATTTGCAGGCTAGACTCCTAACTGATGACGGACACAACAGGATAGTAGGAGGTGATTTCAATATGGTATTATATCCGGAGGAAGATAGGAGACAATCAACACATTTGGAGGGAGGAGGCCAGACACCAACAAGACTGCGCACTGAAAGTTTTCTCGAATCTATTTTCACTGCTGTGACTATGAATGATGCATGGAGAATGATGCATCCTCTTGACAGAGAATATACCCACTTTTCCCACCCCCATGGATCTTGGTCCAGAATAGACATGTTCTTTACCTCCGCTAATGTATTACAAAGATTAACTGAAATCAAAATTGAGGACATGGTAATCTCTGACCATAGCCCATTGGTGTTGGAGTCTAAAGACACTTACGAGAAAGGTACAGATTATTTATGGAGATTTCCAGACACATTTATTAAAGATGAAAATTTTGTTTCCCTCCTTAGAGAATGGTGGTCAACATATTCAAGAGACAACGAATCCCATCGCTCCGATCCGGGCTTATTCTGGGAAGCAGCAAAATCGGTGCTGAGGGGTAATGTAATGGCTTACAGCATGGGGATAAAAAAGAAAATAAAAGAACAATTTGTAAAGGCCAGCCTGGAAGTGAGGAACGCCTACTCTAAATATAAAAGTACGATGGCTGACCCTGATAGAGAGTCCTGGCAGCAGGCCAAAGAATCATTTGATATGTGGGCAAGACGCAGGGAAGAGATATATAAAAGTAGAATGGAACTTAGTCTCCACAAATTCGGTGATAAAGCCGGTAGATTGCTGGCACGGCTATCCCGGGGCAAACAGATTTCATCCCCCATCCAAAAGATAATAGATGGTCGAGGCAACACATGGACCAATCCTAAAGATATTAACCAGGCTTTGGGAAAATTTTATGCATCCCTTTATTCAGATAGAGACCCTGAAATACCTACGCAGTCAGAATTGCTGCAATTGTTCCGCCTGCCCGAATTATTAGAAGAAGATAAACAATTCCTGAACAAACCGGTTACAGTAGAGGAAATCGAGGGCGCAATCAAAAACATAAGCCCCGGTAAAGCGCCTGGTCCAGATGGGTACAATGGGGCTTTCTTTAAAGCCCTCAAAGAACAGATTTCCCCTGTGCTATGTGACCTATTTAACTCGATACTCCAGGGTGCTCCCATCCCTGATAGAATGAATTTGGCTCATATAAAACTCATTCCCAAACCAGGAAAGGCACTAACAGACCCGGCGAGCTTTAGACGGATTTCCCTGATAAATCAGGATTTAAAACTTCTTTCCAAAATAATGGAGGACAGACTGGCGACAATTATGCCTAGATTAATACCTCATCACCAGTCTGGCTTTATAAAGGGTAGATCAACCACTACTAATATCAGAAGAGCGATGCTGTTGATCGATGCCATGAGACAAAAGGTGGGAATGGAGAAAGGGGACCCAGCCATGATAACACTAGATGCAGAAAAAGCATTTGATAATGTAAAGTGGTCATGGCTGGGTAAAGTCCTGGATTCCATAGGACTGGTGGGACCGTACAGAAAATATCTCCAATCTTTGTACAATAACCCAAAGGCATGTGTTAGCACTCCTGGCTACCTGTCCGATACATTCTCCCTGCAGAAGGGGACGAGGCAGGAATGCCCGTTGTCTCCTTTACTTTTTAATCTGGCCATAGAACCCTTGGCACTTTGTTTGGAGAAAAGCACGATATACGAGGGCTTTAAAGTGGGAACCAAAGAAATCAAGCTGTCGCTTTTTGCAGATGACATTATTCTCTATGTTCAAGAACCAGAGAGAGACTTACCCCACATATTGAAAAACATTGAAACTTTGGGCAAACAATCGGGCTTTACCCTAAACAAAGAAAAATGTGAGATCATGTTCATTAACCCGAAAAGTAGAAATTCGCAAAAACCAAAATTCTGCGATCTCCCAGTAGCTAAAGAAAGCATTAAATACTTAGGTATTTATTTGGCTAGATGTCCTAACCTGACGTACAAACTTAATTTTACACCAATTCTCTCAAAAATTGAAAAGGAGTTGACGGGTTGGTCTAAGCTGCCACTATCTCTGACGGGAAGATGCCATCTACTTAAGATGATTAGTTTTGCCAGACTTCTATATCCACTTCAGAATATCCCCATGCTGTTAAAACATACTGATATAACCAAATTAAATAAAGCCTTCTCAAAATTTCTATGGACAGGACGAAAATCTAGATTGGCTCTTGGTATTCTGATGCAGTCGAAGCAAGAGGGAGGACTACAGCTCCCAAATGTTCGCGGATACAACTTAGTATGTATCCTACGTAACGTGCTTGACTGGATCAGGGGAACCAACAGATACTCCGATGGGGTACTGGAGGGAGAATTCGCTAAGGTTTGGGAACTGGCAGCCTTGCTACACTCACCTATGCCTCATCTACCGAAGACGCTTAAGAACACTGTTATATATAGGGACACCATAGCAACATGGAAAGGAGTGAGAAAAAAATTAAATCTGTCATGGAAAATTTCCAAGACACTCAACCCTTGGAAATGTCCGGCATTCCAGCTGGGTCGTGAGAACCAACTCTTTGCGGCCTGGAGAGAAAGAGGCATTAAAAACTTAGGCGACCTCATAAACACTAGAGAAAAAAGATGGATGACGGAAAACGAGGTCTTGCATACTTATAATCTCCCGCGATTTCAGGCTATGCAATACCGCCAGATCTACCATAATCTCCTCTCTCAATTACAAGATGTCACCGGAGAGATAGATGACAATTTATGGTCCAGTCTGATGGGACTAAACGTGGGAGATGTTTCCATTACCTCTCTGTACGCTAAATTGCAGTCAGCTCTGAGACCGGCAAGGAGAACTACTCTCTTTGCAAAATGGAAAAAACATATAGAAGACCCTGACCTCGCACAGAAAATTCTGGAAGGATGGGGAAACTTCAGGAGATATGTACATAATGAAAGGTGGAGAGACACCCAATTCCGGATAATACATGGAACTATACAGGCATTCAATATACCCTATACTCAAAATACCCAGGAACGGTGGGTAGATTGCCCTAAGTGTAAATCACACATGACGGACCTGGAACATGGACTTTGGTCTTGCCCTGCTTCTCGACTATTTTGGACTGATGTGGAGGGATGGGCGAGAGGTATATGCAAGGGTCTAGACAGATTGAACCCAATGATGTGGCTTTTTCACTATCAGGGTGATTTGAAGGGGAAGGAACAGCCGCACATATTATTTCACTATATTGCTATCACTGCAAAGCGACTTCTATTGCAGTCTTGGCTTAATGACAAACCACCTGGTCTATTGCAGGTCAAATCGGCACTACGTACTATCCTCGCAATTGAATCCTTAGATGCGCTAAGTAATCCCAGCAAGTTAACACCTAAATTTTTCCATAAATGGAGAGGGTTTATTGAACTAGAATTTTCAGATGCTGAAATTAAGAACCTTATGATACCCCACAGTTCTTCAACTTGGTACGCCTTGGAAAACCTGGGAGATACACTGGGTAGACTTAAATGCGTAATCTAAGAAACAGACTCCCCAAGTTGTCGTATATATATAGAATGAATAAATGCAAAGGTTCTTGTAATGATATCTAGAAAGGGAGGTGGGCGGGTATAAGGGAAAACAGTTATATAAACTATAATTATTATTCTGACATTGTTACTATACAAATTTGATAACATATGTTATGTTACATTACTGTAATTGTATGATAACAAAAATCTCTTTTTTGCAAGATATGTTTCTGTACACATATTTATGTTTAAACAATAAAAATGATGGTTCAAAAAAAAAAAAATGCTTTGATACAGCATTCTGTGAACAGCCAGCTTCTTTAGCAATGACCTTTTGTGGCTTACCCTCCTTGTGGAGTGTGTCAATGACTGCCTTATGGCCATCTGTCAAGTCAGCAGTCTTCCCCATGATTGTGCAGGCTCCTGAACCAGACTAACGTACCATTTTAAATGCTTAGTAAGCCCTTGCAGGTGTTTTGTGTTAATTATGATAATTTTCTAAAATAATGAATTTTGCGTTTTCATTAGCTGTAAGCCGTAATCAACATAAACAGAAATAAGCACTTGAAAAAGGTCACTCTGTTTGTAATGACTCTATTTAATATGTGTATTGACTTACTGAAATTAACTTTTTGATGAAATTTTAATTTATTGAGATGCATTTGTATCTATCTTCATGAAGAAGGTTTGTGTTTTTTACAATTTATTTAGTTTTAATACCATGTCTGCACCATTTCATTATTTCCCTTTAGCTTTCTCTCAGGCTTTGTAGTACTTATTATATCAGGGCACATGTTCTTCGACAATGTTAAGGTTATAAAATATGAACTATCGCCACAGTTTCTGATTTCAAATGACCCAAGGTCAAACCAATCTCATATTAATGTCTTGTGATCCATAACAGATGGGGGGTCACTAATCAATAACGCTCAGTGGCAGTGATAACAATGGTGCTGAAATAACGCACACAAATAAAACATAAAATAATGATTACTAAATAGAAAACCAGCTCATGTGTGCACCGGTATATGGAACTGTTATGTGTTGAACAACTTTAATACATTTCTTTGCTCGCTTACCTTGCCTGCTGCTCATTGTATTAAAATTGCCTCACAATATACATCATTTCTCTCTCATATTCCCACTTTTAAACTTTTCTTTATTATAATGTTAATAAAAATGACAAACTTTAAAAAAAAAAAAAATATATGACCAATCAGAAAATGCATGAAACAACTCAAAAGAAATGTAATACGGTGCTAAATTCCACCAAAATAGCATTACTTTGATTTGGCATAAATGCTGTGGCTAAGTGGACAAGAGATCATGAAAATTTAGTTTTTAGAATGTTGGTTCTAATAAGAAAATATATGAAACTAAAAGCGTTCATCACATGACGGTTCTTAAAGGGAACCTGTCAGCTCGTTTAAACCCCTAACCTATCACTACCTGTCCCTGTAGCCTCCTAGTACATCTCTAACTATGTCAGTCTGACCTGTACGCCAATACACCCCACACTGCGCAGAACTGGAAATGATGCATAGTTGGCACCTCATCACCAGAAGGAGGAGCCATGAATTTGAAATCATTAGCGCCCTCCTGAATGATCGATCACACCCACTATGGTGTCATACCAGCGGTGAGGGGGGAAAAAGGAGCTGTGGAGAACGCCCAGGCTGACTACATAATGTAGTTAAGATGCCTACTTAGCATATGGACATGTAAGTGTAAAAACTTATTTTTCACATCCATTACAGAACACATTTAGCTCAGACATGGATGGTTAGAGATGTACTAGGCAGCTGAAGGGACAGGTAGTGATAGTTAGGGGGTCTAAACGAACTGGCAGCACATTTTCCAAACCATTTAAAATATTGGCCTTTCAACTAGATTTTATAGTTTACAAAGAGATAAACAAAGAGGTCAACATTTTCCGAGGTCAGTACATTCCAAAAATAGCAATTATGTTACTAGAAGCAGGATGAAACGCGCATCGGGGCAACATGTCACGTTCATGGTGTGGACGAGAACCTATGATTTGTACACAAGCATCCGCATGCGTACAAATCACACACAGAAGTCTATCAGTGCGCACGCCCATCCGCAGCCGATTGCATCACTGTGTGTCCCCATGTTAAACATAGGGATGGGCGGTGCTTGTGCTCGGCTTGCGTTCGCCGTCCGCAAGACGTTGTGGAGGCGAACGCCAGTCTGAAGCCACACTTAGTTTAAGGCACTATCATTGTATTTAAAACTACTACTTGCAGACATTTGATGTCAGACTACAAATACAAATATCAAATTACTATAATATATAAAATAAGAGTGGTTATATATATATTATACAAATATACTGTATGAACCTGAGCACTAAAATGTATTTTAAGATCCTTTCACGTCAGCGTTTTTCACTGAATGTGGCAGATCAGGCAGATTTGCTGCATCTGCTGGATCTGCCGCCTAACGGCTGACTGGCGGCGAGCCCCTATTCATTCTCTATGGGGCTTGCAGGAGGCGCAGCAAGTGTGGTTTTGCTGTGATCCGGCAAATCCGGCAGTTGCGGCTTAGGTGGCATTCTGGCAGAAGCGGTAAATCTGCCATATCTGCCGCATTCAGCGAAAAAAGCTGATGTGAAAGGACCCTTACTGTGGTAAAAGTGCAGTATTTTGACCAAAAATTGCAGCAATAATGCATAACATCTTACCAAAATTACTGTTTGAACCAGATTACTCTATGTAGTTTATTTACTGTTATGATTTTTTCAGATTTATGTTTTGTAACATGGATATAAACTTTTATTTGCTTGTCTGAGTATTTGTCATAAATTGCAATATATAGTTTTGCAACTTTTTTCTCTTTGCAAAACTGAAAAGTAAATATGGCTTTGCATAGGAAGATAAAAGGCAAAAATATAGACATGTGCCCTCCAAGGCCGGTTTCACACTGGCGTTTTCATGAGTTGGGCCGGCATGCATCCCAGTTTGTGCATCTACGGATCTGCACTGCATCCCTATATTTAACATGTGGACGCATGGTTGATACTTTGACATCCGGACAAATGCGTTTGTGTCTAATTGCGTTTTTTCTGTAGCGGTGAAAATTTTTGTGCGTTCATGGTTCCATGATTTATACGCTTGCATCCTGAAGTGGACAAAGATTACATGGAGTCCAATGATGCCACATTCGAATCCAGATGGCAGCGCTAGTAAACACACGGAAATTTCTCTCTCTCTTTCTCTCTCTCTCTCTCCTTGTCTGGCCACCAATTTAATTGGTTTCTATGGGGATTTTTCAGACTGCAGATCTGGATTAAAGACGCAGCACAGACATACATCTGAATGCATTACGCGATGCGTCTCTACACACATCCTGATGGTTCCCGAACGCCAGTGTGAACTGAGCCTATGGCTGTGTCGTAGCATGATCAGTGTTTGCAATATTATGGATGCAACATGTTTGTGCTGAGTCCTAATGCTGTGTTGTTCAGTACAAGCACAGTAGATGGGATTTCTATAAATCTCCTGCCCACTGTGCTTCTTTTCTCCACACCATTAACTGACATGTAGGGGCCTTTCTGTGAAACTGCTTGTCCACAGCATGTCAATTTAGCGCTTTCATAGTTGGAGGCAAACTCGTCAGATGGGAAAAGCCATTGTGCACTGAACGCTGACCATGGGCACAGGGCAGCTGCTTTCAACTGCGGAGTTCCCCAGCATTCTCGCAAGAGAGAATACACTGCATCCATGACGATGGGATCTGGATCATGTGAACATATCCTAATAAGTTACATGCAATAATCACTGCCTCTGAAAATACTGGTACAAGAAAAACAAACACAAAATAGCAACATCACTTTAATATCTATGCATATGTAAAATAAAGTAAACCACACTTAGGCCCCTTTCACATAGGTGTTTTTTTGAAAATGCGGCAGATCCGGTAGATTTACCGCATTTGCCGCATCTTCCGCCTAATGGCCGCACTAGCGGCACACTTGCGCAAAGCCCCATGCATGGTCTATGGGGCTTGCGGAAAGTGCGGTTCTGCTGGTTGCGGCAGATGCGGAAGTGCGGCCGCAAAAAAACCCCACTGCTGACCGCGTTTTTTTGCGGCCGCAAGTGCCGCATCTGCCGCAACTGGCAAAACCGCACATGTGGCACCTGGCTGCAAAGACCATAGACAATGCATGGGGCTTGGCGGATCGGTGGCGGAAGTGCAGCCGTTAGGTGGAAGATGCTGCAGATGCGGTAAATCTACCGGATCTGCCGCATTTAAAAAAAAAGCCTATGTGAAAGGGGCCTTACAAGTGCATAATTACGCGTATATTTTGAGAAGGCACAAGAAAATGCCAAAATATGTATGAAATATTATACATTTTCTGGCAATTAAAGAAAAAGTAAACATGGATTTTTAATAATAGAAATGTATCTATGGCCAATAAAACTTGTAATAGTCACTGATCTGATAAAAAAGGAAAGAAAAAACACTTGTGTTTTTACTAAGAACAGATGCTTTGAGCACTCCCTCTTCCTGTACTTCATCATTTGAAGATTTTATTATTTCCCTGAGGTGGCTTTATCCTGGTATTGAATAACAAAATATGGAATTTACATTGCAGGTCATGCACAACGGAGGCTCTCTTGTAAAGAATGTCAACTTGTCTGCCAGTCATTAGACCTGCTGTGAATTGAGCAGGCAGCTACCTACATGTAATAGCTGCAATGATAGCTGCAATGAGAATGGCCAATTTACTTCCAAAACAGTTCATTATTTTTTTATATAAAGTGAAATAAATAAAGGCCATAACAACCTCCTGTGGGAATGTAAACTGCACTCCACCCTGCTAATATATTACAGTAGATGATGGGAAAAGTACATTGCATAAATCACCTACAGGATTCTTGGAAATATTAAGTAAATGTTAATTCCCATTAGTCATCCAGTTTTACATAATTGACAGTTTGAATATGTACTGAACAGATAATAGTGCAAATTAGTTGTAACATGACTTGGTTTTTACCTACCCTTAATTTCAATGGCATAAAAATATATATTTTATTTGCATTGTTAATATATCATTGTATATATATATTAGAAAATAATCCACTACTAGGAGTACAGTATATTAAATATCGACTAGCTTTGGCTGGGTTTGCTTTTTAGGTCACTGACCTATTGACTGGGTGCAAAATGGTACAAGTCTATTGGCTCAATGCAGGCTCACATGGTCAGACCTGGCACCAGGAGCATAACTACAACAGGTGCAGGGGTTGCAATCGCACCTG
Source organism: Allobates femoralis (assembly GCA_033576535.1). Taxonomy (NCBI): domain Eukaryota; kingdom Metazoa; phylum Chordata; class Amphibia; order Anura; family Aromobatidae; genus Allobates; species Allobates femoralis. The sequence goes on from JARQOC010000002.1 coordinate 165,545,192, forward strand.
GACCTTAGAGCCCTGGGGACCCCAGAAATCCCTTTGGCCTATAGAAAAAGACTAATGTTATTAAAGATTTGCACGAATTTGAGGCCCCGTTGAAGCTTTTTCATTGGGGGCCCATGAGCTTCAAGTTATGCCACTGCTTGACACAATCCACTTCATTTAGCAGGGTCCAGGATACTGGGGGACACCAAAAGAAGAGGGCCCCTGTGCAAGAACAGCATATGGGCCCTTTGCAGTCTAATAAAATTCCACCTTCTTAGAGCTGGATGTGGGCCCCTTACCTCTTGGGCCATTTTGCAGCCACACGGGTTTCATCAATGGTATGTCCACCCTTGTTCTGAAGTTCCTTAATTTTTACCCCTTAACCACCCTGTAAGGATTTAGTTTTCACTGCAGAAGGCCTAGGGTTTGGGTTCACAAAGTAGCTCATGACTAAAGAAGTAAACTGAGAGTCTAAAACCTGGTAAGTAGTAGATAAGGACAAAGTCTGATCCAAATATATGCTAAATGGAAACAGAGTCAGAGTTCACAAAGTCAAGGAAAACAGTAGACATTGAGGTAAACCTAGGGTTAAAACAGGAGAGTATTCAATATACAGAAAATTGTCATTAAAAAAAGTCAACACAGAAATGAGCAAAAAGCCCACTAGTGTAAAGTCACAGGTATACAATAACTGGCACCAGTCACATGTATTGGTAAATAGAGACTTTGTGCCAGGAGAGTCCAATTGGTTCCTTAGATTGTCATTTCATTGAAGAACATACACATGATAAAAGTAAGTCTTTATTAAATAGCATGTAATAATAAAAAAATGTTTAAAAAAAGATATAAAGGAAGGTACTTTACATGCCCCTTCTGAAGAATCCATTAAGCGAAACGCGCATCAGGGTGTTCAGTGGTAACTAGGTCACTTTGATTTATCTCTCTTTTGTTTTCCATTTATTGTTATTGTGTTAATAAAACAAACCTATTACCCAAACCAATGATTTTCTTTTCAATAAAGTGTATACATTTTTAGAAATCATGGAAAAACTACCTGAATTAAAATCTAATTATTTGCTATTATTTTTTATTTATGTTGACAACACATTTTACATAACGCCAGACCTGTAATCTTTTCACTATGGCAATTTTACGTTATTTTGTTGTTTCAATCTAAATGTAAATATAAAATGTAATGTCCATAAAATATAAATATAAAGTGGTAGTGCATCTCAACTTGATACTCTGCAGATACCGTGCTAATAAAAATAATGAAACATGTTTGAATACAAATTGCATAAATTATTAAAGATAATTAAAAATCAATAATAAAAAAATGTTCAAAGACTAAAATAATGATAATTATTAAAAGGTTAAATTTAAACTCATGCAAATCAATAGCTTCAACACTTTTAATTAACAAATTCTGTATTGAATTTTCCCATGGGATTTCTAACTCACAAACCAAACATTCAAAAAGCAATAATGGAAATAGACATAGTCCTAGTCAATGGAATATGTAAGTCACTCTTACACCGAAAATGACACAAACGTTATATGGTAAACATCCAATTGTGCTAATCTAATCAATATATTAACACTCCATTAATGAATCTGAGTTCTATATATTTTACAAGGCATGTTTGTAGATTTAATATTATTTCAATAAACGGGTAAAATTAACCAACTTTTCCCTTGTTTTAATAACCTTGAATGACATTAAGGTTCCACTAAGGAAACATGTACGTTTGAGTAAAAACATCTAGAGCCCTACTGAGATAATTTGTAAAGCAGACAATAGTCTCTCACATTCATCATTTTAACTAGTCTCCTTCTATTGGCATGCACTTAAGGAATTACATGCAAAACTAATGCTGAAATGATAAATTGAACTGATACCTTTAACATAAACTGCCCTTTCAATAGCGGAGAGCAGGAAGGTTAAGACCGGCTATAAAAATAAAGATGGTAATAATTAAAATACAATACATAGCCAATATGACATATAGCATTTTTACATCTTTTCCTATCCTGCTGCTTTATTCCTTCCTTCTCTACTGCTTTTTCTTTCCATGTCTGGATGATGTATTCTATATTAATATTCCTTCTTTAGTATTGGCTTTGAAATATTTTACATACTTAAATCATTTTTGACTTTGAAGATTTGCCCAACAGTCTAATAATTTATAATATGTATAGTAAGGGCAGTTATCCCAATTGAAGCCACTGACATAATCAATAACTAAAACTACTGATAATAGTATAGATTATAACAAAATAAAAAATATACTAGAAATGATAAAAATAATAAATGTATAAACAATACAAACAAATAATACAAGTTAATAGATATAAAATCAATTGTCGTAGATTGTGTAAACCCACCTATTGTGCCAAAACTAGTCTGTCCCATCGAAACCTTGATTTTACAAGACCTCTGGGGGTTGTTTGTGGTATTTGGCACCCAGATGTTTGCAGCAGTGCAAGACAGGGCCACCATAGAACAGACATTTTTTCCAGAATATTCCAAAATTTTGGAGTCTTTGTCATGTTTCTTAAATCAATTTACCGTATATACTCGCGTATAAGCCGAGTTTTTCAGCCCAAAAATTGAGCTGAAAAGTCTCCCCTCGGCTTATACGCGAGTATATACGGTATATATAAAAAAAAAAAATCTCAAGGGGTAGTACACAGCAGCCCCAGGCCCCCCTCACTTTTTGGCGCCCCCACCTCAGGATGCCCCCCCCCGCACGCAGCGCTGCGCTCATACATTACCAGCCTGTCAGCTGTCATCCTCCGGTGGCGGATCGCGGCTCCCGGCTCCGGCTTCCATCTTCTTCTGTGTCTTCCTGCATGTCACATGACCGGCCGGCGTCGCGATGACGTCATCGCTATGAGCCCCGGTCACAATGCAGGAAGACACAGAAGAAGATGGAAGCCGGAGCCGGGAGCCGCGATCCGCCACCGGAGGATGACAGCTGACAGGCTGGTAATGTATGAGCGCAGCGCTGTGTGCGGGGGGGGGGGGGCATCCTGAGGTGGGGGCGCCAAAAAGTGAGGGGGGCCTGGGGCTGCTGTGTACTACCCCTGGGGCTGCTGTAAATACCCTGGGACTGCTGTGTACTACCCCTGGGGCTGCTGTATACACCCCTGGGCTGCTGTATACACCCCTGGGGCTGCTGTATATACCCCTGGGGCTGCTGTGTACTACCCCTGGGGCTGCTGTGTACTACCCCTGGGGCTGCTGTGTACTACCCCTGGGGCTGCTGTGTACTACCCCTGGGGCTGCTGTGTACTACCCCTGGGGCTGCTGTGTATTACCCCTGGGGCTGCTGTGTATTACCCCTGGGGCTGCTGTGTACTACCCCTGGGGCTGCTGTGTATTACCCCTGGGGCTGCTGTATATACCCCTGGGGCTGCTGTATATACCCCTGGGGCTGCTGTGTACTACCCCTGGGGCTGCTGTGTACTACCCCTGGGGCTGCTGTGTACTACCCTGGGGCTGCTGTGTATTACCCCTGGGGCTGCTGTGTACTACCCATGGGGCTGCTGTGTACTACCCCTGGGGCTGCTGTGTACTACCCTGGGGCTGCTGTGTACTACCCCTGGGGCTGCTGTGTATTACCCCTGGGGCTGCTGTGTATTACCCCTGGGGCTGCTGTGTACTACCCCTGGGGCTGCTGTGTACTACCCCTGGGGCTGCTGTGTATTACCCCTGGGGCTGCTGTGTATTACCCCTGGGGCTGCTGTGTACTACCCCTGGGGCTGCTGTGTATTACCCCTGGGGCTGCTGTGTATTACCCCTGGGGCTGCTGTGTACTACCCCTGGGGCTGCTGTGTACTACCCCTGGGGCTGCTGTGTATACCCCTGGGGCTGCTGTGTACACCCCTGGGGCTGCTGTGTACACCCCTGGGGCTGCTGTGTACACCCCTGGGGCTGCTGTGTATACCCCTGGGGCTGCTGTGTACACCCCTGGGGCTGCTGTGTACACCCCTGGGGCTGCTGTGTATACCCCTGGGGCTGCTGTATATACCTCTGGGGCTGCTGTGTACTACCTAAGGGCTGCTGTATACCACTGGGGCTGCTGTATATACTGCTGGGGCCTGCATACCACTGGGGAGGCTGCTGTATACTACCACTGGGGAGGCCTGTATACCACACTGCTGGGGGCTGTATACCTGTGCTGGGGTCCACCCTCGGCTTATACACGAGTCAATAGGTTTTCCCAGGTTTTGGGGGCAAAAGTAGGGGGGTCGGCTTATACACGGGTCGGCTTATACACGAGTGTATACGGTAATAAGCAAATCCAGTCCAATGGGTATATTTGGTCTGCAATAATGTTTGTACTGTATGTTTTCATTGTACTGTCTCTATGGGCTCAGCTTGTCGTTTTGCATACAAGGAAGTTATAAGATAACTTTATCACCTACATGTAATTAATGGTGCTATATAAATAAGTAATAATAATATCAATATTAATAAAAAGATAGAAAAAGGTAATAATACTAATGATAGCAATTTAGAATCAAAGTGATTGTCTTATGAAGGCCAGTGATAATGTGAAGGATAATGCAAGAAGCCAGACATTTCCCCTGAAGCCCCATCCACATGAAAATGCTTTATTACATTGAGTCATAATATTACACACACCACCTGGGATGATGGGGACCTCTCTGAGTTGCTAATAGACCACACTATAGATAAATGAGGGGGTCAAGTCTAAAGGTGCATTTATACAGCAAGATGATCATCAATGAGCCTGTAAAGAAAAGAAAAACAGCCTCACCATGAGTTCATTTGCAAAGACACCGCTATATTTTGAAGTTTGATCTCCATACAGGGTAGCCGCTGACTTCATGGACCATAAGAAATTATGAAGGAAAATCCAGAAGAGGTCAGGTTTCCAGTAAAATTTTCAACTTTATTTCAAGACATAATAAAATCCATGTTGGTACAAGACCTCAATTTAAGGCTACATTCAACATAGCATTTTTTGGCTGCGTTTGTGAGGATCCATTTTTGGTGCAGAAAAACTGCACCAAAACGGATCCCCACAAAATGCAGCCAAAATGCTGTTTGTGTGAACATGTGTGGCGCTATCTGCTGTGCTAATTACTTACCTTCCTGCGCTCCCACAGTGATCTCCAGTGATGTTCTAATCCCAGGAGGCTGCAGGACCTGTGAGATATCTGTTGGGTGCTTCTAGTACCCTGATTATGTGACCGAGTGATGTCACTCAGTCACATGGTGCAGTGCCAGGTCCTTGAGTACTGAGCAGAGAACTCACATGTCCTGCAGATTCTCGGTATAAGACCATCACTGGGGAATGCGGGAGGTAAGAAATTAGCACAGCAGATAATGGCCAAGAATTGACATGCTCATTCTTTGTGAGGATCCGTTTTTTAGCCATAAAACGTTCTGTCTGAATGTCAATTCATGAAATGTATTGACTTTTCTGGGATTTGCAAAGTCACTGCATTTCACTGCACAAAACGGATCCTCATAAAACGGAACACTAACGCACCGCACCATCTAAATATAGCCTAAGTGAAGTCTTGTCTCAACATTAGTGATGGGCGAATCCTAAATTACTCGGACTCGCTTGACTCTAGCGAGTCCGAGCCCGGGACTCGCTACTCGTTGCGAGTCTAGCGAGTCCAATGTTAATGAATGGGGAAGCGAGTAATAGCGAGTAATGTGCTGCTGGATCCTAACGAGAGCAGACAGAGCAGTGAATAACTCGCATTCAGCACGGATTGCTGTGTTCACTAGCGATTTAGAAGTCCTCTGTTTTGCTCGGTAGCACAGAAAGTCGTTTGAACAGCACTAAAGAAGATAAACAGGAAGTCGCCTCGCTGCTAAGCACAGGCTGATGTTATCTGCAGAGATCTGATCTGATCTGCACACACAGGCCGACCAAAGATGTGTAGCAAAAGAGATACAGAGAGGCTCATTGGCCTGGTTGAAGAGCGGCCTCAGCTGTGGCAGCCCACCCACCCTGGCTATCGGGATGACAGACAGCGAAATCTGTGTTGGAGGTCCATTGCCAGAAGTATCTTCCCGTCTTTTGATGAAGCTGGACAAGATGGACAGGCAAACCTTGGTAAGAGTTATGTGATGTCAATTGTAGGGTACCTTTACACGCCGCTACTGGAGGATGGATACAACCCGCTACAGGCTACAAATGTAGCTTGTAGCGTCATTATAGCCCATAGTAGCGGCGTGTGAAGACGGGACGAGACAGCCGGCAACAGATACATCTGTATCCGAGCACTGCTCGAAAACAGATGGCTACAAAGCTGATTGTAGTGAGCTGTATCGGCGTGTAAAGAAGGAACAGAAGGGTTGTTTCTACACCATGCTATGTAGCTGGGGCGTGACACAGGCTCCGGGTTTCCGCGCCCCCTTCAGCGATCATTGGAGGAAGCTCCAGCGTTGCGATTGGTAGTCGCTGCATAGGGCGGCATATTTAAGGAGCTGACGAGTCACAGTACACAATTGCTCGAGCGTCAACTATTAATCAGCCTCCTGCGATGCCTGCCCAATCATGGTATTATTGCTTTGTCCTATCAGCGTACGGACGTCTCGTAATCCACAATTGTAGCACGCCTATGTGCTGTCCCTGCAGCACCAGGTACGCCCATAGTAGCTGGTTGTAGCGGTGTGTAAACGAGGTAAGGTACGCTACAGATGGCTACTTCAGACACCCGGCGATGTATCTAGCTATAGATGTTGCGTAGCGTAGCGCACCTTGTGGCGGTGTGTAAAGGAGGTGCGTTTCCCGTTTGTAACCGTTTGGGCGTGCTCGTGCACGTGAAGTAGCGGATTGTATCCATCCTCCAGTAGCGGCGTGTAAAGGTACCCGTTGTGCTGACAGAGTACCAAAATGCTAGTGTGCTCGATGCTCGGGCCGAGCATCCCAAGATACTGGTGCACTTGGGCCGAGCACCGAACCAAATGTTATCCTATGGGAGTATTTTTATTAAATGACCACCGCCAGCATGTAGAAACCCTATAAATGTCACAAAACTCTCAGAAGAGTGCTGAAATGACATGTCGACAGCATGGTGAAGAACCCTGTAAGCATTTCTGACTGAAAAGTCACAGCTGTGAAAAATGTGTGTTTGAGTTTTATGGCATTTATATAGACTCAACAGATGAAGTTCATAAATGACACCAAGAATAATTTTCATGGCGGAAATGTTAAGGGCACATACCCACTAGTGAGACACAGCTGGTGTTTGCTACTTTGTGTGATGACATTAAATATTTTCCGTGAAAACATTGTGTTGTAATCAGATGTCACTGATAAGAGATGTACATGAAGGCCTCTTGACATAATGTGCCCATTTTGAGGAAGTGTGTCTATTGTACTATTTCCCTTTGCCAGGGTGGCCAAACATTTGGAGGCTACGCATTCTCCATGGATAGAGACGTGCATGAGGGCATCAAAACATTATACCCATTTCAAAGGAGCGGGTGTATTGTTGTTGTAATGCCATTTATGAAATAATTTAACAATGGGGGTATACATGAAATAAAGGCCTAACTTTTTTAACGGTCAACATGGTGGCGCATGAGGAGAAGGCTGAGCAGTCCAGCGATTAACCAAATTACAGAATTGTGTACCCACGGGTGAGTGTAGGTTAATAGAAAATTAGCTTTTCAATATTTTAATTCCGCTCTCATTTCCTTGTGGTGTGGTGAAGTCTTGCCCAATCCAACCCTTGTTCATGAAGATCTGAGTCATTCTGTCTTCATTTTAATTTGATTGGCGGGTGCGTTTATCATTAATGATTCCACCTGAGGAAACTCAAAAAATAATCTGAAAAAAACGCTAGCCCCAGGGCAGGCCAGGACTTCAAAGGCGTACAGAGCCAATTCATGTAACATGTCCATCTGGGATACCCAATAATTGGAAGGCACACAGCAATGTCGGAGTACAGTTATTAGATCGGCAAGGAACTCCATCAGCATCTGTCAAAACTTAGCATTTCTTGTGGCACTACCACGCAACTCAGGTGCTGTGTAACGTTAGGGGCTGAGAAAACTGTCACACATCTTAAAGACTGTCCCCCTACCTCGGGCGGATTACACTTGTGCCACTCTCGTCCGTATGCCTTTGTTGTCCACCAATTCCTGATCGATGCGGCTATCGTTTTGTGTGGAGAATACTTTGTGTAATTCCACAACTATGGCCTTCTGGAAATGCTCCATTTTTGCTGACCTCTCCGCCTCAGGAATAAGCGACAAACTTCTCATTGTAACATGTGTCTAACACTGTTACCAACCAGTAATGTCTTTTGGCCCGAGATGTTCTTAAATCGAGGGTCATGAGCGAGACAACTTAACATTAAGTCAGCCATGTGCGCCAGACTATTAACAGCCAGCACTTCGGTGTCCAGAGCAACACGATGACTGAACATGCTGTAGTCCTCCTTCTCCTCCTCCTCATCATCCTCCTCCTCCTCCTCCTCATCTCCCCTGTCCTCTGGCCAACTACGCTGAACACAGGGTATGACTGGTGTGCATGTCATATCCTCAATGTGTCCGGAGAGTAGCTCCATGTCTTCATCCTGCTACTCGTCCTCCTATTCCTCCTCGTCATAGTCCGCCACTGCCCATTGTGATGACATGAGGCTCTGCTGTGTGTTATCACCCACACCCACTACTGTTTCTCGCTCCAACTCTTGGCGCTACGCCTGCAATGCATCATGTTTGTTTTTGACCAGAGACCGTTTTAGAAGGCCGAGATGCGGTATGGTGATGTTAATAATGGCGTCATCGACGCTCACCATCTTCGTGGTTTCCAACAAGTTTTGGATGACGCTACATAGTTCGTACATTCATCTACACTCCTCAAGTGTTATGTGTAGATTTTGACCCTTTTCCCAACGCCTTAGGTGAGGCAGGAACTCAACAACTGCCCTCTTCTGGTCACAAATCCTGATCAACATGTACAGAGTTGCGTAACAATGCGTCGTGCCATCACACACCAGTGTGTGAGCCAGAAGCTGAAAAAGGCCCCGCAAAGCCGTCAACGCAGCATGAAGCTGTTGGTTAATTTACATACACTGAACACAGGCGTCAAACTTTGAAGAGGAGATCATACAGCTCTGTGTATGATTTTAGAAACCGCTGAACCAAGAGGTTGAGCACATGGGCCACACATGGAACATGTGTCAGCTAGCCTCTCATCAAAGCCGCCAACATGTTCGGCCCTTGTCGCACACGACCTTCCTGGCTTTAGGTTCAGAGGTGTGAGCCAGTGATCTGCCTGCTGTTTCAGAGATGTCCACACCTCTTCTGCATTTTGGGGTTTGTCACCTATCCATATTACATTCAGCACAGCCTGTTGCCGCTTCGCCGAGGCAGTGCTGCAGTGCTTCCAACTTGGGACTGTTGTTGAGAAAACAGTGGGAGAGGATGCGCAGACAGGTTCCTTCTCTAGCCACAACCCTCTCGCAATATGGTCCTTGGAGGTTTATCCTTCTCTCCCTTCTCTGAAGGTGTACGGTATACTTAACCATGGGTACAAAGAGGGCAAGAAGTGGATGTCTATTGTATGTTTGGCACTATTGTTTGAGAGAAGACAATGTGTTATCAAATCTGATGTCTGTATTTTATTCATCTGCTTGCAGTTGATATGGTGATGAAGAGATGGAGGAGCTGCCGTGACCAGTACAAGAAGGAGTACGAACGGCAGTTACCCTGGGCCCACAAGCTGCACCACCGTTGCGTGTTTACGCCCACTTTTACAGACTGGCATTCCTTCGTCCATTTGCTCGTCTTAGAAGGTCCGTAATGGAAGATTTTCATTTGCCCATAACCTTAACATGTGTAAGATTAGAGTATATGTTATATGTCCCCATTGCTATTGTAGCCATGTCACATTGGAAGGCGGATGCTGATCTGTTGAAAGCGTGAAAAAATATTTGGTCATCATGCACACAATTATGTTAGGTGACCTCAGATTTTTACGATCTGCATAACACATACATAGTCCACACTCAGCAAAGTATTTTAGTGGGACCATGGGTACTGTATGTATTTGTTTGTGAGAGATTCGCCATAACAACAGCCGCCATTAAGGCATGTGACCATGACGTGGGCATGTAGTGACTGGCTCACAAGGGCTTAGTCTTGTGGCTCAAGGAAGACACCTTATATGTTTGTCACTCCACTAATGTGCTTCTTACAGGTACCCACCTTGTACAAAAAACAAGTGGGACAGCAAAATTGGTCCCAGGTTAACAATTCACTTTGTAGGTTCAGAGAGGCCTGGTGCATGTTGAGAATAACCCTGTCAACCTGCAACATTATGTGTTTTAACAAATGGAGTTTTGACCTGTTTAATTGTCATAGTCTCCATTAGTGGTGAAATGACTATTGTGAGGGTGGCGTGAGACAACACCATATCTCAGAAGTTGTCATTGTATAATAATGTTTGGTTCTTAATAAAGTATAAATTTATCATTGAGAATACCACATTCAAATCCAATAAGCTTTTCAAAACTGCACTTTTTTACAATAATTATGTAATTTCAAGGAAAATAGCTTGTGTTAAAAAAGATGGACAGACATGTCACTGTTATTGTTAAGTTTACTAACAGTTTGGAGGTTACACTGTGTGTCGCAATGTTATTTATATGTTTAACCCCATTTCATTTGTTAAATACAGTAGGGTAACTAACTACAAATGTGCAACACTTATTTTATGAACACAGTTGATCATGTCAAGGTGTCCATCATCTTAAAGTAATTTTAGAGGGCAAAAATGTCTCCACACAAGGTGGCTACAAAATGACCCTGTGGATATTACTGCAGTCCACATCGGTACCTTACTTGTTTTTGAGGAAAACCAGGGTATACAGTAGCATGTCAATGCGCTCTGTGTCTGATCAACAGTATAGATCTGTCTGTGCTCACCAGTCTTCTTATCCGTTCAAGAGGCACTGCGGTCTCCTGGTGTGTTGTTCCTTCGCACACTTGTGTGTTGGTCTTAATATTATTAAACTTGCCTATGCCTGTGCCATAATTTCAAAATGTTACTTGGCCCATTACCTTATGTAAATATGGTGTAGCATATCTGAAGGCATCTTACGGGTAACTATATAGTCTGAGATGGTGGTCATAGCAGCATAGAAAGGCGTGATTTCTTATTGCGGGAAGGGTGCGTTATTTTCCTAGCTCAATGGCATCACCTGACTTGAAAGGGCTGCCATTTGTACCCTAACGCTCCCATATACGTAGGATACATATGTGTTGTGCTGCTTAATATTTACTTAGAATGTTTTAACTATTTATTTTACGGTAAACAATACTTTCGAATAGTAAGGTAATCCTCACAAGTTATGCTACTAGAAGCCAATTTATATTGTATGTACTTTGCTCAGCTTGTTGAGTGGTTATTTTACATGTTTAACTTTGCCAAAATGTGAGTACAGTTAGATTTCTTTAGGTAGAAGACACACAAGGGTAAATGTAAGTGTAGATTTAAAGTAATGTTGGTCACTGCACACTTTAATTATAACTGTGTAATTACAAAAAATGTGCGCTTACTTTTTTCATTTTTTGTTTTGAAATAGACCGCGACGTCCAAATCCCCAGCCTGTGGAAGGTCACCAAGGCGCAGAGGAGGCCGCTGGGGCAGCTGTTCAACATCCGGACAGACCAGCCCAGCAACAGGATGTGGATGAAGCAGATGAGGTGATGCCGGACCCCAACCAACCCGTGGCTGATCAGCTTCCACCACCGTTACCACCACAGCCTGTAGAAGAACATGCTGTGAGTGGTATGGCTCTGGCGGCTCCACCAGTTTATCTGCCATCCGGTGTTCCAGCCGCTGTGGTCCCCTGTAGCTCTGGCCATGATATAGACCAGTCCAACAGTGGCCCTGGTCCTGTTCCCTCCTGCACTGCCCCAGCTCGTTTTCAGTTTTCTTCAACGCAAGGTCCATTTTCATGTTCCTCTGTCCCTGCTCCAGCTCCCTGCCATTATGTCCCTGCCCCACTTAGGTCCAGCTGTGGCCGAGCTGATCCATCATCAGCATTTTGGCGTGATTATGGGGCCTCCTACAGCTTAAACACAGGTGCCTTTACCCCCAGCTTCCCACCTTTACACAGATATGGCTCGAGTGTTGTTGCTCCCTGGGAAGGGGTGGTTGGTGCATCCAATGCAGACCCTAACACAGTACAGTGGGCGGCTGCCTTTGCACACAGTCTCATTGGATATCTAACACACATTCCACATGAGCGTAGACTCAGTGCAAGGGCAGCCGTCCAAATTGTACTTGATGCCAATGTGCCCCCCAACTCCCCACACGGGTCTTAAATATGCTGGAGAGTTGGCAGCGTTCAGAACAGAACTTATTGTCAAGGTCACACCGCCAGCAGCCAGGCCAACCAGGACCCCTGCTGGGCTCACCGAGTATTGTTGGACCCCCTCTTGCACATACCTTGTGGCGACCCTATGAGCCTTTACCGGTGAATGTGCCTAATGTTGGGTCAAGAGGTTTGGCAGAATATGACAGGCCGTTGGCTGAGGACATCAACCAGGCGCTCAACGTCATCAACATGCCTATCCATGAGGGTGACGGAGATGTGATTGTGGAAGACAATGGTGGCCGAAGTTACCATGTCCTCTAATGTAATGGACCTATTGAAGTTTTTATCAATAATAATTTTGTTTTTGGGTGTTTTGTAGACTTAGATTTTTCTCTTTTTGAGATATTTAACATTCTTTTTATGTTAGTTTTTAGTTAGCAATTTGGTATCTTAACCCCCTTTCGGCGTGTTTCTTTTTTTTATGTTATGTTACTAAATGTGGCTTTTGGATGGCTTTAAAAAAAAAAGGTGGAAAGAATAACACACAGAGAAAACATACTTAGAAAGCCAACAGGCATTAAAGTCTACCTCCTAATAAAAATATTTGTTTTGACAGCCACATATCAGTTGTATGTGTCATGTGTAATACACTCATTCCATGATTTTGGAAATCTCACACACTTTCCACACGAACACTTAGTCAAGAATGTCAGGTCAGTTTATGGGATACACCTAAGGTGGGATTTGGCCTGGGGTTTACATTTCCATTAATAATTGAAGCTGATTATCACATTCTTGTGGGCTTTTAGTTAAACATGTGTCCCGTCTACAGGTACAATGCAGTTTGTGAAGTTTTATCGGCGCTGAAATCCATTTGCAACGTCGTAACATAAATTATCGTTCGATTCATGAAGGACCATCGCCTTCAATTGTTCACTCTCTTCGGCGTACGTTTGTCTCTAAAACATTGCAACGGTGCATCGGATGTATGTATTGTAAAAATTAAGCAGGCCACAGAGCACATGTCCAACTGTACCTAGCACTTGAAGCAAAGGGCATGCAATGGTCAATGATGAATTATAGGCTTGTTGCCTCAAAAAATTAGCTTAAAGGGCTTTATAAACTCCTTTTAGAATTAGAGGAGGGCGTGTGGCCCATACTATATTCTTGCTTGTCCTGAGAGCATAGTACAAGCAACGTCCACGATGCAGGCTTAGGCTTGTTGCCTCATAAAATTAGCTCAAAGGGCTTTATAAACTCTTTTTAGAATTTGAGGAGGGCGTGTGGCCCATACTATATTCTTGCTTGTCCTGAGAGCATAGTACAAGCAACGTCCACGATGCAGGCTTAGGCTTGTTGCCTCATAAAATTAGCTCAAAGGGCTTTATAAACTCTTTTTAGAATTAGAGGAGGGCGTGTGGCCCATACTATATTCTTGCTTGTCCTGAGAGCATAGTACAAGCAACCTCCACAATGCAGGCTTAGGCTTGTTGCCTCCAAAAATTAGCTCAAGGGGCTTGATCAACTCTTTTTAGATATAGAGGAGGGAGCGTGGCCCATAGTATAGTCTTGCTTGTCCTGAGAGCATAGGAGAAGCAACGTTTTCGATGCAGGCATAGGCGTGTTGCCTCAAAAAATTAGCCCAAGGGGCTTGATGAACTCTTTTTAGATATAGAGGAGGGAGCGTGGCCCATAGTATAGTCTTGCTTGTCTTGAGAGCATAGGAGAAGCAACGTATTCGATGCAGGCATAGGCTTGTTGCCTCAAAAAATTAGCCCAAGGGGCTTGATCAACTCTTTTTAGATATAGAGGGAGCGTGCGTGGCCCATAGTATAGTCTTGCTTGTCCTGAGAGCATAGGAGAAGCAACGTCTTCGATGCAGGAATAGGCTTGTTGCCTCAAAAAATTAGCCCAAGGGGCTTGATCAACTCTTTTTAGATATAGAGGGAGCGTGCGTGGCCCATAGTATAGTCTTGCTTGTCCTGAGAGCATAGGAGAAGCAACGTCTTCGATGCAGGAATAGGCATGTTGCCTCAAAAAATTAGCCCAAGGGGCTTGATCAACTCTTTTTAGGTATAGAGGGAGCGTGGCCCATAGTATAGTCTTGCTTGTCCTGAGAGCATAGGAGAAGCAACGTCTTCGATGCAGGAATAGGCATGTTGCCTCAAAAAATTAGCCCAAGGGGCTTGATCAACTCTTTTTAGGTATAGAGGGAGCGTGGCCCATAGTATAGTCTTGCTTGTCCTGAGAGCATAGGAGAAGCAACGTCTTCGATGCAGGCATAGGCTTGTTGCCTCAAAAAATTAGCCCAAGGGGCTTGATCAACTATTTTTAGATATAGAGGAGGGACCGTGGCCCATAGTATAGTCTTGCTTATCCTGAGAGCATAGGAGAAGCAACGTCTTCGATGCAGGTATAGGCATGTTGCCTCAAAAAATTAGCCCAAGGGGCTGCATTGTTTTTTAAAAAAAACATAAAAATTAGAAATGCTCACAAGCGGATGCACTTGTAAAGTAAAAAGATGTTTACTGATTGCGTATTTTTTTTATCATGCCGCAAATGTTTCAGGAACATGACTTATCACATCGTCTCAGCTGAGGGAGATGCCGATACTTCCTGTCTTAAAAGGGCATAAAGTTACAAGCGCAATATTCCAATCCTATTAATTAAGATTAGGTTACACTACAATTGGGTACTGTCGTCTGGGGGACTTACGAACTCCGATGATATCCAGTCCTTGTTGAACTTTATGAGCGTCAGCCTGTCGGCATTTTCAGTAGTAAGCCGTGACCTTCTATCAGTGACTATACCCCCAGCGGCACTGAAAACACGCTCTGATGTCACACTAGCAGCTGGGCAGGCCAGCACCTCCAAGGCATACAGAGCGAGCTCTGTCCAAGTGTTAAGCTTGGAAACCCAGTAATTAAAGGGTACTGAAGGGTCGGTTAGGAAGCAGGTACTGTCACTGACATACTCATTCACCATGTTGGAAAATTGTTGTCTCCTATTCAAGGTGACCGCAGGCACTATCCGTTGTTGATTGGAAGGTCTGTTGAACATCGCCCAGTTGGTGGACATCTTACCCCCACCTCTTCTTGACATTGTTGACGTTTGTGTCCCAACCAAAGGCTGCTGTTGGAAAGAGCTGATTCTTCGGGGTACAGCGGAGTCAGACGGTGATATGGACATCAAATTGTCAACAACAACAGTCTTGAAAAATTCCGTCGTTAAGCCCCTGGTTGACTGCAACAGCAGCGACGGAAATTTATCTTTGTATCTAGGGTCAAAAAAGGTTGACAACCAATAGAGGTTGCTGGCATATATGTGAATGACGCGTGGATCTTGGGAGAGACATTGACACATTACGTCAGCCATATGCGCTAAGCTGCAAAGACTCATCTCCTCGGTTGCAACAGAATGAGGATCACTACGCATCATGGCCTCTACATCGGTCTCCGCCTCCTCCTCTTCAGCCCACCCATGCTGTACCGACATAAACGTAGGGTTTGGAGTACCATCTGGGTTCACATCAGTACCACAGAAAAATGAATCTTCTTCATCATCACCCTCCTCACCTTCTTCTTCCAGAGCCAATGTAGCCTGCTGGTGTTGGCTTGGCTGGCTAGGATCAGCGATGTTAAATTCTGGCTCCATAGCCATCCGCTGGGCCCTCAAAGCTTCTGTTTTAAGATTCAGGAGCGACTCCTTAAGCAAACAGAGCAGGGGGATGGTGAGACTGATAATGGACTGATCATCGCTGACAAGTTTTGTGCAGTATTCAAAGTTGTCCAGCAACTCGCAAAGATCAGCGATCCAGACCCACTCTAAAGTAGTTATGTGTCTGGTCTGACTTCCGTGGTGACGGGCATGTTGCAGCTGATATTCAGCTATTGCCCTCTGCTGCTCATTAAACCTTGCCAACATATGGAATGTTGAGTTCCATCTCGTGGGCATGTCACAAATTAGCCGGTGTTTAGGCAAATTAAATTTGTTTTGAAGGGCTGAAAGACTGGCAACTGCTGTGGACGAATGTCTAAAATGGGCGCAAATTCGCCTCACCTTCTCGAGTAGGTCAGATAACTCGGGGTATATTTTAAGGAATTTGTTAACTATTAAGTTCAGAACGTGAGCCAGGCAAGGGACGTGAACAAGGTTACCGTGCTTCAGTGCCGCCACAAGGTTTCGTCCATTATCGCTCACAACAAGACCTGGTTGTAGTTGCAGTGGGGCCAGCCACTCATCAGTCTGTTGCTTAAGACCCTTCCATAGCTCAGTTGCAGTGTGAGGTGTGTCACCTAGACAGATAAGCTTCAGAAGAGCCTGTTGTCGCCTTGCTGAAGCACTACTGCAAAGCTCCCAACTTGGACGTGAGGGTGCGGGCAGCTGAGCAGTGGACAAGGAAGTTGCAGAAGCAGATTGCGCACTGGACATATATGATGAGGCAGCCACCCTGAATGATGTTGTGCCTGCTATTCGTGGAGTTGGCAGTATTTCAGATGCTCGACTTTGCGAAGTTGGGACACTGTCCACCAGGTTGATCCAGTGAGCCGTTACTGAGATGTATCTGCCCTGTCCACAAGTACTTGTCCACGTGTCCGTTGTTAGGTGGACTTTGGCAGTTACCGCATTAGTTAGTGCACGCTTTAAGTTGGTGACAACGTGCTGGTGTAACGCGGGGACGGCACTACGTGAGAAAAAGTGGCGGCTGGGTACAGTGTATCGTGGTGCCGCCACAGCCAACAACTCCCGAAAAGACTCTGTACCTACCAGCCTAAACGGCAGCATTTCCACAGCTAACAACTTTGCAATTTTAGCAGTCATTTTTTGTGAAAATGGGTGTGTGGATAGGTACTTCTTTTGCCTTTCATACAGCTGTGGCACAGACAACTGGACGTTTGTCGCGCACACACCTGTGGCTTCACTACTCAGAAGTCTCTCTTGTAGCGCAGCTTCGGAGGAGTACGTTTCAGCCGGAGCTGATGCCTGAACACTAGCTGGTGAAGGATGGATCTGAGGTGGCCTGGAAGTGTTGGGATCAGAAGGCACTGATTCTGAACCCTGATGGGCCGACCACTGAATTGGGTGCTTCAGAGACATATGCTTACGCATGCTGCTGGTGCTCAGGTTTTTTTTTCCCAGGCCTCTGCTTAGCCTTGCATGGCATATATTGCAGATCACCACATTTGGTACAGATGGGGCATCCTTAAAAAAATGCCACACAATGGCTTTTCGGCCTTTAGGTAGAATTGGAGGCAAAGGAGGGTGACTCTGTACCACACCAACTGTTGACACAGTTTGGGCAACTGTGTTTACAGTTTGTGCAACAGTTGGTACACTTTGTGCAACAGTTGACACAATTTGGCCAACTGTTCTCACTGTTTGTGTTCTGGAGAAAGGAGTAAGCCTGGGTGCTTTTGGCGGTGGTGCATAGCCACTTTCCTCCTCCTGGCTGCTCTGTTGGCTATGCATGCCAAGAGTCCAGGTAGGATCTGTGGTCTCATCATCCACCCCTTCCTCCTCAAAGTCTACGGATAATGTGACTGAGCAGGCTGGCCAGATGAGATGTGTGTCTCATCATCGTCATCATCATCCACCTCCTGAGATGCTGTATGGGTTTGGTGAAAGTGGCTTTCTTGAGCACGAGGTGCTTCCAAACTTTGGCCATGAATAGACATTACGTCTTCTTCAAGTATCTCGTCAGGCACTGATAAAGAAAGGCCAGATGGAATCGAGTGCTGATACGAACCAAATAAATCATCGGAGTGACCAAGGTCGCACTCCAAGTTTTCCTCTGGCTGCCGAAGGCTTGAGGAAATAGGAAGCCTTTGAGGATTGGATGGCCCTGCGTTGTCTGTAGCGACACTAGACTGTGTTGGCACGGACGATTGTGTACTCAAAGAACCAGTGGTGGAGGTGTTATCAGCCATCCAAGTTGTTATCTGGTCATGCTCTTCCGGCCTCAAGACACGTTTTTGTTGAGTACTGATAATTTTAGACGGGAGAAAGAGAGATCTGTCAATCCTCGTCTGTCTACCTGTACCAGTGCCTTCTTGGGCACGACTGCTACGGCCACGACCTCGTCCGCGTCCCTTTGCCACATCTTTTTGCGGAAATTGTGGTTTTTGTGACATTTTTGAAAAACGCTCAGCCACCGAGATGGAGTTTGGTGTTGCTGTAGGCGTCACTTACTGGCGGGTTAAGTGTGTGCTAACACTTGACAGTGAAGCAGCACACTAGTCCCTGAAAAAATTATTAAGTGCGCACAGCCACCGAGATGGAGTTTGGTGTTGCTGCGGGCGTCACTTAATGGCGGGTTAAGTGTGTGCTAACACTTGACAGTGAAGCACTACACTATTCCCTGAAAAAATTAGAAAGTGCGCACAGCCACCGAGATGTAGTTTGGTGTTGCTGCAGGCGTCACTTACTGGCGGGTTAAGTGTGTGCTAACACTTGACAGTGAAGCACTACACTATTCCCTGAAAAAATTAGAAAGTGCGCACAGCCACCG
>JARQOC010000002.1:165564105-165767629 GCA_033576535.1 Allobates femoralis
GTCAAGACGCCACCCGTGGTATTCAGCAATTAGATATCCGACGCTGCGGTTCAGGACCACTGGGTCAGTTGGTGACACAGCATAGATGGTGTAACTCTCCACGGGTAGAGCGGGGCCTCAGGGCAGGTAGGACAGTCTGTTCAGGTGGTGGTGACCGTTGGGAGTGCAGAGAATAAGCAAGGGACACAGAAAAGTGCAGTTTTCTTTACCTTTTATTTCTTGGTAGATGATCATGCCATCAGGGGTACTAGTTACAGATGATATAAGGAGTTCCGCTAGCCTGGAAGCTTTCGGGGGTCCACCTCGCCAGGTGGGTTTCGAGGCCTTCCTACTGCGCTCCCTTTTCGCGTCCTTGCTGCCTGTAGCTATGCTGCGGCCCTCTCCTGAATGTTGCTTCTAACCTGTGTGGCAGACAGTGGGAGCCTGTCACTGGCAGCCCAAGGCTCTTGGTCTACTGTGGTGCCTCCAGGTGTCCGGTCTGGCCAGGGGGCTTGCAACCCCCTGCCCTCCAGATTTGGCTGTCGGGGCAAACAGCACCCGCACAGTGAAGGACTCTGGCGTCCTTTTTATAAGCGATCCGTTCCGGGATGAGCTCTGACGCAGCTCCAATTTCCCCCAGAGCCCTTGTCTCCACTCCTCTCTCTTCTAGTGATGTATCGTTCGTGAACGATCTGACACAAAGAGTCGGCTCCTTGCTGTGACTGACAGGAGCCGGCTCTCCAGCGAGAGCCACTACATTTTTTTAATGGCTCTCACTTTGCATGTTACAGCCGTGCTCTGGGATGAAGGCCACGCCCATTGGAATAAATCCCCGCCCACTCTTCAATTTAATTGGTCCGTTTTTTTCAGTGGGCGGGGTTTCACTTATTGCAAGAGCTCACTGCAATGTTAAATCTGTTTTAATAGGGAGCCATTTGGATCCCAAAGAGCCAGCTCTTTTTGGTGAACGGAGCCATGAGAGCCGGATCACCAAAAAGAGCCGGACTGCCCATCACTACTCTCTTCCCTCTCCTCAGACTAACTGCCTAAGAGACTTAACTGCCTCCTCCTCCTGACCAGAGAGAGCAGCTCCCCTAAAGATTTGTTATAGAGCTCCCCCTTCTGGCCTGGAGTAGGAATTGTGTTGCATGCTGTGTATTACCTGGAGTGGGACCTCTTCCTGCTTCCAGGCATCACCCCTCTGAGGGAGGCAATGCCACCGTGGCAACCAGACTCTGGGGTGCCACACATACATCAATCAGAAGAAGAGGGGGTCGGACAGAGTGGAGAGGAGGCAAAATGCTCTGCAATAATGCTCATCAGATCAGAAACAGGTCATTATAATACAGGACGGGAGATTTTTTAAAGTAATTATTCTGAGTACAGGGGCGGTCATGGCATAATAGCCTCCTTCTTAGAACGCAGCATAGGCCCTGCTGATGGTGACACCTTTAGTTTAAAACTCCAAAATCTGGTGACAGGTTCACGCTAAACCAAAGCATGGTACTATAGTTTTACTTTGCACAGCTTGGACCCATTGGCAATCAACTGAAACCTATGGTGAGGTTTGGGGCGGCTACTCAGTCCTCCTTATTAGACACATATTATTGCATTGTCCCTATTTGACCCATGACGTTGTATAACGTCACGGGCCGGTAAAGGGGCCTGATATCTCGGCTGATCTCATCCGCTGAGATGTCGGGCTAACAGCACCGATCGGATCCGGGATCCGATCAGTGCTGTTAACCCTTTGGATCTCACTGTCAATCACTGACAGTGGGATTCAAAGGTGCCGCGGCAGGGAACGCGCTGTTCCCCGCCTGCACGCGAGATCCCATGATAGTATTGCGGGATCTCCGGTGCTCATGTACCAGCCTGGGGTCCTGGCTTGACCCCGGAAGCTGTCACGGAGCTCTTCCGGGTTGGCAGGCGGTGTCAACCACACACAGTCCACAATTCTGAGAGATACAGATTAGCTGCAGCTCATCGGTATCTCTCGGAAGCGATCAGCCTGTGCAGCAGGGTGCCTTTCTATAGGACAGTGTAAAACTAAGAATGAATTAAAAAATAAAGTTTTTAAATACATGTAAAGAAAAAAAAACATAAAAGTTCAAATCACCCCCCTTTTCCCCCATTCACAATAAAAGTATTAAAGAAATAAAAAAAATACATGTTTGGTATTGCCGCGTTCAGAATCACCCGATCTGTCAACATATGAAGCTCAGGCAGCCATTGTACAGGGAGATGTGAGTGCACTACAACTCCCAGCGTGCCCTGACAGGTGAGGATGAGGGATCAAGCTCAGGCAGCCATTGTATAGGCAGATACTGGTGCACTACAACTCTCAGCATGCCCTGACAGGATAAGTGATTGAATCTGAAATTACAACTCATCCCACAAAAAACAAGCCATCATATGTCTATATTGACAGAAAAATAGGAGATCTTATAACTGGCTTATTAAAAAAAATATATCATCTGCTGCCATCTGCTGACCAGAATATGTATTGCTTAAAAGGAACTTGTATTGAAAATATAGTCATGGCCAAAAGTTTTGAGACTGATCCAAATTTTGATTTTCACCAAGTTTGCTGCTTTAGTGTTAATTTTTTTTTTAGTAAGGTATTTTTATGGCCATTGAAGTCCTGACAATCATTCTTCCAGAAGGCCAAAACAGTGTGAAGGGGGTTTTCATCAGAGAAAATAACTGTACCCCATTCGTCAGCTGTCCAATCCCTGAGCCTGTACAGTGATTGGACCGCAGAGGACTGCGATAATGACTGTCTGGAGAAGAAAACATGAGCGCCACCATGAGTCCTCTGTGTGTGTAATGCCAACAGTAAAGCACCCAGAGACCACTCATGTGTGAGGGCTTTTTATCCATGGGAGAGAGATCACTCACAATTATGCCTACAACTCTGACATGAATAAAGCATAGATTGTAAATATCTTCCAAGAGTAATTCTATATCCAGTATGTGGGGCACCGTGTCTCAAGGCAAAAGTGATAACTAAGTGGTTTAGTGAACAATACATAGAACATCTGGGGTAATGGCGAGGCAACTCCCCAATTCTAAGTCCCGTTGACAACCAGCGGTCAATCACTGAGTAGGACCACCTCCTGGACTAGATAGTCCATACTGAGCAGAGACTTCAGCCAATAAAACAGGAGGTACTAAATCTATTCCAATAAAATCTATATCTCAACATCCTGAGCTTCTCCTACTCTATAGCAGTCTGCCTGCAGATTAGCTGATATTCAAAGTGATAGGTTTTTCTTATTTGCTCTAGATTATTTTTTTGTCTGTTGTAGGTTAGCTTTACAATAATTCATCATTCTTCCCCAAGCAACACGCCATAGTTCCTTTTGGAATCCCAAAAACACTGTATACCAACGGGATCCCAAGGAGAGCCATTCACTTGAATGAAGCAGAAGGAGTCACTGTGGACATGGTTTGACCTCAGTCCTCGCATTATTTGGCTTTTTCAGACAGGCTAAAAAATGTGGCAAAAAGGTTACAATAAGCACAACATGTATATGACTGATAGCAGAGAATATTCCATGTGGAGGATTACTATTTGATTGGTTTCTCTTTTTAAAAGTTGTGAACCCAAGATTAGAAATGTATATTTTCTTTTAAGGCAGTAGAACATTACGATTGCTCATACCTTCCTACAACTTCACCCAACACATCCTAAACATAGAATGTGAAAGGAAACTTACCACTCACCTGTGCCTCTCCGCAGACCACCTTCTAGTCCCCCACCCCTCTTCCTTTCGACTTCCCCAATCATGCTTGTCCATCTCAGACTTAACTGTATGGTAGGACTTCTGTTCCGAGTAGACCAATGAAGTCACTGCGGCATGATCATCTCCTTGGTGGATGTTTGTCGTGATGTCACAACATGCGCCATGAGCGCGCAGAGACTGTGTTGTCAGAGGTTTACTCAGAGCTGGAAACCCCACCATAGAGGCAAAAAGTCTCAAGAGTATGATCAATAGAGAAAAGTGAAAAATAGAGGCGCAGAAGACCGGACATCTGGGTGCTGCGGACTACAACGGGTGACTGGTGAGGTGCGCATTTTTTTTTTACCATTTGACAGCCTTTATCGTTCTGAAATAAATTTGCTCAACTCTACTTGACAGCATATAAGAAAGGTGTTCATTTAGGTTCCCTTCCATCAATACCATTACTTATACAATTACAGGGTGTGTCTGCTTAGACACTCATGTGCTCAGCAGATTGCTCCTCATTATCATTGTTGGACAGTACTCCAAATCCACCTCACTGGTTTGGCTGCTCTGCCTTCCTTACCGCTTATATGGAAGTTAAATCTGCCATCACCAATATATGTATTCGTGCACTGGATAATAATTCCCCTATATAGGCCCCAGTAGGTACAGGAATCACTAAGTACCCAAACTACTTATTCAGTCTGGGTGACCGGCATGTGAATGCCTATGTTGGCATGTAGATATGTGAACATATATGGGACACTAAAGAATGTAAAAGTTAGTTTGAGCATCACTTGTCCCAGCGGGGACCTCTCATAACTGTGGATTGACGGTGGAGTATTTCTTAGTATTTGTTTTGTGCCAAGGTGAGGCTGTGGGGTAGAAACCGTGATGAAATCCAGGGAGTGTCAGAATGGAAATGGTGGGGAATCAGTGAGGTGAGTATTAGCACATTCTGCATCATTGGTAAAACTTTAACAGCTGGACAACCATATTAGAATGACAGGCTTTTAAGGGGTATTTCCATCTCCAAGACCCTATCCCAATATGTACTGGATGTAGTAATAATAATAATAATAAATTGGCAGTTAGTTAGGGCCTGGTGGTCATAACCATCGATATCTAAGCTGCAATGTCCTACACATGAGGTAAGCAACATAGTGAATCAGGAGAAGTATACTACATTTCTAATTGGAGGTATTTGCTTATATTAGTATTATTACAACTACTACAAATTGGGAAAGGATCTTGGAAATGGGAATACCCCCTTAACTTGTCAACTAGTGATGGAGGAACCCAGCTGTAAAGTTAAGGGTCAGTACAAGACCCCTATTGTCCGTGTACAAACTCCGAACGCAGACTTTTCAGGAAATCCGTGAGGCTGTTCAGGATCAGCCATCTGGATAAAAGGCTAGGGGGCTGCAAAAGGAAGCAAAATGGGGATTAAAGCAGTTAAATTATACTTATTTGGTTTTGGCGCTGCTGTCACATTGCTTCCGGGTCCACTCAGAAAACCCTATGCATATTCACTTGTTCCCTTGCCCACCCTCTGTGACAGCTCTTGTGATTGGATGCCCCACACACTAGTGTAAAAATAAATAGTTGAAAAAAATGGTGTGATGTCCCCTGTATTTTATACCCAGCGTAGATAAAGCAGACAGATGTGTGCTGCAGTCCCCAAGTGTGTGCTTTATCTTGGTGGGGTATCAAAATACGGGGGGACTGCTACGCAGGTTTTTTTTTTTAATTATTAAAAACATCATGGGGTTCCCCCCAATTTTAATACCCAGCCAAGATAAAGCACATGACTGGGGTCTGGTGTTCTCTGCCTGGGATGAACTCATTGAACTCAATTCCAGTAATCTCAACTCAATGCCATATTACTGGAATTGAGTTCAATGAGTAAATCCCAGGCTGAGAACACCAGCCCCCAGTCATGTGCTTTATCTTGGTTGGGTATTAAAATTGGGGGGAACCCCATGATGTTTTTTTTGCTTGTTTTTTAAATGTTTTTTGATACCCCACCTTGATAAAGCACACAGCTGGGGACTGCAGCGCGCATCTGTCTGCTTTATCTGCACTTGGTATATAATACCGGGGACCCCATGACATTTTTTTCAAGTATTTATTTATTTTTACACTAGTGTGTGGGGGAACCAATAACCGACGCTGGCACAGAGGGTTGGGGTGCAGTCTGACTGCAACCAATCACAGACACTGTCACAGAGGTTGGGCAGGTGAACAGGTTAAAATGCATAAGGTTTAATGAGGGGCCTGGAAGCAGTGTGACAGCAGTGCCAAAACCGATTTAGGATACCTTATTTCTGCAGCCCACTAGACCTTCCCACCACCGTTTTAGAGCACTAAACTTCAGTTCCCCTTTGACTTGTATGAGGTTCAGGCTCAAGTTTGGGTAAAGTCCAGCCCATCTCTACTGTCAACTCATCCCTCAACCATGAGCACAGGTCAAGTGCCACCTTTTCCTTTAACATATCAAAATTCTGTTTAGCCTGTTCTAACATATTGGTGAAAGAAAATTGGACCCACTGGACAACCCTTATAACAGGCACCATTGCTGGGGTTAACAAGCACACCCTGCGGCTGCATACCAGTTGTTATGCAACATTGTTTCTGGCACATACTTCAGACACTTTTTATGAAAGTATACTCTAGTATAACTTCCAATTGTAGGGGTAGCATAGGCACGGCCTGAGCAGAGAGGTGGAGCACAGACCTTATTATGGCTAAGAGTTAAAGACAATCAGCATGAAGAAGGGACACAAGGAGACCCCCTTGGACATTGTGCAATGTGGCCTATGTCCAGTGAGAGGTATACAGGGACCATACCTGGCTAGAGATGTAATAGAGCAACTCCTAATATTGTTAAAGGTCAACATTGTGTTGTGAACTAACAAACCCCATGTGTTGGAACTCAACATCACCCGTGGGAATGATCTACTGACCTACAATATAGGCCATTCCTACAATAATAACCAGCCCAATGGTTATGCTTTGCAGAAAAAGACTTTGCTGTAACTAAGACTTAGCCTCTATCTGATTATGACCACTAAGCTGTGTGCTTTAAGTAACCTGTAATCATTAATCTGAACCTGTTTGTGAGATATTAATTAAGAGAGACTTTTGTGCAAGCTGTATGTGTCTCTTCCATTGTGTTACTGTTCCACCACACAGCTACAGTTTTGGCCAAAAGTATTGACACCCCTGCAATTCTGTCAGATAATATTCAGTTTCTTCCTGAAAATGATTGCAATCACAAATTCTTTGGTATTATTATCTTCATTTAATTTGTCTTCAATGAAAAAACACAAAAGAGAATGAAGCAAAAAGTAAAACATTGATCATTTCACACAAAACTCCAAAAATGGGCCAGACAGAAGTATTGGCACCCTCAGCCTAATACTTGGTTGCACAACCTTTAGCCAAAATAACTGTGATCAACCAGTTCCGGAACCATCAATGAGTTTCTTACAATGCTCTGCTGGAATTTTAGACCATTCTTCTTTGGCAAACTGCTCCAGGTCCCTGATATTTGAAGGGTGCCTTCTCCAAACTGCCATTTTTAGATCTCTCCACAGGTGTTCTATGGGATTCAGGTCTGGACTCATTGCTGGCCACCTTAGAAGTCTCCAGTGCTTTCTCTCAAACCATTTTCTAGCGCTTTTTGAAGTGTGTTTTGGGTTATTGTCCTGCTGAAAGACCCATGACCTCTGAGGGAGACCTTGGTAGTCTTCAGACTTCATAATGCCATGCACATGGTCAAGCAGTCCAGTGCCAGAAGCAGCAAAGCAACCCCAAAACATCAGGGAACCTCCGCCCTGTTAGACTGTAGGGACCGTGTTCTTTTCTTTGAATGCCTCTTTTTTTCTCCTGTAAACTCTATGTTGATGCCTTTACCCAAAAAGAGAGAACATTCTTCCAAAAGAGAACGTCTTAGGCTTTCTCAGGTAAGTTTTGGCAAACTCCAGCCTGTCTTTTTTATGTCTTGGGGTAAGAAGTGGGGTCTTCCTGGGTCTCCTACCATACAGTCCCTTTTCATTCAGACGCCGACGGAGAGTACGGGCTGACACTGTTGCACCCTTGGACTGCAGGGCAGCTTGAACTTGTTTGGATGTTAGTCAAGGTTCTTTATCCACCATCCGCACAATCTTGCGTTGAAATCTCTTGTCAATTTTTCTTTTCCGTCCACATCTAGGGAGGTTAGCCACAGTGCCATGGGCTTTAAACTTCTTGATGACACTGCGCACGGTAGACACAGGAACATTCAGGTCTTTGGAGATGGACTTGTAGCCTTGAGATTGCTCATGCTTCCTCACAATTTGGTTTCTCAAGTCCTCAGACAGTTCTTTGGTCTTCTTTCTTTTCTCCATGCTCAATGTGGTAAACACACAAGGACACAGGACAGAGGTTGAGTCAACTTTAATCCATGTCAACTGGCTGCAAGTGTGATTTAGTTATTGCCAACACCTGTTAGGTGCCACAGGTAAGTTACAGGTGCTGTTAATTACACAAATTAGAGAAGCATCACATGATTTTTCTAACAGTGCCAATACTTTTGTCCACCCGCTTTTTTATGTTTGGTGCGGAATTATATACAATTTGGCTTTAGGACAATTCTCTTTGTGTTTTTTCATTGAAGACAAATTAAATGAAGATAATAATACCAAAGAATTTGTGATTGCAATCATTTTCAGGAAGAAACTGAGTATTATCTGACAGAATTGCAGGGGTGTCAATACTTTTGGCCACAACTGTATCTTTTCTCCACTACTAAGCATAGCCCCCTTTAAATAAAAATCAGGTTTAACATTTGTTTTTGAGCGTGCTGATACTTTGAGTTTTGTGGGAAAGAAGCATTTTTATGTAAATTGATGTTACCAGTGATTTAATGCAGAAAGCTTTCCATTATTTATGGCCACTTTACACACACCAACTTATCTGTCCAACTTCTGAACACCTTACTGGTTGCAGTGAAATCATGGACACATTGTTACATTTGTACACAGCCACAAAATGGTACAATGTGTCCATGATTTCACTGTAACCAGTAAGGTGTTCAGAAGTTGGACAGATAAGTTGGTGTGTGTAAAGTGGCCCTTAGTCAAAGGAGTTGTGTGGGATAAAAAATGCTTTTTCCATAGGGTTACAGGTGTAGAAAATTGCAGTCTCAGCTATTCCCACCTCCAGCACTGCCCCTCTGCTACTGCACGGACTTTGGTTGACATGCCGCGATTCAGATGTCATAATAACATTCCCCATAATCTGATGCAGCCAATCACTGAGCACAGCAGTGAGGCTTACATGTGTAGAGCCCTGTGATTGGCTGCTGTAGTTGTGTGAGCTGTAATCACAGCATCAGTACTGCAACCTGTCAAACGGCAGAGTAGCGATGGAGAGGCAGTCCTCGACCTAGGAACAGAGAGATTGTTATTTTTTATAGCTGTTGATAATTATTTTTTATCTCCGATAAGTCTTTTTAATTGTGATTGTAGCTTGATTAAGAATGATCATTGTATGCTCTTTGTTTTGATATATTTCAGTGACCTGTACAGTCATGCAGAAAAGAGGAGGTGGTCTACACACTGCAAGCTCCTCATTTTGGGATAACTCCACTGACGGTAATTCAGTAACTAATCACTGAACACATGGTTAAAGGTGACCTTCCCGTACAGCACGACATAATGCAGTCAGGTCTCCGAGGTATCATATTGTGGAGCCATAAGCATTTTCTGTGGTTCTGGTTACAGAGTTCTGGTTACTGGGCTCTTCCCATTTAGAAGCAAGACTTCTATATTCTGAATATGACATACCAAAAAAAGTTGTGTGCTTCCAAAGGATATTAGAGGCTTAACCCTGCGGTTCTGTTCGGGTGTACTATACACTTATAATGTTCTGCTTATTTTTGACCAGACCTACTAAAGTCTTGAGTTTTAGCTAATTTAAGTGTTTTATTTGAATACCTGTTGCATCATTATGCTGTATGTGAACATGGTTGTTCATAAATAAATGAAATCAAAAGCTTCAAATTCAGTCATTTTTGACCGAACAGAACAGCAGGGTTAAGAAGGTACAAAGGTACAATAGGGCTCTACAGAAGCTTATAGGATGTCCCTGTACGACGGCCATTACACAGTACACAGCAGGGACACATACATAACATTATCTCAGCACAGGTGATGTGGTATGATCAGACCATATCCCTGAACGGTCAGACACATCCATTACACAGTACATAGCAGGGACACATATATAAGATTATCTCAGCACAGGAGATGTGGTATGATCAGACCATGTCCTGTACAGTCAGATACATCCATTACACAGTACATAGCAGGGACACATATATAAGATTATCTCAGCACAGAAAATGTGGCATGATCAGACCATGTCCCTGTACGGTCAGACACAGCCATTGCACAGTACATTAAAGGGACGCCTATATAAAATTATTTCAGCACAGGAGATGTGGTATGATCAGACCATGTCCCTGTACGGTCAGACACATCCATTACACAGTACATAGCAGGTACACATATATAAGATTATCTCAGCACAGGAGATGTAGTATGATCAGACCATGTCCCTCTATGGTCAGACACATCCATTACACAGTACATAGGAGACACACATATAAGATAATCTAAACACAGGAGATATGGTATGATCAGACCATGTCCCTGTACGGTCAGACACATCCATTACACAGTACATAGCAGGGACACATATATAAGATTATCTCAGCACAGGAGATGTGGTATGATCAGACCATGTCCCTGTACGGTCAGACACATCCATTACACAGTACATAGCAGACACACATATAAGATTATCTCAACACAGGAGATGAGGTATGATCAGACTGTGTTCCTGTACAGTCAGACATGGCCATTACACAGTACATAGCAAGGGAAAATGAATAATATTATCTCGGCACAGGAACAATTTTTAATACATGTAGATGTGGAAATTATTAGTATTCCAAGATCTATTGATTAAAATATACTTTGTTTGTGGGACAACCCCTTAACTAGAGTCCAGTATATAGATGTAATGTAAATGTCTAGCACTACCTTCTAATCAGTGGATTATTGTGAACTGCGATATGGTGGTTAATCAAAAAAAGGAGCAAATTGATGTGGTACACACTTAGGCTACCTTCACATTTGCGTTTGTGTCTGCATGCTGATGGCATGCAGACACAAACGCTGTCAAAAGCAGTGTGGAATGATGTGTCCGCAGCGGATAATGTCCGCCTGCGGACACATGACTAGGGAGCCCGGCCAGCCAATCGGCGCTGTCCGGGGGCGGGCCGGGGGCGGAGATCAGCACCGGAGATCTCCGCCCCCCGGCCGCCAGTAAGCTCCGGGACTGTCGGCGGGGAGAACAGCTGATTTGACAGCTGTTTGAATCTTCCCGCGCCGACACCGAGAGGAGATGTTGGCGCGGGAAGATTCAAACAGCTGTCAAATCAGCTGTTCTCCCCGCCGACATCGCTAGGAGATTACCAGCGGCGGGGAGGAGGAGGACAGCAGAGCCTCAGCTGATCTCCCGGTGGCCGTCGGTGAGCTCCTGTGACATCACCGGCGGCCACCGGGAGATTTTTCAATGGGTCTGCAGCGTTCTCCTGCGCTGTCAAGCGCTGAACACTGTGGACCCATTGAAGACAATGCAGGTTTTGTGCGCTTGGGGACGCTTGCTGATTTTCCAAGGTCCCCGAGCGCCCAAAAAATCCAACATGCTGCGTCCCGGGTGCGGACGCTGGACCCTGGAGAGAGCAGATATCGTCCGCATCCGCACCCGAACGCAGCAAACGCTGCCAAACGCAGGCACTATGCGTTCCTATGTTAAACATAGGAACGCAGTGCGCATGCGTTGGATGCGTATGGGAACGCAGCATACGCTGCGTTACCATACGCAAATGTGAAGGAGCCCTTAGAAAAACACAGGTCTATGACATGAAAAGAAAAAGAATAAAGTGTCCCTCACCATCTGGAGAAACTGATTCTTTATTCGAACATAAAGGAGTAATGCAGGAGGAATGAGGACGGTGGTGCTACACGGACTACAGCCGTTTCGAGTGATGAACACACGTCATCAGTTTCGCCTCCTGCATTCCTCTTTTATGTTTGAGAAAAGGATCACTTCTTCAGAGGGTGAGGGCCACTTTATTCTTTTTCTTTTCACGTTACAGCCTTAAACAGAGTCCCTGGCCCCCCTGAACACAAAGGTGCCTGACAATGTTTCTGCAGGTGTTTACCATAACATGCTCTTTCCTGTGACAACTTTGGATCTTTTAACCCAATAAATCCCAAGAAGAAATTAGGAATTTGACCAAATTTCTGTGCCAGAAACTATTGATGGTGGCTCGTAGATACTTTTTGAAAACTCTCTTCATGTTTCTAAATCTCTTGCTCAATACCAGTAACAGCACTGGTGGAATGGATGAGTGATGAGCCTCTTGCATATGACAATACTGTCAAGCAATGTGTAATATTGACTCCATCTGGTTCTGAAATATCTCGCCATTTCTATGTAGTAATAGTTGTTCTATCCTTTTCAGGCAGCTGCACAGTTCGATGGGAGAACCGGACGATGTATTGCGTTGTCAATGTCTTTGCTGTGGCCATACACCTATAACTGAATGTCAGGAAAATATTTGCCTTTTGCACGCTTAATTAACAAAAAAAAAACACTTGTGAGGATATCTGATTATCTGTGTCACCAAACTACAGCAGCTTAGATGTGTAATCTAAAGGCGGAATAAAGCACAACCTATCTTGTACCACTAAAGTTCCATCCTGGAATAACACGCTACTGCCATAGCCTGCCACATAATGTATTACGGACGTGTAACAGAGTATATAGTATAAACTGTAATCAACAATATACAAACTCTCAGGAATAGAACTAGTAAACTATTAATAAAAGAAAGCACCCTGAAAACACGATAGACACGATATATTAGAACGGCTTTCTCTTCCGTTCATTCAGTAATATCAGTTAATTCTTCTATAATTTGAGAATAGCTGCAAATAATAATTTATGTTTAACCTTGTATAAAACATCTCGGCCTTTTTAGCTAATCATGTCAGGAGGATATCTTCCATTCTTGTACCTTTTGTTATTGCTTTTACATTAATCATTTATGCCTTGAGCGCCTTACGGCCTGGTACCATTTACTTGCTATTCGACGTTTGCACTGCTCTATAACTTGAAGACATGGTAATTCTATTACGGTAATTCATATCTATCATAATTTAAAAAATTTTATATTGATGAAAGTGAATAAAAATGGTATCATGAATGTTGCAATATTTGTAAGGATTTTAAGTTGAACCATTAAATATAAATATAATTGAGTGTGAGAGGTTTTTTTTCTCAAGACATACAATGCCGTATAGTAAACATGTAATGTCATCCATCAAGTGTTTATGGGTCCCTGTAGAACACCTTTGTAATAATCACCCAGATCACATGTTCACTTCTACTATCAACCTCTACACTCACTTAGGCCTCATTCACGCATCCGTGTTACAAAAACGCTCATGTGCCACGTTCTATTTTGTAAATCCTTATGGCTAGATGTGTGTGACGTCAGTGTGACACATACCGGAATAAATGCATGATAACATAGTAACATAGTTTTTAAGGTTGAAGGAAGACTTTAAGTCCATCTAGTTCAACCCATAGCCTAACATGTTGATCCAGAGGAAGGCAAAAAACCCATGTGGCAACACTAAGCTCCACATTGGGGGAAAAAATTCCTTCCTGACTCCACATACGGCAATCAGACTAATTCCCTGGATCAACGCCCTATCAAAGAATCTAATATATATAACCGGTAATATTATAGTTTTCAAGAAAGGCATCCAGGCCCTTCTTAAATGTTAGTAGTGACTCACTCATTACAACATCATGTGGCAGAGAGTTCCATAGTCTCACTGCTCTTACAGTAAAGAATCCACGTCTGTGATTATGATTAAACCTTCTTTCCTCCAGACGTAGAGGATGCCCCCTTGTCCTCGTCTCAGGCCTAAGAGTAAACAGATCATTAGAAAGGTCTCTGTACTGTCCCCTCATATATTTATACATTATTATAAGATCACCCCTAAGCCTTCGTTTCTCCAAACTAAATAACCCCAAGTTTAATAACCTGTCTTGGTATTGCAGACCCCTTAGTCCTCTAATGACTTTTGTCACTCTTCTCTGGACCCGCTCTAGTTCAGCTATGTCTTTCTTATACACCGGAGACCAGAATTGTACACAGTATTCTAAGTGTAGTCACACTAGTGACTTGTATAGAGGTAAAATTATGTTCTCCTCATGAGCATCTATGCCTCTTTTAATGCATCCCATTATTTTATTTGCCTTTGCAGCAGCTGCCTGACACTGGCCTCTAAATGTGAGTTTGTCATCTACCCATACATCTTTTTCAGTGACAGTTTTGCCCAGTGTTTTACAATTAAGCACATAATTATACCTTTTGTTTCTTCTGCCCAAGTGCATGACCATACATTTATCCCCATTAAAGCTCATTTGCCATTTATCAGCCCAAGCTTCTAGTTTACATAAATCCTCCTGTAATATAAAATTGTCCTCCTCTGTATTGATTACCCTATAGAGTTTTGTGTCATCTGCAAATATTGAGATTCTACTCTGTATGCCCCCTACAAGGTAATTAATAAATATATTAAAAAGAAGCGGGCCCAACACTGACCCCTGTGGTACCCCACTGTTAACTGTGACCCATTCTGAGTGTGTTCCTTTAATGACCACCCTTTGTTTCCTATCACTAAGCCAGTTCTTAACCCACTTACACATACTTTCCCCTATCCCCATTGCTCTCATTTTATGTATCAACCTTTTGTGTGGCACCGTATCAAAAGCTTTTGAAAAGTCCATATACACCACATCCACTGCATTTCTTTGGTCCAGTCCAGAACTTACCTCTTCATAGAAGATTATCAGATTAGTTTGACAGGAACGGTCCCTCGTAAACCCATGTTGATATTGGGTCATGAGGTTATTTTTCTTCAGATACTCCAGTATAGCATCTCTTAGAAAACCCTCTAGGATTTTACCCACAGTAGAGGTTAAGCTTACTGGCCTATAATTTCCAAGTTCAGTTTTTTTCCCCTTTTTGAATATTGGCACCACATTTGCTATACGCCAGTCCTGTGGTACATATCCTGTTATTTTGGAATCTTTAAATATTAAAAATAGTGGTCTATCTATGACAGTACTTAATTGCTGCAGTACTCTGGGGTGTATCCCATCCGGGCCCGGGGATTTGTCAATTTTAGTGATTTTTAAACGATGCTGTACTTCCTGCTGGGTTTAGCAGGTGACATTTAATTGAGAGTTTTTGTTATCACTGATCATGTTGTCTGTCATGGGATTTTCTTGTGCAAATACTGTTGAAAAAATGAATGTTTGTTGTATGTGTAAAAGATGAGTAAAGATACATAAATGACGATAGATAGAACAGATTTTACAGTTATTAGCTAAATAAATATATAATAGATGGATTGAGATATATATATATATATATATATATATATATATATATATATATATATTATAGTTTGTTGAGCAAAATAAATAAACTAATGAAAATAAATGATGCGAGGTTCCCCTATCTTGGATAACTAACTAAGGTAAAGCAGACCAATGTGGGTTGATATTACCAGGCTGGTAAGGACCAGGATTATTGAGCCCTTCCTAGCCTAAACATACTGGCTCATAGTTACCCTAGAATTGGTGCATTCATCAGATGCGCCAATTCTGGCGCTTTGCCTCGGTTCTTCCCAATTGCCCTAGTGTGGTGGAAATTGGGGTAATAGTTTAAGGAGTTAATGCCAGTTTTTTAGTGTCAGCTGGCATCAAGCCCTGGCATTAGTACTGGATCGGGGTCTTTTAGCTCTATCCACAACTTACATAGTCTCAGGCGATCCCTAAAAACATGTATATTTTAAGATATGCACACCAGAGCTAACCTATAGAAGATCAGAGTACAAATACATCTTCTAGATTTGCAGCTAGAAAGCCTTAAGTGACCTCCGAGTTAATTGTCACTCTGTTGTGATAATTATACGTTACAAACAATGTGTATAGGCTCAGCGCCAACTCAAAAATTGGCATTAATAAATAACAATACTTTATCAATGTTTAACCCTGAGACGGGATGTTTATTAAGTAAAAATGCTATTAAAAAACTATTTATTTTTCTATTGGATGATGTCGACTTCTTTAGGATTACATTTGAGTGGTGTTCATTCACTTAGAGCAGGGGTCTCAAACTCGGCTGGGTTGGTGGGCCGCACATAGAAAATTTTTTTTATCGGGGGCCGCATTGCTTGTAGGACTAAGGGTACCGTCACACCAGGTGACATCGCCGGAGATATCGCAGGTGACACACGGGAGCGCGCACATTTTTGGCATCCCGCCAGCGTCGTGTGTTTAGACGCAGCGATACCTTCGGTGATGCTTTGGCGATGTTTCAGGCAACGTCGCTGTTGGGGTGTCTACAAACCCCAGCAGGGATCCTGTAACATGGGAGCCTATGGCTCCCATCGCCTGTAACATCGCCATTCGCGATGTTACACAGGGCGATGCTTACACATCGCCTGAGAGTGGTTGCCTGGTTTCACAGCAGTACTGTGAAACCAGGCGACCACTCGAAGCCAATTTTTCGGCGCAAAATCGCCACTTTACGCGGGGCGATGTCACCTGGTGTGACAGTACCCTGACATTTTTAGTAATACCAGATTTTTTGGTCACTGTAGTAATGTCCAAATCCTGATCCCCTTCTTGTAGTAATGTCCGCCATGCTGGTCCCTTTTTGTAATGATGACCCCCATACTGATCCCTTTTGTAGTGATGTCACCATCCTGTCCCCCATGCTGGTCCCCTTTTGTAGTGATGTCCCCATCCTGGCCCCCATAGTGTAGTAATGTCCCCCATGCTGGACCCCTTTTTTAGTGATATCCCCAACCTGGTCTGCCTTCTTTTTACACACTGACACATATTCACTCACAATCACACCCACTCACACATTAACTCACACACACATTAACTCACTCACACTCACTCATGTGGAACAAAAGGGGGGGAAGCACAACCCATGAGCGGTACTTGGTGGTCTAGTGGGGGCGTCAATAACTGATATGGGGGGTTCGCATCTCACCTTTGGAGGTTCTGCAACCCTGCACAACCTCGGCGTATTGCAGTGGATGACTCCGGACTCCAGCGGTCGGGGTTTCCTCCACGAGCAGCTCCTTCTTCCAGTCAGGTGACTCGAGTAGCCGATCACCTGCCCCTGTGACGTTCTCAGCTACGTCACCGCAGGCACTTTGGATTCTGTTAGTGGTGACTCTGGTTCACAGCTGCTCCTGCTGCAAACCTAGGATGGGGATATGATATTTGTACAGAAGTGTGAGATTATAACAGAAGCACAAGAGCACAGGAGGCACACGTTTAATTACCTTTAATAAACCACAACGTGTTTCTACGGCGGTCCGCCGTCTTGATCAGGTAAATCCACCTGATGAAGACGGCGGACCGCCAAGGACTTTTGTTATAATCACACACTTCTGTACAAAATCGCGCACTCTGACACCCACAGGCACTCTGACACCCACAGGCACTCTGATACCCACAGGCACTCTGACACCCTCAGGCACTCTGACACCCTCAGGCACTCACACGCACAGGCACCCACAGGCACTCTCAAGACAGGCACTCACGAACACAGGCACTCACGCACACAGGCGCTCACGCACACAGGTGCTCACAGGCACTCACGCTCACAGGCACTCACGCTCACAGGCACTCGCGCTCACAGGCACTCGCACTTACAGGCACTCGCACTCACACGCACAGGCACTCACACGCACAGGCACTCGCACAGGCACTCACACGCACAGGCATTCACACGCACAGGCACTCACACGCACAGGCACTCACAGACACAGGCATTCACACAGACACAGGCACTCACAGACACAGGCACTCACACAGACACAGGCACTCACAGACACAGGCACTCACAGACACAGGCACTCACAGACACAGGCACTCACAGACACAGACACTCACACAGACACTCACAGACACAGGCACTCAAACTCACAGACACAGGCACTCACACAGACACAGGCACTCACAGGCACTCACACAGACACAGGCACTCACACAGACACAGGCACTCACACAGACACAGGCACTCACACTCAGACACAGGCACTCACACAGACACTCACAGACACAGGCACTCACACAGACACTCACAGACACAGGCACTCACACTCACAGGCACTCACACTCACAGACACAGGCACTCACACTCACAGACACAGGCACTCACACAGACACAGGCACTCACACTCACAGACACAGGCAGTCACACTCACAGACACTCACACAGACACAGGCACTCACAGACACAGACACTCACACAGACACTCACAGACACAGGCACTCACACTCACAGACACAGGCACTCACACAGACACTCACAGACACAGGCACTCACAGACACAGGCACTCACAGACCACAGATACACACACAGGCACTCACAGACACAGGCACTCACAGACACAGGCACTCACAGACACAGGCACTCACACTCACAGACACAGGCACTCACATTAGCACACACTTTATTACCAACACTTTTATTACTAACCATGCTGGCGGCGTTCCAGTGCATGGGGACCCTGGGGCTTCCCTGTGCGGCCCCCAGCACTTTGGACTAAGAACCATGCTGGCGGCGGTCCAGTGCATGGGGCCGCCGCGGTCTCCGCTATAATATTACTTCCGGCCGCTTCACTCTGCCGCTCCCTCTGCCAGTTCAATGCAAGCCACCGTCAGCCAATGAGAGGCCCGCAGGAGACGTCAGCGGCCTCTCATTGGCTGAGGGCTTGTATTGAGCTTACAGAGCGGCAGAGCGAGCGGCAGAGACAGTGAAGCGGCCGCAAGTAATGTTATAGCGGAGACCGCGGCGGCACCATGCACTGGACCGCCGCCAGCATGGTTCTTTGTCCAAAGTGCTGGGGGCCGCAGAGGGAAGCCCCAGGGGCCGCATGCGGCCCGCGAGCCGCGAGTTTGAGACCCCTGACTTAGAGGTAGCCTGTAAATATACATATATAGAGGGTCAGTATCTCCCTTCTATGAGATAAACCGGTATCTTAACCAATCCCACTGGCTATGTTTTCTTACCATCTTGTGATTTAATGTTCCTTGTTTGAGTAGTGGATCCCTTCCTGTGTTGTGGTTCAGCTAGGGATCTTGATTGCCATACAGTTTTGTCTATAAATTCAAATTCTGATCATTATTAATGTCTCTTATATGTCTCTTACAGGTTTTTAATGATGTGACCTTTTATTTACCTGTGTTATTGCAGCCTGCACAGGATTCACTATGGTTGTCCTGTGTTTAATGCTTCCTATGTCCTGGTTACCTGTAATTAGTAACAATTCTTGTCATTAGTTTTATTGTTAATAATTATTGCTGTGTTATCATAGTGTTGAGGTATTTTCACTACCTGTATTGCAGTCCTTTTGCTTCCCCTCTTTGTGCTGTGTGGTTAGGTGATATATGCTCTTATATACTTCTTATACTGTTCCCTGTGCTGTGTGGTTAGGTGATATATGCTCTTGTATACTTCTTATACTGTTCCCTGTGCTGTGTGGTTAGGTGATATATGCTCTTGTATACTTCTTATACTGTTCCCTGTGCTGTGTGGTTAGGTGATATATGCTCTTGTATACTTCTTATACTGTTCCCTGTGCTGTGTGGTTAGGTGATATATGCTCTTGTATACTTCTTATACTGTTCCCTGTGCTGTGTGGTTAGGTGATATATGCTCTTGTATACTTCTTATACTGTTCCCTGTGCTGTGTGGTTAGGTGATATATGCTCTTGTATACTTCTTATACCGTTCCCTGTTCTGTGTGGTTAGGTGATATATGCTCTTGTATACTTCTTATACTGTTCCCTGTGCTGTGTGGTTAGGTGATATATGCTATTGTATACTTCTTATACTGTTCCCTGTGCGGTTAGGTGGAATATGCTCTTGTATACTTCTTATACTGTTCCCTGTGCTGTGTGGTTAGGTGATATATGCTCTTGTATACTTCTTATACTGTTCCCTGTGCTGTGTGGTTAGGTGATATATGCTCTTGTATACTTCTTATACTGTTCCCTGTGCTGTGTGGTTAGGTGATATATGCTCTTGTATACTTCTTATACTGTTCCCTGTGCTGTGTGGTTAGGTGATATATGCTCTTGTATACTTCTTATACTGTTCCCTGTGCTGTGTGGTTAGGTGATATATGCTCTTGTATACTTCTTATACTGTTCCCTGTGCTGTGTGGTTAGGTGATATATGCTCTTGTATACTTCTTATACTGTTCCCTGTGCTGTGTGGTTAGGTGATATATGCTCTTGTATACTTCTTATACTGTTCCCTGTGCTGTGTGGTTAGGTGATATATGCTCTTGTATACTTCTTATACTGTTCTCTGTGCGGTTAGGTGATATATGCTCTTGTATACTACTTATACTTTTATCTGATTACAGTGTCTATAATAACAGTTATAACAGCATTTGCTACAGTGTTGGGGCCTGCACAGATAAGAATAAGATTGAAGGTTTCCACTCTACCTTGTAACCTGCCTTGGAAATTGTCCTCCTGGTCTTTTTCCAATTTCCCGCCTTTCTGCCCGTCTCTTTTTCGGCGTCTTCTGTCAGGAGCCGTGGCTGGCGATCGCACACTACCTTGCTTGCGGTCAGCTGACTGTGACGTAACAGGTTATGTCGTGGTCATGTGATTGGGGTGGGAGGGGTTTAGTCCATGTCCATGTTATTTATCCCCTACAACCATAAATACCATGGACACTTTCAACAAACTATATATAGATATCTCACCATACATAAGAAAGTACTTAGACACTATTGACTAACAAGGCTACATATTGCCACTTGGTGATGACACACATTTGGAAACCAAATTAAGTTTCCCCCTTAATAATAATGAAAAGGGTTACCTGAAGTCCAAAACCCATATATACATATGTAAACACATGA
Organism: Allobates femoralis; assembly: GCA_033576535.1. NCBI lineage: Eukaryota > Metazoa > Chordata > Amphibia > Anura > Aromobatidae > Allobates > Allobates femoralis. Next base: position 165,584,925 of record JARQOC010000002.1, read on the forward strand.
TAGGAATTGCCATATCTCCCTTTTAGGGGTAATGACCCAGAGAACACCAAATAAAGAACACTTCCAAATATAACTTCATAAAGAATGTGGAAATTCAAGATACAGGGAACAAAACATATACATGACCAATAACTAGGTCACTCAAATGTAGCACTATAACAACAGGGAAACCAGATAACTGGAAATAGAAAATAAATGCAGCCTGTCCTGGGAAAAAACTAATGCAACAAGGATTTGACAACATTAGAATAAACCGTATACCTACACAAGTACACCAATTCTACACTTGTATCCTAAGACAATGTGAAGCACTATATTCTACAGAGGAAATCAGTTATCATGAACAGCAGTTTCATTAGCAACTTTATTGAGCATTAAGGCCCCGTTACACAGGGAAATAACTCCGGCAACATCGCCGGCAACTCAGGGGCGTGGCGAAGTTGCTGCAACATCGCCAGGGCACCGCCCCGTGTAACAGGGTGATATCAACAGCGATAGTTGCTTGAGCAACATCGCATGGTTTCAGGACAATGTCCTGAAACCAGGCGATGTTGCTCAGATGATCTGGCAGAATCGCCCAGTGTGACACCGCAACTGCAATGTTGAAAGCAACTTCCCCCTTTGAGCCCAATGTTAACTATCGCTGCCAGAGTTAAATATAACTCTGACAGCGATAGCTGCTTTCAACATCACTGCTGCGTTGCTGGCGATGTCTCCCGGTGTAACAGCAGCACAGCGATCTTGGCTAGCGGCCAAAAACGTGCGCGCTCCCACGAGTTGCCAGCGATGTCGCCGGAGATGTTTCTTCGTGTAAAGGGGCCTTTAGAATACATAAAACAATAGGAACATGGAGTATTCACCCCACTGAAAGGGTGAATAAACCATGAGCACCAGTCTCCCCACTGTGGAGGCGCCGCAGCAGGTGACACATCTGGGGGTTTAAGGTTCCACCACAAACCTGGATAAATTCCTTGAAGGGTTTAGTTTCCACAGTGGGGTTATTTGTGGGGGAAGGGTGGGTTTCCACTGTTTAGGCACATCAGGAACTCTCCAAATGTGAAATTGCATCCATTAACAATTTTCACCAATTTTGCATTACTAAAGTCAAACGGTGCTACTTCCAAGACGAGCCCTGTTGTACACACAAATAGTTTTCCACCACCTACGAGATATCGGCATACTCAGAAGAAATTGCCCAATAAATTGTCTCCTATTACTCTAGTGAAAATAAAAAATATGGAGTTGAAATATTTTTGTTGGAAAAATTAGATTTTTATTTTTACAGCTTGCTAACAAATTCTGAGAAGCACCTGAGGGTAGAAGGCACTCACCACATATCTACGCTGATGAGCAAAAGGGTACCAATGTTTTGATCTTTTTACTTTCAGGCTCACTATCCTCTACAGCTTACAGTGTGAGACTACCTTCATTTTATAGACAATCATCTTGGCGATCTCATACATAAATTTGACTTGCAACTATGGGGAAAAGTAAAATATATTTTTTTCCTTCCACACTGCTTTAGTGTATGTGAACCTCTTCAAGGGTTACTACCCTTCTTGGATATGGATTTGAGCAGTCTGATGGTGCAGTTTTTGGAATGGTGTCACTTTTGGGTGTTTTCTGTCACATATGTGTGTCAAAGTCACTTCAAATGTGATGTGGTCCCTAAAAAATAGTTTTGTAAATGTTGGGGAAAAAATGAGAATTTGCTGATGAACCTTTATCCGTTTGGTATTCCATATGTTACACGAGTATGCAATTCTTTTTACTTGCCTGCCATCCATATGACAAGTGTATACCATCTGTATGCAATGCATTGTTGTCTCAGCAGCTATTATTGTACAATCATTACAGGACCATATACAGTGTTCTCTGCCTCAAAATGGTAATGTATCTGCAAAAAAACAAAGTACAGAGATGGCCCGTGTGCCATCCATTTTATTCTCGCACCCATTAATGTGTATTGGTGAGTCTCATTCAATTTACATATTCACTTTCAGCATGCTGTAACTTTTTTCTCATCCTGAATCTGGATGAGAAAAAATCACTCATCTTCTCTTCTACATTGAATGATATCTTAGTCTGCTTTCACACTTGTATATTTTGCGATCCATTTCTATCTGTTTTGGAATGGATGGACTCTGTTCCATTTTTGTCTCCATTGATTTTCAATTTTCACGGATTCATCACGTGTGTGCATACAGTTATCACCGTTTTGTCATGGATCTATCTGTATATTTTTCACATCCCCAAAAACGCAAAATGTTGCATTTTTGGGCTTGCATGAAAAATATGCAGACAAATGGATGCTCACAGATCCGTGACTATACGTCATGAATTAAAATGGAACTTTATGGAAAACGGATCCACTTGCTTCCATGTGCAGGGATCAGTTTTGGTGGACTGAGCATGCTCAGAAGCAAGGTACAGCTCCCCCCCACCCCTATCTCTGGTGACTGATGACAGATCCATTAAAAAAAAGCTCAGAGGACATCTGTTGGCATTGCTTTACACAGATCCATGCCTGTCCATGCGTATCCAGAGAGTTGCATGAATTTCATGCAAGCAAACAGATTGCAAAATATGCAAGTGTGAAACTAGCCTTACATTGCACTTGCCCGATTCATGTGAGCGAGGCCAAAAAAGTGACACTAGTCAAAATTGAAAATATTGGCCAGGTCAGGAAGGGTTAAACAAACCGTTTTGTTAAAGGGTTAACCCTGAAAATGTTCACTCTAAGCATTCATCCTTGAACATATGTCTGAGAAATGCAGTGGCAGAAAACTAATGTGCCCGATAGTAGTATTACTGTATGGCCACTAGATGGCAGCAGTAATCTAAATACATGACTCATCAGGACATCATAGGAACAGGATCTCCACTATAGCAAAACCTAAAATCATTTCTATGCTTTATGGATCAATAGAGGATAGGAACAATTGTAAATACATACTGCACAGCCAGATACTATATTGTTGTGTTTTATGTTGAAAGAAAAAAAAAGGAGGAAGAGGAGCAGTGGAGGTGAGTATTTTTCAACAAAAGGAATCTGAATTCTTCCCAAAAATGTGTCTATCTGGAAAGTGCTCTGATTAGAGGAGCTCATCACCCATATTCATAAGTGTGAAGTAGTTAGATCTTCCATCCCCATGATCTTCTGTATTTAGCTGAGCTATAAAGAAATCAATGGGTGTGGATTTGTTTTTAGAGTTATTTTGTTTCCTAGATTCTGCCTGATTGTTCACATTTCTATCACGATGACTAGCAGTAGACGGAGAACCAGGGCACCTGATCTGCCCCTCAAGCTAGGGAGCCCTGAACTATCCCTAACTCATGGGTACTCCTAAATAGTGGAGAGGTCTGAGTCTCCATTCTGGCCCTGCTCCTTATCAGCCCTGAACTGATTCCCACTTCCTCTCTCCCCTGGAGCAGGGGAGTAATGAAACCCACAAATAAGGACAAGAGAAAAACAAAAACTCAGTCATTAAACACGCACACACAAAGGTAAAAACAATACGAATAGCAGAATGAAAGACCAAAGTAGAAAGGGAGATACAGATCAACAAAGGGGAACATCAACTGCAGAAGTACATAGCACAACTTTCACCAGGGAGTCTGAGACACCACACCTAACAGACCAACACAGGATAAACTATAGCTGGCATGGATAGAAGGATTCCTCCAGCATAAATAGGAGGGGAACTGCTGTAATAGGTTGATAAAAGGTTCTCTTGCAAGCCTGCCTATGAATCAGCCTACAGCCAGTCAATACCCAAGTCTGTCTGTGTTGATTGCAGACACCAGAGAAACCTGAGCGTCAGAATCTGCAATCTGAACAGAGCCGAACGCCACTTAGACTGACGGCGAAGGTTGTTCAAAACTCTTTGTGACAATTCACACTATGATCTTGATCTTTTTGTTGGTGCCACAGTGTATGTACAACAGGTGCGGTCTCAAATGTGATGAAAGAATTATTACTCTCAGTGGGAGAAACTAAATAATAATCTTGTAGCTGTGATACCTTCTAATGGCTAACAAAACTAAAATAATTGATATTACATAGCAGCAAGCTTTCAAAACATCCTATGTCTCTTCCTCAGGCCATTAAAAGGTATCACATTCACAAGATTATTATTTTGTTTCTCCCACTGAGTGCAATGATTTTTGTCTTCAACTGGCTTTCCCGGCACTAAATCTTTTTTTTTTCTTTCTTCTAACTGTGATCAATAAACTCCAGGGGCCACAGACCCCCGACCGTATATAAGAACTACAGATCTACAACTGCACTAGAGAAGTTCAGAAGCCCAAGGTTCAGTACATGTGTATGTATTTGTTTGTCTCTGAGCCCTTTGCAAAATTAATATCTACTACTGGTGCTTTCAGTATAATAAGGGGTGCAAAACCATTTCTAATGCTTAGGGTCAGACTCCTCTGAACTACAGTAACAGGTATGTTATCTTAATATGAAAAAAATAACATTGAATAATTCAATTAGCAGTGAATCTGCCACAATTTTGTCACCAATGCAGTAAGAAATTATTAAGCAACATTCACACAGACGTCTCTTGCCTGAGGTATGATCAGTGTTCAAGGCTGCAGAGATCTCCATTCACATTAGATTAAAGTCAGTTGAAACGTCAATTTTGGTGGGATCTGTCAACAATCTCATGTGCATGGGGAACTCTCTATTCTCCAATGAAAGATGATTTGAGGGGAAAGATGAATTTGGCAGTTAGAAATTAAGGGGTTTTCTGCGCCAAGCATGAAATTCTGTAGAGTCCCTGACAGAAGTTATGTCGCTTATCCATGTTATGTAAATAAAAGCTTATAGCCTGATTTTAAATTCATCCATTGGTCTTATAAATTATTCTTTTGAAAGCTGAAACCCTTCCAAATGTGGGTTAGGTTAAGAAAATAAATTGGCATCAATGGTGAAATATTGATCATGTAATGAACACAGAATGGTCAGATTTTGGAAGGAGAAACGTTTTGTCGCCCACAGAAAGTAATGTGATATTCAAACAGATAATTAACTTAAAATACAAATATATGTTGCATAACATTGGTGAATGAAGCTATTAGAGTAATATTTAATATTTTGTGTGACTTCCATGAGTTTGAAGGACTGCATCCATTTGGTTCAACAATGATTCATACAATTTATTAATGAAGTCATCAGGAATAGCAAAGAATGCAGTCTTACATGCCTCCCAGAGTTCATCTAGATTCTTTGGTTTTGTCTTCCAAGCTTCCGCTTTCATCCTACCCCAAACATGCTCAATGATGTTCATGTCTGGTGACTGGGCTGGCCAGTCCTTGAGCACCTTGATATTTCTTGCCTGGAGGAACTTTGTTGTAGAGATGGATGTATGAGATGGAGCACCATCCTGCTGCAGAATTTGACCCCTTTTATGATTTGGAATGTAAGAGGTAGCTAATACTTCTTGATATTTTAGGCTACTGATATTGCCTTCCACCTTGCAAATGTTTCGCACACCCCCATACTGAATGTAACCCCAGACTATGATCTTTCCACCACCAAACTTAACAGTTTTCTGGGTGTATTTTGGATCCATACGGGCTCAAGTAGGTGTCCTGCAGTATTTGCAGCAGCTGTGGTGTAATTCTACTGAAGATTCATCCGAGAAATCCACCTTCTGACACTTTTTCAGCGTCCATCTGTTTTGCAGACTATGGGACTTTGCAAATGCCACACGGCTTTTTATCTGCCTTTTGTTTCGTGCTGGCTTCTGGGCACTGATTTGACCATGGAGGCAATTTCGAGACAGAATCCTATAAACTGTTCTAGTTGACAAAGGGAATTGAGGTGACCAGGCCTGTTGAAGCAGTTGAAGAGGGGTTTGCTTTGGATTTTCTAATGAACAAACGTTCCTCCTGAGCAGTTGTCTTGCTTGTCAAACACATCACCAGTCTCTTCAAATTTTTTTTAATTGTTTGTACTTGACGCTTAGGCCCCTTTCACATCAGCGTTTATTTGAAATCGCGGCAGATGCGGTGAAAAAACCGCATCTGCCGCGATTACCGCATACCGGCTGCACTTGCGGCACGGTTGCGGCACAGATGCGGCAAGCCCCATACAATGTATAGGCAGGCTTGCGGCAGGTGCGGCAAGTGCGGTTTTGGCACTTGCGGCAGGTGCGGCCCCGAAAAAAACTGTGGTCAGCCAGACACATTAAAGGTGCCAGCCACCTCTGCAGTGGATCTGGTCTTCAGCCTCTTGATAATCAAGGCTTTGGTCGCAGGGTGGATTTTTGGCATGTTGTCAGAGCTCAAGTTCAAGTGAAGGTCTGGGGTGCTAGGTTTCTTTTTATACACACCCACTAATTAACCGAGCATTTACTGAGCACAGGTGAGGATGTAAACTAGGATTGGGTGCATTATATGACCAGGCGACAAAACTTTTGTCTTGCCAAAATCTGACCATTCTGTGTTCATTAAATGATCAATATTTCAGCATTGATGCCAATTTATTTTCTTCTTAACCTAAACCACATTTGGGAGGGTTTCAGCTTTCAAAAGAGTAATTTATAAACCCAATGGATGAATTTAATGTCAGGTTATAAGCTTTTTTTACATACCATGGATAAGCAACATAAATTTTATCAGGGACTGTAGTTAGTCCAATTTACCAAATTATAACTTCTTTTGAGAGGAGGAAGAAAAGTCAGTCGCATGTGATGGCAAGCATGCAACTCACAAGTGGTCATATGATGGCTGCTTCTGCAAGCAAACTGAGCAGAGTCCTGGCAGTGCGCACATTGCACACTGTTAGGATTCAACAAGGTGCAGTCAGCTAGAGTCACTGTAGAACTCCATACCTGGCCTGGGAAGCCTTTTAAACCTGCATTTCTTTTGCTTTCCATGAACGAAAAACACCGTATTTTTCGCTTTATAAGACGCACTTTTGTTCCCCCAAATTTTGGGGGAAAGTGGGGGGTGCGTCTTATAAAGCGAAACTAGTAGCTGTGCTGAATTGGAGGTGGAAGGTGGGGGGGAGCTGTGGTGTCTGGGGGCTTTCAGGAGGCTGTCAGGAGGCTGCAGCAGCGGCCCCGTGGTCACGTGGGGCCGCTCATTAACTCCTGTAATATGAACTGCTTCCCGCTGTCAATCACCAGCGGGAGCAGCCCATATCACAGGAGTGTATGGAGCGGACCCGCAGCTCAGCGGCTGCAGCCACATATGAACTCCCCATTAGCAGCCCCAGCACGTTATCTGCCCCAGCCATTGTGCCCTGCTGGCCTCCATAGCCACCACAGTAAGCCTGCTTTATCTTTGTCCCTGCCGCAGCCGCCCGTGTGTCTCCGGGGCCGTTTGTAAGAGGACAGGTGAGTGAGTGGGTGAGGGGACCGACTCTAACCTGGTTAAGGTTGTGTCCCCTCCTCAGTAAAAAACACGTTGCCGGGGCCTCCTGGTCCTTGTACCCTGCTGGACACAGCTCCTGCCGACTTACACATTCAGCCTGGTCACATGGGCTCGTGGTCATGTGATCCGGGGTCTGACATCATCAAAGGTCCTCAAACTTCTCAGGCTATTCAGAGTGGGAATTAAACTAGTGAATCCCACAGCACCTGGGACCTTTGGTGAGCCGTGAGTGTTGTTGCTGCTGCCCATAACAAGCTGATGGTGAATGAGAAGGTGAGAGAAGATTAAATGTCACTGCCATTAAGTTGATGTGCACCTTGTGCCTGAGCGGTGCTGCTGCCACACAAAGGAGGAGGATGGTGGAGGTGCCCTCTCCTTGCACTGCACTATGTGACTGAATACTGTAAGTCACAGCTCATCCTCTGTACATAGAAATAGTGGGAATGCATGATTTACACCATCTCAGTCTCACCCTCTCCAGACACAGCTAAGGTGGCACCGTGCCATAGAACACTGAGATGACATTCTACACAGAGGTGCAATATATACCACACTAGGGTGTTGTGCTGCACAGAGGTGCAATATATACCACACTGGGGTGTTGTGCTGCACCGAGGTGCCATATATACCACACTGAGGTGTTGTGCTACACGGAAGTGCCATATATACCACACTGAGGTGTTGTGCTACACGGAGGTGCCATATATACCACACTGAGAAGACATAGTACAGTGAGATGCTATAATAGTACACTGAGGTGCCATTGTACTACAGTGAGGTGACATAGTACAGAGGTCCCCAACTCTAGTCCTCATATACGGTATATGATTTGTAAGACAGACACTGGCATTATAAGACAGACCCCATTTAACATTAAAAATTATTTTTTTTCTCTTTTCCTTCACCAAATTTGGGGGTGCGTCTTATAATCAGGTGCGTCTTATAAAGCGAAAAATACGGTAAGTGTTTGGCAGAGGCTTACGCTGCTTTCCCCACAGAGAATACATGAATGATTGGTCAAAATGTGAGATTAAAGGGAACCTGTCACCTAGTTTAGCCCACCAAACCTATCAGTACCTGTCCCTGCAGCTTCTTATTACATCTCTAATCATCCCTGTCTGATCTAAATGTGTGCACTAATCACTGTGAAAAGTGCTTTGATCACTTACATTCTTCTATAGTAATTATCATGGTGTCGTCAAGACTGTAGACACTGGGATGTTTTCTCATCCTCCATTTTCACAGTGGTTAGAGTACACATTTAGCAATTATTATTCATTCATATAGCACAATTAATTCCATGGTGATGTACATGAGAAGGGGTTACATACAAAATTATAGATATAGTTTAGAGTAAACAAATTAATAATGACAGACTATTACAGAGGGGAGAGGACCCTGCCCTTGCAGACTTATACTCTACATGATTATGGGGAGGAAACAGAGGGTCAAGTGTGCAGCAGCTCCAGTGGTGGTGAAGCGTCAGAATTGTCATAGCAGGCTGTAAGCTTTCCTGAAGAGATGGGCTTTCAGATTCCGTCTGAAGGATCTGAGTGTGGTGGAATTTCAGACGTCTTGGGGTGCAGAATCCCAGAGGATGGGGGATATTCGAGAGAAATCTTGGAGGCGGTGGTGTGAGGAACAAATAAGTGTGGAGGAAAGTAGGAGGTCTTGGGAGTATTGAAAATTACGTGAGGGAAGATATTGGGAGATTAGTTTGGAGAAATAGGGAGGAGACATGTTATGGATGGCTTTTTAGGTCAGTGTTAGTAGCGTGAACTGGATTCGTTGAGTAACTGGGAGCCAGTGGGGGGATTTGCAGAGAGGAGAAACAGGGGAGTAGCAAGGAGAGAGGTGAATTAGTTGGGCAGCAGAGTTGAGGAGAGACTGGAGTGGTACAAGAGAGGTGGCAGGGAGGCCACAGAGGAGGAGGTTGCAGTAATCGGCAGGAGATGATGAGGTTGTGTACAAGAGTTTTAGTAAATCGAGGACTGAGGAAAAGATGAATTCTGAAAATATTTTTGAGCTTGGGGTGAGAGGAGGTGGCGAGAGTTTGGATGTGTGGTTTGAAGGACAGGGCAGAGTCGAGAGTTACTCCAAGGTAGCAGATTTCAGATGCGGGAGAGAGCGTTATGCCAGTTACCATAATACGGTAGATAGATCGGGTAGGGAAGATACATGAGATGGAGAAAAGATGATAAGTTTGATTTTGAGTTTTAGGAAGCGAGAGGTGAAGAAGGAGAATATGGCTGACAGACACTCTGGGATTCTGGACAGCAATGAGGTGATGTCTGGACCAGAGAGGTAGATCTGAGTGTCGTCAGCGTACAGGTGGTACTGGAAGCCATGGGGCTTTATGAGTTGTTCTAGGCCAAGAGTATAGACGGAGAAAAGCACAGGCCCCAGGACGGAGCCTTGTGGGACTCCAACCGAGAGAGGGCGGGATGAGGAGGTAGTGTGAGAGTGGGAAGCGCAAAATGTGCGATCGGAAAGGTAAGAGCAAGGTCTTTGATGCCAAGGGAAGAAAGAATCTGTAGCAGTAGGCAGTGGTCGACTGTGTCAAAGGCAGAGGACAGGTCTAGAAGGAGGAGGATGGAGAAATGTCTATTAGCTTTGGCTGTAAGTGACTCGCCCCGTGGGGGCCGTGGGGCACTTGGAACTCACTCAGCGTCGCCCCGCCATCTTACCTGCGATAAATGGCTGAAAATAAAAGGGGTGCACAATAGTGTGTATCTGTCTGCTGGAGGTGTAGAAATAAGTGGTGGAGTTGCTCACCTATTTTGGTTGTGAGACGTCACAACCACCCTTTACGCCAGTGACAACTTTAGATCTCAAGGTTTTTTTCGCGGTCTTCAGCAGTCCTCCTTCCAGTAGTAGTCCAGGGTAATAGATATAGGAATAGGAACTTGTGGCCGCGCTGCCACTCCAAGATTAAAGAATAACATCCCATTATTGTTGTATTCCTGAGGAAGGGATTTACCCCGAAATGCGTAGAAATAAACACCACCATATGAATTCAAATAATTCTTGAATCTTGGATTTTTTTGGAGCGGGAGTGCAGCCACAAGTCCATGTTCCTATATCTATTACCCTGGACACCATCTTACCTGTGCATTCCCAGTGGCACACAGGTACACTGTCTACATTCGCCAGTACTTTGCTGATGGATCCTCTGCAAGGCATGGCTGAACTGGACTCAGAAGATGTAATCTACCCCATGGAGACATATGTCACCTGGAGCTCCTCCACACTTCCCACATTGTGCCTCATCTGCAATGAGGTGTGGATCCAATCCTGTGCTGCGATGCAAGATGCGGACCTGAGGAATGAGTCACAGCAGTCAGGTGACATTTACCCTAAGGCCACATGCACGCTGAGTATTTGATGAGTTTTTTAAGTCAGGATTGGATGTTTAAATTCAAAGTGGTGCAGGTGTTTCTATTATACCTTTCCTCTGATTGCTTCACTCTTGGTTTTGTCTACAAATCCTGAGGTAAAAAACTCATCAAATACTCAACGTGTGCACGAGGCCTAAGGCATCCGGGACCAGAAGCACCACATGTCACACTGGACATGATCTGGCAGCAGGTTTGGCTAAAATCCACCTTCAGCCAGTGTTGCAGCTAACTCACCCCATTCCCCAATACCACCAGAACCAGGACTATTATAAGGAGGCCAAGAAACAGGAACACCTAGAAGGCACTGTTTCACAACCGTGTGGATCACCCTCACCACCTCCAAAGGCATTCAACTGTGGCAATGCCATGTGGGGACCCATACTCCCACCATGCAACTATCCAACAAGGCATCAACCACCTTGTCCTGTCTCCTTTGTTGAGGAGATTTGACATGCAGATGCCATTGCTCGGGAATGGTTGCAGGGGCCTAAGGCTAATGTCTTCCTCGACCAATGCACCTAAGGCAAAGTGGTAAAATTCAAACAGGATAAGGGGTTTGTATTCCTAGTGGAACATGGCACTAAGCGCTGCTGCTATATCAACCGCTCCGCCCTGCAGCGTGACAATCTTCACTAAAGACTACGTACCATCTTTTTCAGGGATGAGGTCACTTTCATTAAGGTGTGGAGCAGGAAGGGGTGGTTTGCAGTTGGCGTATGTTGGGTTGGCACCGCCGAGTACTTTCAGAAGTGGCAGGAGGGGGCCAACCTGGAGAAAACTTGGCACCAGGTGCAGCCAAAGTGTCTTGTAGTTGGCCAGCTAAATGCACCCAAACCCACAGGGCATGTCAGTGTTCCACAAGATGGTTCAAGTCCTCTCTGTCCTAGAGGGCGTGGATATCTCTTAGTTCCTCCATCATTCTCTCAAGTGGTGGCCATGATGGAGTGTGCTGGGAGGTAGGTGGTGGCATAGAATCCAGCTAGAAGAATAGCCCCTGTGACCCTCCAAGACAACCATCGATGACAACCATGACCAACAACGACAACCATCCAGGGCATGGCTGAAAATTGCGAGAGACAATCTCACTGGACCTTCCTAAAAGCATGTTGGTGGGTCAGGAGACAGTGACCCATCCCTTAGTTGGCTTTTGGCAAAATAATCATTTTTGGGACTTGTTTTTATTCCAGTTCTTTGTTATCTTTGATTAAGGCCTTGTAGTTTTGTTAAAGATTTATTTAAACTTTCCAACATTTAGGACTGTTTGCACTTCCCTCTACTGGGCATGCATGCAGTCTTTGGGGTCCAACTGAAAGACCTTAATGGATTCTTTTTTGTTTGAGACTTATAGTCTGTGCGTTATAGTAAAATTTTTTGAGTTCACTCCTTGCGTGCTGGACTGTTTCTGCAAACAGGTGCTTTGATACAACCCTACAGAGACTAGTGAACAAGCCCCAGGCCTCTGGCCTGAAGGTGTAAGATATGGAACTAGAAGACACTACACCCACTTCAGTAGACGTGGGATGGCCAAGTACAGTTTTCAAGGGCTGAAAAGAGTACATGCATTCAGTATATCCCTAGCATTGCACAGGGTGCTGGAATCTTCCATCACCTCTGCAGGTGATGAAATTAGCACCTGAACAATTTTAAGGAAATTCAGAAAACTTGCACGGTTTTCAGACATTGATGACTATAGTTGGCCACCCCTGCCCTAGAAGTCTCTGTGGAAGTAGCCAGGGGGCAAGCAGAATCCTTGAGTCCTTCACCACAACTGTGGATCTCCTTGGACTCTCTTATGCCCTGCGCCTACGGTGTGTTGTTTGGTCTTTTTTTATGCAGATTCAGAATCTGCATCAAAATCTGCATGTCTATCCTGGGCCAGCAAACTCTAGGGTCGTGCAGATGTGCTGTGTCCAGATTGTGTTTTTGTTTCCTTGCCCATGTAGTTCAGATTTCTTTTTTCTGCCCCAAAATGTTAAGGTATTTGGGCTACTTGGTACTCTGAGGGTGTTTTGGATTTTACTCATGATATTTGAGTGAGCTGCCTAGCACATGTTTGCTGACTGATTTTCAGCAAATAAACATGCTGCGATTGCATGCCAGTCATAGTAATGCCATACTCATCTTTGATAATGGCATTATTGTGATTGGCAGGCGCAGTATAACCAAAGAAAAAAAATATGCTCAAACCAAATAAGTGATGAGGTCTGGGAGGGCTGTTAAAAGGCAGAGATGGATGATAAAGTGCTCAATCTGCATGGGAACAGTATCAATGCATCAGTGTAGACAGCTGGAAGACTTCCAGATGTCCTGGCTCCATAATACCCATGGCAAACCAATGACATTTCTATGAATATGCTGACTCCAAACCACAGCAATGACTTCTTAATGGAATTTTTAGGGCCCAACAATGGTAACGATGGTAATCACTTTATATGCAGCGCAGTGACCTCCACTTTCTTGGCTGGTCCTGAAGATATTCAGACCGAATACCCCTGTGCAGCTAGCTCCTCTGCCTGGCTGGCATGACCAGCTGCAGATTTGGGTCCTTGGGCCTGAGATTTGTAGCTGGCCCATGTGTGTCTTGCTCCTTCCCAGCTCCCGACTTCTCTAGAAATCTCTCCTCTCTTTCTGCCTCCCACCCCTAACCTAACTTCTCCCTCTAACCAATAGATGGGGACTGCACTTCCACCCACCATCTCCTTGGCCTGGAGTTCAGATTGTGTTGGGTGTATGTTGGTGGTCTCAGCAAAGTTTTCCCTTCTTACCTGTGAGCATGATGCCACACCTATTGGATAGGTGCAGTACCATTGTGGCGGCTGAACCGCAGGGGCACCACATTACAGGTGACTGGAGCCTGGCACACAGAAGATATTAGACCTTTATCCCTGCAGTAAAAGCTGCAGCTCTTAGCTGTTTGGACCCCAATAGCCTGGACCCAAACATTTCATTTTTTACTTTTAATAGGTCCTGTCACTCAAAGCAGACAACTGTATGGCAGAACTGTATGCAGACATAGTCTACATTATGTCTGCCTACTGCTCCCATGCAGTTTAAGCACTTCACACTTACTCATCCATCTCTATCTTTCTACTTTCTGCAACCCCCCCAGACCTCTTCTTCGGGTCCAGCAGAAAATTACTCACGTTCCCCATTGACTTACATTGAACTTGCTATTTCGTACAAACACGAGAGTATTACAAAGTACTCATTAGGAGTATAGCAATTAGGAATATTTCACTACTTACTCATCTCTACTTTGAAACCCTCATAGAATTTGCTGGCTTCAGGATAGGCATGCAGATTCTCAAAATCTGCTTCAAACAAAGCATCAAACAATATGGCGGGGCCTCAGCTAGATTTCCTGCTGCATGATACCAGCTGTGTAACCTGACACAACCTCTGAGAAGTTATGATGAGGATGTCTGAGGTTCATGAGCAGCTCGCAAGCATGCTGAGTGTGACAGTGGTGCAGTAATAGTGTAATATTTATAACAGATTACCCTGGAATCTTTACATGGAGCAAAGACACAACTGAACAAAGTTTATAGGTGAAATAGTCTATATATAACACACAGTGATAAACAAAGTGCAGAGGGAAAACTCAAAGCCTATAAACACGCAGTGATGATATTAAATGAAGCCTTAAAGGGAACTTATCAGGTCATTTATGCCCCCAAACCTATCATTACCTGTCCCTGCAGCTTCCTAGTACATCCCTAAGCATCCCCGTCTGACCTAAATGTGTACTGTAATTGCTGATAAAAATTATTTTAATACTTACATGTTCCTATGGTAAATAGGATGGTGTCTTTGGTAGCATAGACAATTGGGCGTTCTCTCAGCTGCTATTTCCCCCTTTGCTCTGTGTATCCTGATATCCTATTTTCCAGCGCGCTCCCATGTTTTCAAATCGGTGTCATGCTTCTTTCTTGTATAACGTTGCGGTCACCTGACAGGTTCCCTTTAAAGGTAAGGTTTCTAGAAAAACATCACAGGAAAATGCAATCAGCAGTGCAGACTTTAAAGCTCAGTTGACACTAAGAAATGATGTAAAAAGGAAAGTCAATGGCAAGTTCAACCAGGGAATGTTAAGGCAAAGTCTATAAAGACATTTAAAGAGGACATTTCGCCCCCCTGGTGCATGGCAAACTAAATGCAGCACTGAATGCAACATGTCTGCTGCATTCAGGGAAGGAGTCCCCCATGTCTCTAGCCCCCTTGTAAGCTTTAAGAAAGACTTAACAAACTTTACAGATAAGAGGTTGCCTGGGCTGGGTCTGAATAAGAGGTCTTTACAGCTGGCAGAGTCCTCCCTGCCTTCTCCCTGTTTGTTCCACCCCCTCTATGTGTCTGCCGCCGCCTCCTCTTTTGCTGGGTCTGCCCTCCTCTTCTCCTGCTCTCTGTTAAACACGCTGCCGCACAGCTCTTGGTGTGAGCGGCATTGTGTGACATCAGCAGCAGAGCCTGCCCTGTTTGTGCTTTATTCAAACAGCAGGGCGGGAATCTGCCACTGATGTCACACAATGCTGCTCACACCCAGAGCTGTGCGGCAGCGTGATTAACAGAAAGCAGGAGAAGAGGAGGGCAGACCCAGCAGAAGAGGAGGCGGCAGCAGACACATAGATGGGGCGGAACAAACAAGGAGGAGGCAGGGAGGACTGTGCCAGCGGCAAGGACTTCTGATTCAGACCCAACCCAGGCGACCTCTTATCTGTAAAGTTTGTAAAGTCTTTCTTAAAGCTTACAGGGGAAGCTAGAGACATGGGGGACTCCTTCCCTGAATGCAGCAGACATGTTGCATTCAGTGCTGCATTTAGTTTGCCATGCACCAGGGGGGTGACAGGTCCTCTTTAATCACCCAGGGAGGCCTGGGAAAGGAAGTCAAAGAAAGTCCTAAACCAGATGCAGAATAGTCTCATGCTCTGCATCTATTTAAACATCGAAGTGACAGAGCACTTAAAGGGCACCTGTCAGATTGTTTATGCCCCCCAAGCTATCACTATCTGTACCTGCAGCTACATAATCCTTACCTAAGCATCCCTGTCTTAGCTAATAGTGTAATGTTAAAGTTGAAAAAATCAGTTATAAACCTACATTTTCTACTAGTCTGTGTGTAAATCTACATAAATAAAATGTAATGGGGGCCTCTGATAGGACTATATTCTGCTGGAGTGCGCTCCCCACTATTGTCATCCCCTAGGTATGGATTTCTAAACCAGAACTTGTCCTCTGCACTTGCACTTTATGATGTTCACTGTGTATCATGGATTTTATGTATTTTGGTCTACATGCTGTGATCTTGCAAAACCCTACTATGTATAGAGGTTGTAAATGATGTTTCTATGCAAATGAGTCATTGTACGTAACAGTACCTGTATTATATATACCATATACCCATGTTTTACCTTTTGTAATAGCATGCAATTGGGCTGATAATTTTTGGCTCTGCTTTAGTGGTGAGCTGCGTCTCCCTGATTCTATCCCCTTTTCACTCAATTTTAAACTAAAAAATAAAAATCACTCTTTTATTGCAATATACTCCATGTTTCCTCTTGTATACTATAAACAAAATGTAAGGTTACAACTGTTCTTTTCAACAGTACACTATTTGCTAATGCAGGAATGCTTAGCTAAGGACTATGAAGCTGCAGGTACAGATAGTGATAGCAAAGGGGACATAAATGATCTGACAGGTGCCCATTACTAAAGCAAATCAGCTTACATGTCTGCAAGGGCAGGTGAGGCAAGAGACGCAGCAGAGGGAGCAACACAAGCAACTACCGTGTTTCCCCGAATATAAGACAGTGTCTTATATTAATTTTACCCCCAAAAGTCCCACCCTGTCTTATATTCGGGGTATGACTTATATTAAAAAAAAAAATGACAAAAATGAAAAGTCCCATCCCCATACAGTATGCCACTGCAGCCCCCAGCACAGTACCGTTAAAACCGCAATTCCGCCACACAGCCGACTTGCGGCACACTTGCGGCATACTTGCGGCAGGCCCCCATACAATGTACTGTACTGTATGGGACACTTGCGGCAAGGTGCGGCAAGGTGCGGCAAAGGTGCGGTTACCGCACCTTTGCTGCACCTTGCCGCACCTTGCCGCAAGTGTCCCATACAGTACCGCAAGTGTGCCGCAAGTCGGCTGTGCGGCGGAATTGCGGTTTTAATGGGCAAGTCGGCAAGGAAACATCCTTTCTTTTTTGGGTAATGGCAGCCTCGAGCTATGGATTCCTCCGCGGTGCAGGGCGTTGTCCAGATGCTTCTTCATGCAGGAGCTTCTGGCCAATCATCTCTCGAGCTGCTCAGCCAATCAGCGCTCGAGATGCTGGGGAGCCGCTGGCCAATCAGAAGTTCTTGCCTGCAGCGGTGACGTCAGGCCGGGGCGACAGGCGCACAAGATTAACCCTATGCCCTCGGGGTTACCTGCGGCACCTGAGGGCAGAGGGGAGCCCACGGGGGACAGCGGACCTGCGGCTGCACCTGAGGGCAGAGGGGAGCCCACGGAGGACAGCGGGGCCAGTGGGACAGCGGGGACACAGGTAAAACATGCAATGAGCAAAAATGGCACTTTAGCGGTACCCTGTCTTATATTCCCCGAAAATAAGTCACCCTGTCTTATAATCGGGGTATGACTTATATTGGAAAATTCTGCGCCAGCCCTGCCCTGACTTATATTCGGGGGTGACTTATTTTCGGGGAAACAGGGTAGGAGCAGAAGGCATGCTGATAACAGGTATAGGTAAACAGAACTTCAGATAAATTCCTTCAGAGGAAACTCTCACATGGTTTGCAGGAGTAGGCGGAGAAACTTGAGAAGCCACAAGGAGCAGAAAACCAGGCAATATAGTCAAGAAGAGAACTAGAGGCCGAACTGGAGTTTATAAAGGCAGGCAAATGAAGAGGACTGAAGTAAAAGACGCCATCTTGGAAGAGGGCAAGAATGCCCAAAAGGTAGTCAGAATATCTGGAGTTCTGACAAATAGTGTAGGCTAAGGTCTGAGCCAAAACAGCAAAGCTACACTGTAAAACAGTTTGAACTGTGTTTGGCACCTTTTGGTCCATTTTTAAGGTGTTTTTTATGCGTTAGATGATGCCTGCCATTGATTTCAATGGAGTATGGGGGATTTGGTGAACACCACGCTATTCAGCAAACCGAATACAAACACTCAGGTGTTCACTCATCTCTACTTCCAAGCTTATCCCAATTTTAGTTTTGTCAGGCCACAGGACATGTCTCTAAAATGTAGGTCTTTGTTCCTGTGTATGTTTGCAAACATCAATATGTCTTTTCTTTTTTCTTTTGGAGTAATGGCTTCTTTCATAATGTGGTGGTGTGCACCATTGTGTTGGAAAAGGTCTGAGCATTCCTACATGAACAGTTTCCTGGAAGGTGGATTGGTCGTCATGGGCCAGTTGAATGGCTACCAAGGTCTCCCGATCTAACCCCCTAAGACTTTTATCTTTGGGGTCACCTGAAGGCAACTGTCTATGCTGTGAACATTCAAGATGTGCAGCATCTGAAACAACGGATACTGGAAGCCTGTGCTAGCATTTCTTCAGCGGTGTTGCTATCAGTGTGTCAAGAGTGGGAGAAGAGGGTTGCATTGACAATCCAACACAATGGGCAGCACTTTGAACACATTTTAGAACTGGTCATGAACTTGTAAATAACTCATGAAAGAATAAAGTTACATTAAAACCAAGTACACTATTGTTTTTCTTATGAAATTCTCAATACGTTTGATGTGTCACATGACCCTCTTCCAATTGAAACAAATAAAGTTGGATCCAAAATGGCTGACTTCAAAATGGCCGCCATGGTCACTACCCATCTGGAAAAGTTTTCCCCCCTCCCATATACGAATGTGCCACAAACAGGAAGTTGATCTCACCATCCATTCCCATTTTATTTAGTTGTATCCATATACATGGCCCACCCTGTATTAGGTGAATACCTCAAAGTGATGTGAGACTTCAATCCTTAAATGAGGACAGTGGTTAGGTGGGTTCCAATGAATAACTGAAAAGAGAAGAGAGTAGATTAAAGGTGACAAGCAAAAGAGAAGGGAAAACAAGTGCCTGATAGTTCTAGGACTGTTCAGAGAAGTTACCTCTATGCCTGATATGAATAACAGTGTCCAGGGGGTTATAATTATATTTCAAGACAGTCAAAATGTGTTAACCTGTGAGATATACAGAGAGGAATAATATTATAGCAAAAGAGTATGGTATTAATTGTGTTGGTACAAGGTTTTACCTGATCACATACATATTATGGTATAATTCATCATGTAGGATATATTAGGAAGCTATCCTGGAAGTACCGTCATTACTAGGGAAACAAAAGACTCTGTAGCCGTATATTAACCTCTATCTACATATATAAAGTAAAGCAGAGTTGATAAAGAATATGCCATTAAAGGGTTATATAGGCAACTTACAGGTTAAAGTATCATTATAAACAGTGGCGTAACGTCAGGCCCAGGGGCCCCGATGCGAAAGCTCCAATGGGGTCCCCAATTATTGGAAATCTTTAATAGTAATACTCTTTTTCTATAGGCCAAAGGGACATTTGGGGCCTCCTAGGCTGCGATTACAACCCCTGCACCTATTGTAGTTATGCCCCTGATTATGAAGTCTCTACGGATATCAGGTAGGTAGAGGCGAGTTATCGGTTCCAAGGAAAACCCACTGCCTGTTGGGGCAAAGTGTAAAGACAGATGTGATATATAAAGCAAAAGGAATACTGCCACCATTGGAAGAAGGTTTTGTCAGTTACCTGAGGGCTGGGTAAGTGCAGATATTATGTATCACTAGATGGTGGCCCGATTCTAACGCATCGCGTATTCTACAATATAGAAATAGAGATTGCATGGGGAAGGCGGTGAGGGCTGAATTGAGAGGAACTTTGAAGAAGGAGCGGCGGGGAAAGGATGGCGTGGCAGGGGGGAGGACAGAGTAGCAGGGGGAGGAGGATGGAGGACAGAGGAGGTAGCTGCGGGGTGTGGGAGGATGCAGCAGTACAGGCAGGGGGAGGAACAAGCGACATGGGGAGGATGGAGCACAGAGCGGCAGGGGGGAGGAGGACGGAGGACGAAGCGGCGGGGTGGGGGAGGACGCGATTTTGGCGACAGACACACGCAAAAAACCCTTAGACAATTATATAGTAGATAGAACTGTACACCACAGCACTATATACCAGGGCACTGTACACCATACATAATATACACAGCACTGTACACCACGGCATTATATACCACAGAACTGTACACCACAGCATTATATACCACATCACTATACACCACGGCATTATATACCACAGAACTGTACACCATAGCATTATATACCACATCACTGTACACCATAGCATTATATACCAGGGCACTGTACACCATAGCATTATATACCACATCACTGTACACTATAGCATTATATACCACAGCACTGTACACCATGACATTATATACCACAGAACTGTACACCACAGCATTATATACCACAGAACTGTACACTACGGCGTTATATACCACAGAACTGTACACCATAGCATTATATACCACATCACTGTACACCATAGCATTATATACCACATCGCTGTACACCATAGCATTATATACCACATCGCTGTACACCATAGCATTATATACCAGGGCACTGTACACCATAGCATTATATACCACATCATTGTACACCATAGCATTATATACCACAGTACTGTACACCATAGCATTATATACCACAGTACTGTACACCGCAGCATTATATACCAGGGCACTGTACACCCCAGTACTGTATACCTTGGCATTACATACACAGTACTGTACACTATGGCGTTTTGTATCACAGCGCTGTACACCATGGCATTATATATCAGGGCACTGTACACCACAGCATTATATACCACAGCACTGTACACCACGGCATTATATACACAGAACTGTACCCCACGGCATTATATACCACAAAACTGTACACTACGGCGTTATATATCACAGAACTGTACACCACAGCATTATATACCACATCACTATACACCATGGCATTACATACACAGTACTGTACACTATGGCTTTTTGTATCACAGCGCTGTACACCATGGCATTATATACCAGGGCACTGTACACCCCAGTACTGTACACCATGGCATTACATAGCCCCAGATCCGGCACGATCCGGTGAACTAGGCACACAAATGCCGATTGTTCCGATTAGGTGTCTGGCAACACTACATAAACTGTCCGGCAAAGACAAATCCCGGCGCAGAAAATAAATCGTTCCGCCGTACTACGGCCCCATTGGGTTTGTATGGGTGTGCAGGTAAATCCGGGACAATCCGAGACACTCCGGCAAAACAACAGACATGGATGGCCGACTGCCCTCGGCTGTAAGCAACATCATTGTTGAATTAGGCTAATTTGATCAAATTATAGGGCAGGTGATGGCCAATGAAGCCTCAAACTCCATTTGATCCAACAACCAACACTGGGTAGCTTACAGGGACTACAGGACATCTTTTTGAAAGACCCAACAAGGTATGTACACCAGTTGCCCTTTGTAGCCAGCCATGGTGCACATGGCAAGTGGTATTGCACACATTTACGTCCTGTGTATCCTCCCTGTAGATGTCTGGAGCAGAGCTTTCGGAGGCTGTCACATTATCCTCACCATCCCTAAGCAGCAATTACTCAGTGAGTGTAAAGTGACTTTCCACACACATTTTGGACATCTAAGACTAGCTGTAACGTAACATTTGGGAGCCTGCATCCATTAAATGGAGCCATTACAGGATCCACTTTTGGCCCTTGTCTGTTTGTAGGCATTTTGGCCACATGAGGTCCTGGTTCATGTCCCCACTGGCTTACATTTCTGTAAAATGTTGGGTGTTTGATGAAAGGCCTCACAATGTTGCCGAACCGATTTTCATTGGACTAAGCACAAACTTTCTACAGGTGCAAGATGGCATTTGGGCAACATTGTAGTCTAGGGGTCAGGTACCTGATCCTGGTTTCACCAACAAAAACTGGATCATGTAACTGGATTGGCTATGCAAGTGTCCCCCTACCTTATGTGTTAATTGTTAGAGGTTACACAGACAGCACCGGTCCCATATGTCAAGGTATAACACGTGTGCAATCTTGTTTATGGGGTTGGCAGTGTGAATTTGTGGGACTCTCTCTTGATGTGTAGTTTAGCCTAAGGATTTAAACATGTGTGTTTGTGTATGTTGTGGCACATGTGTTTGTTGCCCACTATCTGGCGTCACGTGTTCAAATTGGGTTCATAATGGCAGCACAGGTGTGATGGAGTCTGGCCCTTCTGGGTGCACACACCAATCTATGTTTCTCTGTGTAATGTGTGTGTGTGCACATGTTGGGCCATCACTTAGCCCTTAAGGTACCTTTACACGCCGCTACAACAGGATGGATACAACCCGCTACAGGCTGCAAATGTAGCTTGTAGCGCCAATATAGCCCGTAGTAGCGGCGTGTGAAGACGGGACGTGACAGCCGGCTACAGATAAATCTTTCCGAGCACTGCTCGAAAACAGATGGCTACAAAGCCGATTGTAGCGAGCTGTATCGGCGTGTAAAGAACCCACAGAAGGGAACACTGGACACCCGGCGATGTAGCTGCAATGTAGCTAAGGCGTGACCCAGGCTCCGTGTTACCGCCCCCCATCTGCGATCATTGGTGGAAGATGCTGCGTTACGATTGGCCCTTGCCTCACAGCCCTCCATCTTGGATGAGCTGTCCCTTCAGCACTACACATACGCGCCGTATGCACGATCATATAGTAGTACAATTACGCGGACACAGACTTGAAAGAAAATTCGCAAATGCCTCATGATCTACATACAGTGTGCACATCCTCTCAACACATGATAACGAATAATGCTGTACACAGCGCACAAGTGTGTGTTACGTACCGCTCTGGCTTATTGTACAGCAGCTGCCGTAGAAGTGTTCCTTGTGTGGCACAGCGCGCCGCGCGCACACAGATGCACACAAACCCATACCACATCGAAAGTTAGTACTCAGCACACACATCATAGGCGTGTTGTACGCACTGCACTGTGGGTGTCCTGTAGTAGGTGCCGCATAAGTGTGTCGGCCGTGTCACTGCGCGTTGGGCTACTTCAAAAGGTGCGTGACCCCGACAGCGGCCGTAATGATGTCATGACGTTGGTTTCATTTTCACTCTGCCTGCAAGGTGCCAGCCCCGCCTCTGCACACACCATAGCAGTCATGGCAGCCGTTCACCGCGCTGCAACGTGGGGGATGGCGGAGCTGATCATCCTGATTGATCAGTGTGACCGTCATGACTATTGGGCCACCATCACCACCGGCACCCCAGGTTGCGCAATCGGCGCACCGTTCGGCGGATCCAGCGGTCCCTGATCCGCCAACTGGGGGTAGAGAGGACAGACAAAGCGATCCAGAAAAAGATCGCTGACTTAAAACAAAAGTGCCCGGGTCGCATACTGGACATCCGTGCCAGGATTGCCAGGCTGCGTGGTGAGTAATAGTTGGCCCAAAACACACACCGCCACATGTGCATGTCCCACAATACACAAAAATGGATGGTAACAGATGACAAGGGACAGTGTGGCCTACACAATCAAACACATCTTCACAGTGTTGTGGTCCTCCAGTCAGCGCAAAATTTTTTTCCCACGCACAGTACATGCATACAACATGAGTGTATGCATCCAGCATCACCTGGTTGATTCTAAGTTAGCCGTCAAATACATAGCCACACAAGCTATATGTAGGAGAACAATGTGTTGGTACGATTTTATAACGTGTTTTGTTTTTTACTTTAAAAATAGATGCCGATTCGTCATCTGAAGAAGGGCACCATGCCCCACCCCCAGGTGGCCCATCCACAACACCGCCACATCAGGCTGAAGTGCCACCCTTGGCCCCAAGCTCCACACCTTCCCCAGGGCCTCAGGAGCCAGACCTGCCCTCACCTACTTGGACAGAGGACCTGGAGGAGCTGTCACCACCTGCAAGGCCGCTGGAGTGTGATGAGCTGTCCTCATCTGGTTGGCTGGAGGAGGACGACATCACCTCCCCACAGGAGGCCGAGGAGCTGGAAGCACCTGCCGGGCCAGAGGAGGGTTTGCCCCGTAGCCCAGAACCCCTTTTGCCCCTAAACCACGTAATGTGGCCACGGAGCCCCAGCCCGGGAGTAACACCACCTCCCACTGTCTCCAGATCAGTGGCGAGTCCTGGGGTGACCATGTCCCCACACAGTGACTATGGTGGTAAGTGTGTTATGTTGCCACATACACCCTGCACACTGTTCCTTAAATTTTATCTTGGCCAACAAGATTCCTCTAAACAAAGTTAAGAATGTTGTGTAACCATTTCTGCAGATGGTGAACGTGCGGGTGCATCTGGATGGAGCTTGACCCCATCTCCCTCCCCGTCTGATGGTGATGTGGATTTGGAGGAACAGGGTAAGGGGATGGTTGTGGGCAGTCCTGACTAGCCATCACCAGCGACTGCTGTGTACTAAAGTGTGTGTTTACTCCCAATACAGGTGCCCCTACCATGGAGGCATTCATCCTCGCCCATCAGGCGTTTGTCGCCCGCATGACCAGGGCTTTACAGCGTGGCCTGCAGGACCTTGCCCGGCTGGGTCAAATGCTGGAGGGCCTACGGCCAGAACATGGATCACAGCCATGAAGTTGATGGCTGCAATTTATTCTGGCCAAACATGGCCCCAAAAACTGTTGTCCTAGTTGGACCCTAAAATTTACACACGTTGCCTTGTTGGCTTGAAAATGTGATAATGTTTATTTTTGTTTTTGCCCCCGTTGGGCTCTTTTCTTATAGTGTCCCACATTGGGACCATCACGAGTGTGGACTGCCTAGCCCTTTGCTTTCTTTACCTATACTGTCCCACATTGGGACCATCACGAGTGTGGACTGCCTAGCCCTATCTGGCCTAAGCATTCTGTGTATTGTGCCAAATGGCTGTGACACATGTATGTTTTCAATACAATGCTGGTGTAAGTGTTTTGTACGCTCCTTCATGTGACCTTACTAATATTTGGTGCCTAAACCTCACCATGAGGTAACTATGTTAGCCACATCACCACATCCCTTTGTGAAAGTGCTAACACATTCCAAAGGAACCGATGGTGGTCCTGCTCTGAGGGCATTGGGCCATATTGTGTGGCTTTGGTAAACCTATATTGGGCACACTACCATTCACCCACGCTCACCCCCACAATCCTTAATCCTAAATAAATACACAATTGTGTTCCAAAAAAAATTTAATTCTAGCTGGAAGAAAAAACAAACATACACAAATAATATGCTGTAATCCAGCCAAGGTAATTTTTTAAATGTCCAAAAGGAAAAAAAAAAAACATATAGCAACTAGCCGATTGCTCAAAATTATAAAGTCCAGACTGCCAATTCTGTGCATTGGCTACTAGTGTCCAACTTCTTCATCCTCTGTCGGCTCTGACAATGCCGGCTCCCCCCTCCTCTCATGGCAGCCCCGACCTGCCCGAGAGCGTCTTGTTGTACGACGACGTGTTGGGGGGGGGATTGGGTGTCTGTGGCGGGGCCGGTCTTCTCACGGGCCGGGATGGGGCGGCTGGGGTAAGGGGCCACAAGTTGTGTGGCATAGGGGGGGGGATGTGGCATCCCCATTGAAGGGCCCCATCCTCGGCAGCATCAGCGGCAGTGCTGAAGACCCGCTGAAGGATCTGCTTTTGGAGCGGCTCCATCTTTCGCAACCTGTCGCTCATGTAGAGGGCGTAGCTGTCGATGTGGGTCCGCTGTTCGCTCAACAGCACGCGTCGGGCCCAGGTGCCCAGCTCCGTCTCAGGTGGTGCTGGACGTCGGCGGCAACGGATCCCGGAGCTGGGCCCTGGGTCCAGACCCACATCACTCACCGCGCCCTCCTGCTCAGCCCCAGATGTCATTGGCTGAGCATCATCAGCGACTGATTGCTCCGCAATGGAGCTGTCCTCTTCAGGGGCCTGTGGGGGGAGAAAAATAAGACCTCATTAGTGAAGGCAATATCCACTCAATACATTGTCCAGAGGACTCAAATACCACTCCCACACACACAAAGCCAACAAACCAAGATTGGAAATTATGAAAAACCCAGTAAACCACCAAAGGTTAAATACCACAACACCAGTACTTCTCCTGTACACTCACCTCGACCATTCCAGGTACTCAGCTCAATACAAAATTAGGTGTTATTCACAGAGCCGTAACCCAATTAGTACATGTCACCACAACACCTTGATACTGGGGGCTGTGCTGGCCAAATACAGATATTGGCCACCTTGCCGTTTGGACTCCTATGATGATGAAAATCCAACCCACAATCAAATATCTATAACCCACTGGGACCAGAGCCAACACACATGTGTGGCAGCACCATTTACTACATGGTACTATGTGGCTGTTTAAATTAAAAACACCATCAATTCAGAAACCCTTACATAAGTAACGTCAACATAAAAATGTGTTGTGGAAGATGCAACCTTGGAATACGGCTCTGAGCATAGAATTTACATCATACAAATTCCTGGAAGGAGGGCAGATTGATTGACACCCAAAGGGTGTCCCACACCAAGGAGGAAAATATGACAAAAAGGTTGGTGTAAAGGATTTAGACAAGCACACATGTGAAGGAAACACTGTGGGCGACGACTGTAACACAATTACCCACCTCCTGTGGCGCAGATGGTGATGCAGCCGGGCCTACATGGGACGCAGCAACGGAGCAGTTGGTTGTCGTTCGATGCGGGCGAGCCTCGCCCAGGATGAAGGTGAAGAGGGGATAGTACCATAGGGTAGGTGATGGTACCTCCTCAGCTCCAGCCCGAGCGACGGCGCTGGTACTCAGTGTGAGCCCGCATGAACGACGCCCGCATGTTCTTTATTTTTAGTGCCACCATATGCCTGTCCCACCTCTTGCCTACCCTTGGCTCCAACTGATTTACTAGAGCCACAAGAGTCCTGTAGGCCGCGGCCCTCGCTGCCTGATTTTTATATTCAGGCAGCGAGCTGTGCCACAAACACTCGTGCCGCTGATACTCCGTGAGAAGCTGGGTCTCCAACTCCACAGTACCCCTCGGCATCTGCCAATCACAAAACACACCAAAAAATGACAGTCACTACACAAGGCATACCGAACTTTACAAACTTTGGAAAAGGAGAAACATGCTCATAAAGTTGGCACAAGGATAATATATGCTGCTATTTGGTTGAGTTCAACTTTGCGTGTGTGGGCCATTTTCACAATCTCACACCGCTCCAAAGTCAAACACATGTGTCCTTAATAATATAAATCTCCGCATATCGGTGTCCACCTACACGTGTCATACATGATTTAAGTCCCCAATGTACCTATTTAAACACACCTTTACACGGTGTGTGCGTACATACCTGTAGGCCAACATGTGAGCAAACACATTGTGTGCAAGCTAGTACCTGTGCACTGACCAAAATGCTAAGGTAAAATATATGAGAAACGAGGGCTGGGTGTGTGCAAACACTGCACATACTACATCTAATGTGCACCCACATGATCATGTTGGTGTTCCTCCATCCATGGGCCTACAATTTTAACACATGTACCAAACATCCCTGGAATCAACGGGGACATTCTTCCAGCCATCAAATGGTTATGTGAAGTACCGGCACAAAAAAATCCTTTATCTGTTGCCATCGAAAATAACCTCAAGGTGCTATGTATACTGACACAATACAAGTAGAGGCACTACCTGGCTATTGGCCAACAGAGAATAACGTTGCCATATGTATTATTACAGGGCAAAAATTACATGCCGTATCAAACATGGCCATACACACATCGCCTAAGCGGCCTGTGCCAGAAGCATCTGCGTTCATTACAATTTCTTGGAAACCGCTAAAGAGGCTTACCGTCAGAGCAACAGAAGTCAAACAGGACACTAGTAGCTCAATGCACATCGACGTCTGGACAAGGTGCAGTGGCCATTGGCCTGGCTTTATAGTCCGCTAAACCAATCACAGTGGACACAATTACGCACATCGTGATGGGACACCTGGGTGCGGATTAGACTTCCGCTAATTGGTGGAGATCGCTGAATCGTGATAGGTTTGCGGCCCTTTAAAAGCTGCGCATTCTGGCAAACATTACGCTTGCTGGCCAGACCCATTAAGTAAGTGTGGCGCCCCGCAACGAGTGCGTCACAAGGGAGTATTGCAGCCGCAATATTCTTCTAGACAAAGCAGTGAAATAGTTAACTCAGAGATCCAACCCAACATACAACACCTAGAACAGGGGACCAATCATAGGTCCTGGTGGGTGGAGTGTTAGGGTAGTGAAGAGAACACAATAATCTAGATAGTTAGTGAGAACGTAGTCTAGAACTTGAAGAGAGCAGACTAGAACTTGGAGTGGAGCGGGGGCTCCGCACTCCGTGCGGGCCCCTGGGCCGTCACCGGTCGGGTGTCAGCACCTGAGGCCTTAACTACCGGGAATGGGCATTTCTACACGGGTTCCCAAAAGACTCCCGTGCCCACAACTTACAGCCGGTTCACTGGTACTGAAGCTGGCAGCAGTTCACCTCTGCCACGCGAACCAGCCCCGTGGAGGAGCAGCTTTATAGGAGCACCCCACCACCAGCCAGTTTCCAGTCGTCTAACCAGCGGTGTACCCACCGAGGGACCCAAGGCTCCCCAAAGAATCCAGAACGTACAACATGGATAGGGCATTGAAGCAGCCTCCCCGTACCCGACCTGGTATTCCTGGGCGACGCTGGCAAGAGAAGCTAAGGAGGTAGAGAGGAGGTACACTGCGGATCTCTGAGGAGCACTATCACTGCTAAGTCCACCCGGTCTTCTACTCAACCACTGTAAGCCATGTACTGCCTGCTGGTTACAGTAAAGAACCGTTGCAGAGACTATCTGTGTCCGTGTCTCCTTATGAACTGTCCGTCATGAACTTAAGGTAACCGCAGCTGCCGCACAACATCTTGAGCAGCTCCAGCCCCCGGGGATCACCGCTCAGCCTGTGGGGAGCGTAACATCTTGCTGCTGTCCATCACCCCGGGAGGTTCCGCAGCGTCGGTAGCCCTTACCGAATCTACTCATAGGTGGCGTCACGAAGAAAACAAATTAAAACCCCTTTTTAATCTGTTCCCGTAAGACGACCTCAATTTTGATCTGCACTACACCGGGCCCCACTACCGGCAGGCGCGGTCCACCCGTGACAAGGAAGGAGAAGAATCGCCTGTCTAAACCGGGAGTAACCCTGGCCCCTGGTGTGCGTCAGAAAATGGCGTCACGAACAGGATACGAGCAGGCCCGTTACCAACGGGTATGTTGTGCTTAAACTGGACTTTATTGTCTACAATTGGACTTTGTTCGTCCTAAAAAGAACTTTCCCGCCTTTACACCATTGGGTCAAGATGGCGCCCAAGATGGCGTTCCCGCCACAAGAAGCCGCCACGTGAAGCCCAAGAGTGAGTCAACCCCCCCCTCACTGTGGGAGGGCCAACGACAAAAGGCGCCAAACTCTTTGTCCGCCTTGATTGCTCGAATCAACCATGGGGGCGGATCCCAAAGACTTTTCCCACGATTGGACTACAAAAGCCCAGAGGAGATGGGAGTGTCATACCTAGACACACCGACAGAGAGAGAAGACATCTTCACCAGCTCAACCAGAACGTCTTACCGGTTGAACGGGTGTGATTTCCCTCCAAAGAAGAATGGCCAGCATGAGACTCCAAGACCTGATGCGGGAGGTCGAGGCGGAGGCCAGAGCAGCCATAAGCCAACCGGGTCCGGATCCTGCCCTTACCATAGACGGCAGCCCCGACTTCTGGCTAGAGGCTCTACAAGACCTCCGGGTGCGGTTACTAGAGACAGTGGAATGGACGATCCGTAGCTGGAGCGCGACCCTAGGCAGACGACTACACCATGCGATGCAGCAGAGCCGACCGGGTGCAGCTTCTCCAAGCCCAGACGACGTCACCAGCTTCTCGACCGCCTAACCCTCGCCTACCACCTGTCCTGCTCCGTCACCTGAGCCAATAGACTGTGTCATTCCGGTGGAGGCCGCAACTCGACCCGTTCCAGCGACCAACATCGCAACCGATTCCGTTCTTGAGCCGGAGCTCATAACACGCTCCATGGAAGAACTCGATCTCTACCAGGTTCCACCTGCGGAACCCGCGACTAGTTTCCACACTACCGAGACTGTCGCTTGTTTCTCCCTTGAACCGGAGGCCTCCTCTGCAACCACAGAGGCCTACCTGGTAATCGGGATTGAAACACCTTTACCTGCGGAAACAGATGAAGAGGCAGGCAGCCTGGAAGCCCTACAGGACGTCCCTACGGAAGGATCCGCAGCACCACCGCCCTGTTGTACAACGGAACAAGCTTTAACGTCTTTCATCATCGAGCAGCCTGATGTGGTCATCGAGGAAGAGGTCGGAGAGGATGACGACGAGACCCACAGCACCGCTGAGGATTTCGACACCGGGTTCGCTTGGGGAGACAACAAGGAACTTCCTTCCGGGCACACAGCTCGGGTACACTGGTCGGGTGCACTGCCGACACCTTCCCCTGTGCCGTTCCACCGGGTTCCGATACAGACAGCCCGCCAAGTTCAAGCTTCCCGCCAAACCACCAGCTCCATTACTCATCTTTACACCCCGAGCCGTAACGACGGAGATATACGCCAGAGACGACGAGAGGAGTGGCAAGCCCGAGAACGCGCCAACATGGAGGCCCGTGCCGAGGCTCGCCGCCAGCCGCCGCTGCCTGATGAACTCCGCCGCGAAGGTAGAATTTCCACCTTTAACTTACATACCGGGTGGGGGTTCGCTTGGGAGGTGGGTTTGAATGAGGAGGTGTTTGTGGGGCGCCGGGACGTTGAGTCAAACTTGCCAAGAGGACATCCCGATCGCGACCTATACCGGGCGATATTATCACCTATGAGCGCTATGCTTGTGCAGATGGGTGGTTCGCTATCCGGGTACGCCATCACCCTCAGAGCCAGTGACTTTAAAAACTTGAACTTCATCAATGACTCTGTTACCGTTAATCATTGACTGTGTGATCTTGCGGCTACAGCCTGGACTTTAGTTAAAGTACAGCCGACCGCCCGCCGGGTCCGCACAAAGTGATTACCTGTTTCTTTGCTTATAACATCAAAGCATTTCTTTACCTGTTTTTCTATTTTAATAAAAGTGTGTCATATATGTATAAAAATATAAAAACCTCTGTAATGTGAGTAGTTTGACGCTTGGGGACAAGCTGATTTAACCAAGGGGGAGTGTGGCGCCCCGCAACGAGTGCGTCACAAGGGAGTATTGCAGCCGCAATATTCTCTAGACAAAGCAGTGAAATAGTTAACTCAGAGATCCAACCCAACATACAACACCTAGAACAGGGGACCAATCATAGGTCCTGGTGGGTGGAGTGTTAGGGTAGTGAAGAGAACACAATAATCTAGATAGTTAGTGAGAACGTAGTCTAGAACTTGAAGAGAGCAGACTAGAACTTGGAGTGGAGCGGGGGCTCCGCACTCCGTGCGGGCCCCTGGGCCGTCACCGGTCGGGTGTCAGCACCTGAGGCCTTAACTACCGGGAATGGGCATTTCTACACGGGTTCCCAAAAGACTCCCGTGCCCACAACTTACAGCCGGTTCACTGGTACCGAAGCTGGCAGCAGTTCACCTCTGCCACGCGAACCAGCCCCGTGGAGGAGCAGCTTTATAGGAGCACCCCACCACCAGCCAGTTTCCAGTCGTCTAACCAGCGGTGTACCCACCGAGGGACCCAAGGCTCCCCAAAGAATCCAGAACGTACAACATGGATAGGGCATTGAAGCAGCCTCCCCGTACCCGACCTGGTATTCCTGGGCGACGCTGGCAAGAGAAGCTAAGGAGGTAGAGAGGAGGTACACTGCGGATCTCTGAGGAGCACTATCACTGCTAAGTCCACCCGGTCTTCTACTCAACCACTGTAAGCCATGTACTGCCTGCTGGTTACAGTAAAGAACCGTTGCAGAGACTATCTGTGTCCGTGTCTCCTTATGAACTGTCCGTCATGAACTTAAGGTAACCGCAGCTGCCGCACAACATCTTGAGCAGCTCCAGCCCCCGGGGATCACCGCTCAGCCTGTGGGGAGCGTAACATCTTGCTGCTGTCCATCACCCCGGGAGGTTCCGCAGCGTCGGTAGCCCTTACCGAATCTACTCATAGGTGGCGTCACGAAGAAAACAAATTAAAACCCCTTTTTAATCTGTTCCCGTAAGACGACCTCAATTTTGATCTGCACTACACCGGGCCCCACTACCGGCAGGCGCGGTCCACCCGTGACAAGGAAGGAGAAGAATCGCCTGTCTAAACCGGGAGTAACCCTGGCCCCTGGTGTGCGTCATAAGTATTTGTGGACACACATGGAATTTGCGCAGGGTGGGGTGCATATGTTGATGTTATTGGAGACTGCTTTAGCGGACTATATAGGGGTTTGTATTGTTGGGGACGATATAGTGTACGCTGTGGTTTTTGAGTAGGCATTTTGGCTAGCCCTTCACACTTTTGTTGAGATACATTGCTGTGTTTGTTTCCAGACAACATAGAGGAGAATGGATGCATGACTGTAGACAGAACTGTGTAACTCATGTCGACTGGATCGATTTCGGCATACTGGTTGTGGCCAATGGAGACTGGGTCCAACGGGAATAGGATCACACATGGCTTGGAGGTGTGGCGCTCAAGACATAGCATAGATGTGTAGTAAAAATGACACCTGGAAAAACATATGTAACCATGTTTAACCATCCGCAGTCATGTGCAATGTTGTTTGGTTCATGTAGACTTACTCAACCTGGCATATCGGGGTACGTAAGATTTGTTTTTCTTCTCATTTGTAATGTAACCAATTTAAATTATGGTCTGTGTAATGGATTCTGGGACCTGGTTGTGCGACATTATTGGTGACACATGTCCCTTTCTAACTCACCTAGGTGCAGATGTGTGACTTTGAGACCCTCCGAATGAAGTTGATGTATATGAGGCCACTATCATTGGCCGTGTTCCATTTTGGTGGGGGTGACTACTGGGTGTTTGCCTTCCCTAGCTTCAGGGAAGCTATTCAGAGATCCCATGCACTTTCCTATAGTGTGTCATCGAAAAGAGGTGTGGCTTGCTTAACCTGCTCACATGGCCACATATGGTTCTATGTACTCATGTAGTGTATTATCATCTACACGTGCTGATATTGAGGATGCAGAATATCCATGACCGCAATGTTATCGTGGCTCTTGCGTTGGTGGAAGAGTAAATGTGGCTTCAGGATCGGTATGAAAGGTTGATGAGGCGCAGACAGCGGCGGTTGTGGACCCGGGATTGGCTTCGCAGGCGGGAAACCCGGGGCCACATGCAGCTGTTGCGGGAGCTGGAGCTTAACTGTCCTGATGATTACCGAAACTATCTCCGTATGTCCGAGGACTGTTTCACCTTCCTATTGGAGCGTGTTGGGCCAATGATAGCGCGTCAGGACACTATAATGCGACCATCAGTATCAGCTGCTGAGCGGTTGGCTATCACTTTGCGGTTCCTGGCTACAGGGCAGTCCATGACATCCCTCACATACTTGTCACGTGTCTCCCTGCCCCTGCTGAGCCGCCTGATCCCTGAAATGTGTTGGGCCATCTGGAGAGCTCTGCAGCCAGCCTACATGAAAATGCCTCTAACCACCGCAGAATGGCTGGAAGTAGCCCGAGGCTTTGAAACCCGGTGGAACTTCCCCAACTGTGGCGGGGCATTGGATGGTAAGCACGTGAGGATTACCAAACCTGCCAACTCTGGCTCTTTGTTTTTCAATTACAAAGGGTATTGTAGTATAATCCTCATGGCTGTAGTGGATGCGCACTATGACTTCCTCTACGTGGATGTTGGAATGCCCGGTCGCAACTCAGATGGGGGGGTGTTTGCCCAAAGCTCCCTGGCAACACTACTAGGGAGTGGTGGGCTAAACTTACCCTCAAATGAGGACACGACCGAACATCTCAACTTTGCGTTTGTGGCGGATGAAGCATTCCCACTTCAGGAGCACCTACTGCGGCCATATCCCCAGAGGGCCCTTACTTCTGAGAGACGCATTTTCAACTACCGGCTATCCCGGGCCCGCCGTGTAGTTGAAAATGCGTTTGGGATAATGGCAAATAGATTCCGGATTTTTCATACGCCTATACATATGAAACCGGAGTCTATTGATGCGGTAGTGGTGGCCTGCTGTGTGCTGCACAACTTCCTGCGTCGTAGGGATAGAGCATCATACACGCCAGGAGGTTATGTAGATCATGCAGACGCTACTACAGGGGAGCTCCGTCCAGGGTCTTGGCGTGATGAGGGCCATGTGATTGTGCCACTCCAGCCGCAGAGCCATGGCCGCACTCGGCAGGAGGCCAGGGACAGTAGAGAAGCTTACTGCTCCTACTTCAATGGGTCTGGTTCAGTGAGCTGGCAGAACCAGGCCATGTAATGTGGCTGGCTCTGGGAGTTGTTTTTGAGTTTGCAATGGAAGTGACAGCAGGATAGCTGCGCCCCTTTTATTTTTGGTTGACCATTTTCAGGATCTTTGGTTTCATTATGTGCATAAGGTTTAATTAGTTAGTTAGTTAGTTTAGGTATGTTTGTTTTTGTTTTTTTGGCTGCACAGGTTTCAATGTGTGGTCAATTTATTATCCCTTTAATGTGGCTCAAGAATGTGACATGCACTTTAATTGTACATTGTTTTTACTTTCTGTTTCTTTTTTAATTACAATCCAAGGTCAAGATTAATGCATTTTATTAAAAATTATTATGTTGGATCCAAAATCATCTGTGTGAGCCTGATTACTTGGTGGAGGAGGGCAATGTGATGCAGGGTTGGGTGGGGGCCAGGGATGTCATAGCCACCTATTGGCTGGGATTGTGCAGACAATATGTGTGGGTTGCCATGCTTTTTACAAGTCTTTTGCCCAACAGTGTTTGTGGCCATTGTGCGTACATGAGCCTTTATTTTGTTGTCGGCAGAGGGTCCCCTGCACACAGCACATTGATGCAGCACATATTCTTCTCAGGTGTTTTCAAATACAGTGTCACACAGATCTTTGACATGTTGCCTTGGGAGCTGTTCCACTACATTCACATCTGTGAGCAGATATATTAACACCATTCAGCCTGTATTCACACATAGTTCGCCAGAGTTGACACAGATACAATTTCTACAGAAAACGCACATACTGTGTGTTGTAAGCCGCTACTGTGTGTTGCACAAACGCACCTTCAGTGCAATCGCCAGACGCCGCTGTCACAAGCGCTGATCGTGCGTGACCAGGCAAACACTTCTACTACGCACACATAGCTCAGGACCGCTACTTTGATACACACGGGGTATGTGACTGGCCACCGCTCCAGCGTGACGCTTTACCATCGATTTCGATGCATTCGCCATGCTCCGCCATGTCACAACCGCTTATTCCGTGCTTCACTCCGATCACTAGTACGGCACATCTCGGCCATCCGCCCTTTCCGTCGTGCCCAATCACAACTCAGTACTGTTGGCCAATGGTTGTGGTTTGGGCGCGGCGTACAGGACTGTGGCACGCCTATTTGTTTTACGTCCTGCCTTTGTTCCTCCAAGATCACTCTGTGGTGGCGGCGTGTGAAGCTGGTACGCTGAGCTACAGATGGCTACTTGAGACACCCGGCGATGTAGCTAGTTACAGATGTAGCGTAGCGTAGCGTACCTTGTGGCGGCGTGTAAAGGAGGTGCGTTTACCGTTTGTAACCGTTTGGGCGTGCTCGTGCACGTGAAGTAGCAGTTGGTATCCATCCTGTTGTAGTGGCGTGTAAAGGTACCTTTATGGCTCACAATGACTATATGAGCGCCATCTGAGTGAGACAGACAGCACTGGTTAGAGGCATCAGCAGTGACCCGGAATGTCCTCACCCTGTGTGTTAGCGGGAAATGTGACATGCTTGGGTTATGCACCACCATTACACTACATGTCCATTTATTGACTGGACGTTCCAGGTCACTGATGCAGGCGGTGCTATCGGCCCTAGATGAGATTTTGTGGAAACTACCAGAGATATTGGGACCAATAGCCATGGTTTGTTGATTTACATGTGTGTTGCTAGTGTTGTCGCAATATTGTTGTGTGTGGCCGGGAACATGGTGAGTGAAGCTCCTTAATGTCATGTTGTCATATATGTAACACTGTAATTGTGTAATGTTACAGGAGCCCACTCAAGTGTCTATGCCATCTGATTGTGAGCCTACACCAGTAAGTTACACTTACACAATCACACAATGTGCAGTGTTAGCCAATGGTTTTAGGGGATTTTGGGGTGGAAGTGTGTGAGCAGACACCAAAGCTATGGCAGTTTGCTGTTGGCCAAAGCCTTCCATGAGCAACCTTCACCTTTAGGCTAGATCTCCCATGTGACCACATCTCTCACATAACCTGTTGCCAGTAACAGATGTTTTCAACTAAAATGCTTAGTTGCATGTATGTTGACACTGTCCGCCAAAAATGCATACTACCACCTAACCAACTTACCCAAATCTGTTGATTTCATCACATAATTGTGTTGTATTTGTCCAATCTCAGAATGTCTGGCTTTGCACCCAGCTCTTTGAAGGATCACAAGAGAAGATGTAACAAGTTAGTGTTGGGGCCGCTTTACACACACCAATGTCTGAGTCCAACTTCTGAACAGATCTCTGGTTGCAGTGAAATCATGGACACATTGCTCCATTTTGTGGCCATGTACAAATGTAACAATGTGTCCATGATTTCACTGCAACCAGAGATCTGTTCAGAAGTTGGTCACAGAAGTTGGTGTGTGTAAAGCGGCCCTTTGTCACATTGTTGGATTTCTTTTTCTCCTGTGGCCGCTTCCACACTTGTGTCAGGGGCCCTCATCCTGCAAGGGTACATTTAGCCGCCATTCCATCCTTGCCCACTCCATGGCCCCAGTGTGAAGGGGCCCCTGGAGTTGATGAAGTCTATTTTTTGTGCTAACACAAATATGTGGAGAAACATCTTGTAAGTAGAAGATTCTTGGTAGTGGGTGCCCATGTATTGTAATGGTCCCTTTGAACCCTAACCTCAGAGTTGTGTAGTGGTTGCTAACTGACAAACATATTGAACAGCCAAGTGTCTTTTTAATGTCCTCACAACGTAGGTGTTGGCTGTTTGTTAATGTAATGTGTGTGTTCAATTGTGGACTTGGCCTACTGTTTTATGTGTGTCACATTTCTGTGTCCATGCAGCCCCAACCACAGAAGAACAAGGCAAAAAGCAAAGGAAAGGGTCCAACAGGCCGAGCCACAGGGGCCCAAGGTGGTGCTGGCCGCAAGACTGTGGTAGTTTTTGGGGTTTGTTTAAATTTGGGTCCAGCTTGGCAACCTTACATGTGTCGTTGTTTTGGGATCATACAGGCCCTTGTTTGGCCCATGTGTTTAGCGCTAATGTTGTTTGCATTTTCACAGGTGGCTGAACACTGATCCGCTGGGACAACCACAAGAGTTAAGCTCACACCTCATGGCCATGGGCGTAAAACATCGGTAAGTTGATCACGTAGGTGCAAGATCACACATGTGTGTCCTTACTACCAGTGGGTGTGGCAACAACATGGCTTTGGCCAAAATTGTTTAATGGAGCACACATGATAATTAGGTTATGTGTGTGATGCATGTCAGGTGTTCTTTGTGGGTGGTAGGTTTGTGTTTTGAATTATCCAGTACATTTGCTGACCTCATGTGGCACACATGTAGGAAAAGCTGCAGCAAATTCACACACGAGGATCATTGTTGTGGATTGCAAACCCAAATTAAGGAGTGAGGAGATTATACATTTAATCCAGCCCCACCCATCCATCTGGGACCAGAGAGATGAAAGTCATCATGACATCTCCCGCAACAGACAACTCTGGAGCGAGATCACTGGCGAAATTGTTTCGGCATTTGACCATATGACGGGAAAACAACAGCACGAAGCCGGTAAATTTTGTGAGAACAAGTGTGTTTGGCAGCTTGCTGTGCTATGTGGTGTAGCTCGGATGAACATAGCACATGTAACATTTCTTAGAGCTGCCCTCATGGAGTGTGTTTTGTTGGTTAGTGAAACATGTCCAAACGAGGTGGCGATCTATCCGGAACCGTTATGTTAAGGACCGGCATAATTTGCTCAAATATCAAAGAAGTGGCTCAGGTGCAGCCCCACCTGTGCTGTATCGTCACTATCAACAACTGGCCTTCCTTTAGAATTCTGTGGAGGCTCGTGTGTGAGTGTCATGATTTAGTCCTTTAATGAAATGGCCAGCATTGTATAAAGGTTGGCCATTCTTGAGGTGACAGGCAGGGAAAGAGTTAATGAATAAAGCTTTGAGCAGGGTTAGTCAGTGTGAGACAGCTAGAACCGGTTTATTCTGGTGGGCTTCCCGCCCAAATTCAAAAGATATGATTGGCTGACAGCTGTCAGTCATAGAGTATATAAAGAAAGAGATTCAGTCAGAGCAGTCAGTCAGGTAGGAAGATACCTGGAAGCCAGAAGATGTCTATTGAAGGCCTCCTGGAGCGTCTGGTAGCCAAGGCAGGGGCTGCTGGCGGTGCGGACTGGCTGAGGAGATGTTTAGAGGAGCCTAAACGGGAGCCGGTGGCTGAAGAAGGAGCCATGACGCCGCTGAGGGAGAGAGGATCGGCAGAGACATCCGGCTCTGATGACAGCGTCCGGAGGAAGAGCCAGAGAACGAGGAAGGGGAGGAGGGAGCCCTACTCACCTCCTACTCACAGCCGTCGGATCAGTACCTCCGGGAGGAGGCAGGCGGCACCACAGAGCGCTGCACCGAGCCCGAGGAGAACACCGTCGCCTGTCAGGCGGCGGGGAAGTGAAGGGGAGAGAGGCTGCAGCAGGCCCACCAGGTCCATAAGCCGCCCCAGTACAGGGAGGGCTGTAAGGCTGCCACAGCAAAAGAGCATACAGGCGGCGCCCGCAGCTCTTCAGGTCTGGGGGCAGGTACCCGAGCTGCTAGCTGAAGATGCGCCTGGTGAGATGCCTCATCAGGTTGAAGACATGGAAGAGGAGTCAGCTGACGATGTGAGGGCACTGTCCGTTCCTGGGGCCCCGTCGATGACTGGTGAGCATGACCCCTTTTTGCTTCATGACTCAAATATATCCTTACCTGCTAATCAATTTAGAGATATAATATCTCAGGCAGTGGCTTCTGCCCTTACGGCAGTGTCTGACTCTAGGGAGGGCTCAGTTCGGAGATCTGGCATTCCAGATGCTTATTTTAAGGAAGCCATTTCTTGCGAGCTGTCTCCTCTGGGCTTTCATTTAAGCGCTGCTGTCAAAGATAAGATTTGGGCTAGGGAGTATATGGATTTATTTTCCCTATTGCCCGCGAGAGAATTGAGTAAATGGGATAGAAAGGATGAAAAAATAGATGAGGACAAGAAAAAAATATATCGTTCTTTCAATAATTGGCTGCAATGCTTTGTAAAATATATGCAGCGGTTTTAGGAGAGAAATATCCCCATTTGTGTTCAGGGCTGTTTCATCATATTGATATTATTTTAGAGGCGTACCGCCATTTTGGAGGGGTTGCATGGTTGGCGTATGACGAGGCGTTTCGTCAGAAGCTCTCTGTGCATCCCTCTTTGAAATGGGGTACTAAAGACGTGGGATTGTGGCTCCATATGATGGTGCCGCA
The DNA here is from genome assembly GCA_033576535.1 of Allobates femoralis. Lineage (NCBI taxonomy): Eukaryota > Metazoa > Chordata > Amphibia > Anura > Aromobatidae > Allobates > Allobates femoralis. Next base: position 165,624,467 of record JARQOC010000002.1, read on the forward strand.
ACGTCCACCAGTGCTGAAACAGCCTTCTGCACCAACTTCTCGTAAAGGCTTTTGCTTTGCCTTTAACGAATCATCGTGTAAGTGGATGCATAACTGCCGGTACAGGCATGAATGTTCATTTTGCGGTGGTAATCATTCCGCATTGAAGTGTATGAAAAAAGGTGGTCAGGTTCCGTCTTCTGCCCGGGATGCCTTTCTTAAAAGCAATGACTCCAGTGAGGTTGCAAGAAATGCTCCCGTGGCTAAGGCTGTATCCAGACCATCAGAAATTTTTCCTCATATAGTTCGTGAAAAGATTTTTAAAGAGGTGGAGGCGGGTCGGTGCTCAGGCCCCTTCCCGCTTCCGCCTTTTGCTAATTTTAGAATTTCACCTTTGGGCATTGTCCCTAAGAAGGAACAGGGATCATTTAGGATGATCCATCATTTATCGTACCCGATTGGATCCTCTCTTAACGATAAGGTGTTGGCTGGCTCTGCTTCTGTCTCGTATGCACCTTTTGATTTACCTATTGATTTGCTGTGTGCTGCGGGACAGGGGGCATTACTGGCCAAGACTGATATTAAGTATGCTTTTAGACTGTTGCCTGTGGATCCTGCCGGGTTTAATTCTTTGGGTTTTGCATTTGACGGATGTTTATATTTTGACCGCTGTTTACCAATGGGCTTTTCTCTTTCGTGTAATTATTTTGAAGCATTTTCGTCATTTTTACAGTGGTGTGTTCAATTTTCGTCTGTCGGCGGTTTTATGACGCACTACTTAGACGATTTTTTGTTTACTGGCTCTGCTTTTTCAGATGATTGCGGGAAACTCTTAGTGTCATTTTTGTCAAAGGCAGAAGTTTTTGGGGTCCCTATAGCGGCTGAAAAGACTGTGTTTCCATGCCATTCCTTGGAATTTCTGGGCATTGTCATTGATTCCGTCAACATGGAATACAGGTTACCTGATGACAAGCTGGAGAAACTAAGGAATTTGGTAGATACATTTTTGGATTTAGATGGAGCAACATTACAGGAATCTCAGTCTCTTGTAGGGAGCTTGAATTTTGCCTTGAGGATTATCCCGGCGGGTCGTCCGTTTTTGAGGAGGTTATATGATCTCATGAGAGGTCACACTAATCAGTCATCTGTTATCTCTATGTCTCCTGTGGTAAAAGAGGATTTATATATATGGCGTGAATTTTTACATGATTTTAACGGCATATCTTGTTGGCAATCTGCTTTTCGATCTTCGGCTGCGATTGACCTATTCTTTTCACGTTCTGATCTAGGTTTTGGGATATATTTTTCGGGTTCTTGGATATCGTCTCGGTGGCCGTCTCATTTATCAGAATCGATAGGGGATGATGCAGCAGTGCAGGAGGTTTTTACAGTTGTTGTAGTTTTTTCGGTTTTTGGCTCTCGTTTTCGTAACTCGAGATTGTTATTACCGATCATGTCCAAAGGAGCTTGTATGGCTTTGAACACCCTTTCTTCCAAAAATTGCCGCATTTCGGCAATATTGAGGAAATTGGTGTTTTTGTTCTTGAAGCTTAACATTTGGGTGAAAGCCTCTTTGTCCAATGTCAATGACCATACACTTTGCAATCTTCTTTCTCAACACCATATTTCACAGTTTCTGATGATACGTCCAGAGGCGGCAACGGACAGGATTTTATGCCCGGACGAGCTTTGGGAGATTTTGGGAGAGTGACTTCACAATTTATTATTCAGTCTCTTGCACCTAATACATGGACTGCATACGCTGCATCGTTGAGAAAATGGGTGAATTTTTGCAATGATAAAGCATTGCCATTTGTTACGTCTACGGACTCGGCTCTTTAATTTTTAAATCTGCTGGCAAGGCACGATTGTTCGTATTCTGCAATGGCTCAAGCTTTAGCTGGGGTTTCATTTTTTCTAAAGTTGCATGGAGAACCTCCATTGACTAGTTTATTTTCAGTGAAGCTATTTTTGAAAGGCTACAAAAAGTCATTTTCCCATACCGATGATCGTCAACCTATATCTTTGAGCTTGTTGTCACAGCTTTGTGCGACGACGGAGTTAGTTTGTTTTTCACCCTATGAAGCCGTTATGTTTCGCACGCTATTTTTAATAATGTTTTATGGGGCATTCCGTATTTGTGAAGTGGTGGCCGAAAACAAGACACAGCCTTCCGGGCTGTTGTTATCCGATGTGTCTTTTTCTGGGTCTTCGTTATTAATCTTTTTGCGCAGATCCAAAACGGATCAATGTGGCAAAGGGCAGCGGATTTCTCTTCATGGGATTTCTGGTAGTTCCATCTGCCCTGTTGCAGTTATGACGTTTTAGCTATCAATTAGGGGTGCGCATCCGGGCTCTTTATTTGTCCATATGGATGGCACCCCAGCTACTAAATTTCAATTTCGGGCTATATTACAGCTTTGTTTGCAACATTTGGGTAGGGATGGTGAAAGAATCACATCTCATTCCTTTCGGATTGGGGCAGCATCGGTAGCTGCATCACATGGAGTTCAGTCCATTACCGTGAAACGAATTGGTACATGGAAGTCGAATGTTTTTAAAAGATATATTTGCCCTTATTTTGAAATTTGATGTATTAATTTTTGTTTTCTTTCAGGTCCCAAGGTGGTGTGGATAATAGGACATTCTTTCGTTTTTTGGGCAAGAGAAAGAGCTATGGGACGCAGTTACACAGAAAATTTGTCTTTTGATTTAAGAGAAGTAAATGTTTTTTGTCATGGAGTTAGAGGTTTGAGATGGGGTTTAGTTCATTCGTTAATAAGTGAATTGCTTAATCGTTTCCCGCGTCCTGAGGTAATTATTCTGCATGTCGCGGGAAACGATGTGGGTAAATGTTCCACGCTAAGTTTACTGTGGCACATTAAGACAGATTTGTATCGCCTGAGTCAGGAAATTCCGGGTGTAATTTTGTTTTTTTCCGAAATAATATCCAGGCTTTGCTGGAAGTCTCCTGGAGCATTGTTTCTGGAAAAAATCAAAAAGAAAGTAAACAGGAATATAGCAAAGTTCATGCCGTTAATAGGTGGGTTTGCTTATAGGCATAGGGATTTAGAAGGGTTTTTAGTGGGTCTTTATAGAAAAGATCGAGTTCATTTGTCAGACATTGGTCTGGACATTTTTAACCTTGGGCTTCAGAACATTGTGGAAAATTGGTTGGGGGGGGCCGACAATCTTTGATTGTCGTCCGGTGGGTTGCCCAGGGATTCTGGGTGAACTAGTTTGCAAGATGATGAATTTAAGGAGTTATTTATTCTTATTTAATAATTTATTTATTTATGGAAATTATTTATTGGAGAAAATTTATTTAATTAAATTATTTTTGTAATCCTTAATAAAGTACCAATTAAAAGTTTTATTTACCACAATGTTCTGAAGTGTGCCTCTTATTAAAAGTAGTATAAGGTAAGGGTTTTTATTGTAGGTAAAAATAAGAGTTTGCCTTGTCGCCTCATGAAATGGCCAGCATTGTATAAAGGTTGGCCATTCTTGAGGTGACAGGCAGGGAAAGAGTTAATGAATAAAGCTTTGAGCAGGGTTAGTCAGTGTGAGGCAGCTAGAACCGGTTTATTCTGGTGGGCTTCCCGCCCAAATTCAAAAGATATGATTGGCTGACAGCTGTCAGTCATAGAGTATATAAAGAAAGAGATTCAGTCAGAGCAGTCAGTCAGGTAGGAAGATACCTGGAAGCCCCCGCCCACCCTGCCCTGTTTTATTATGTACAATGTTGTTGTTATGGTACTTTGTTAGAGGATAGGGTTGCCCAGGGATACTGGGTGAACTAGTTTGCAAGATGATGAATTTAAGGAGTTATTTATTCTTATTTAATAATTTATTTATTTATGGAAATTATTTATTGGAGAAAATGTATTTAATTACCATATATACTCGTGTATAAGCCGACCCGTGTATAAGCCGACCCCCCTACTTTTGCCCCCAAAACCTGGGAAAACCTATTGACTCGTGTATAAGCCGAGGGTGGACCCCAGCACAGGTATACAGTCCCCCCCAGTGGTATACAGCAGCCTCCCCAGTGGTAGTATACAGCAGCCACAGAGGTATATACAGTAGCCCCAGTGGTAGTATACAGCAGCCTCCCCAGTGGTAGTATACAGCAGTCTCCCCCTATGGTAGTATACAGCAGTCTCCCCCTGTGGTAGTATACAGCAGTCTCCCCCTGTGGTAGTATACAGCAGTCTCCCCCTGTGGTCGTATACAGCAGTCTCCCCCTGTGGTAGTATACAGCAGTCTCCCCCTGTGGTAGTATACAGCAGCCTCCCCCTGTGGTAGTATACAGCAGCCTCCCCCTGTGGTAGTATACAGCAGTCTCCCCCTGTGGTAGTATACAGCAGTCTCCCCCTGTGGTAGTATACAGCAGTCTCCCCCTGTGGTAGTATACAGCAGTCTCCCCCTGTGGTAGTATACAGCAGCCTCCCCCTGTGGTAGTATACAGCAGCCTCCCCCTGTGGTAGTATACAGCAGCCTCCCCCTGTGGTAGTATACAGCAGCCTCCCCCTGTGGTAGTATAAGGCAGCCTCCCCCTGTGGTAGTATACAGCAGCCACCCCCTGTGGTAGTATACAGCAGACACAGAGGTATATACAGCAGCCCCAGTGGTAGTATACAGCAGTCTCCCCCTGTGGTAGTATACAGTAGTCTCCCCCTGTGGTAGTATACAGCAGCCCCCCCCGGGGTAGTATACTAGAGTGCCCCTCCTGTGGGTATACACAGCCCCCCCCCTGTGGGTATACACAGCCCCCCCTGTGGGTATACACAGTCCCCCCCTGTGGGTATACACAGCCCCCCCCGTTGCTGCCGCACACCTGTAAAAAGAAGCGCTTTCATACTTATCCTCCTGCTGTGTATACCCACAGGGGGGGACTGTGTATACCCACAGGGGGGGGGGCTGTGTATACCCACAGGGGGGCACTGCTGTATACTACCCCAGGGGGGCGGAGGAGCGCTGACAGCAATGTAATATGCACCGCTCCCCCTGCCGCTGATGGACAGGGGGATGCAGTGCATATTGCATTGCACTAATGAGCGGGAGCACGTGACTGCCCGCTCATTGTACAGCCTCCCCCACCTCTTCCAGCCCCCGGACACTGGCCCCACACAGTCAGCCGTCACTGACTCGTGTATAAGCCGAGGGGGGCACTTTTCAGCACAATTTTTGTGCTGCAAAACTCGGCTTATACACGAGTATATACGGTAAATTATTTTTGTAATCCTTAATAAAGTACCAATTAAAAGTTTTATTTACCACAATGTTCTGAAGTGTGCCTCTTATTAAAAGTAGTATAAGGTAAGGGTTTTTATTGTAGGTAAAAATAAGAGTTTGCCTTGTCGCCTCATAATCTTGATTGTGTGTTTGTGGATGAAATGACACTTTCCTTTACTTGCACAGGACACACTCAAGTATGCCAGTCTCATTGGGTGATCCAACTATGAGTCCTGTGGAGGATCTGCCCTCTGTAGAAGTGCCATCAGTTGAAGGGCATGTCCCAGCCCAAAAGACATAGCCATCTGTGGTCCCCATAGGGAGCCGTAGCTGTGTCTTCCAACCTCCTGCTGCTGAGCCGACAATCAGCAGGGCGAGGAAAAGGTCCGTCGCAAAAACAGACACAGATCTTCTGCTGATTGATGGGATGCAGAAGATGGAGGCGAACTGGCGGCTGGAGAAGAGGGACCTGCAGCGGCAACTTGATGACGTGAAGGCAACCCTACAAAATCCACGCAGCAATGAGGCACAGATGTTTCTGTTATCTTATGTAGACCATATCACATCATTCCCTCCTCGAAAGATGCTGTTGTTTAAGCGACAATTTCAAGCTTTAGTGGAGGGCTTAGTGGAATCTTCTGAGGGGGATGGTGACCGTGATGAGGCCCAGATCAGTGTTGTTTTGGGGCATAATGGCATGCCATAAGAGTTCTGGGAATGTGGCTTTTAGATGCCTTTAAATAAGTTTGTGCCGATATGTGTGTGTGCAAACAATATGTGTATGTGAAGTGGTAACAAACGTGGCCAAGTAGTCATGCGCCTGTTTGTGGCTCAGTATTGTCTTGGCCCTTTTTCCTGTATATATTTTGCCTACACAGTGTGTGTGTGTGTGTGTGTGTTTGATTTGAAATTAGAACACGTTAAAATGCAAACCAGACTATTTAGTGTGATATTTACTAGGCTCTTCAAACAGTGACATGGGTGTGTGTTCTTACCACCATAACACGGTATGTCAAACACACACACTATAGTATGCCACCCATAACATAATGTAGGCACAAGTGTCACGCGAAGCTTGACAACCACTGGTTACATAATGTCGATCATCAGCATTTATGGGCCAATATTTTGAACACATATGTAGTGTATAGGTGACATGTCAGGTTCTACTTGCCCCACAAACACATTATTCTGTCTAGATGTGTTAAATGTGCTTGACGATGCTATGAGGGATACCTCTGTCTTACCTTAATTATAAACTCCCCTCCCCCCTCCTTCCTTGTAACGCAAACCCATAAATAAAAGACATAACTACATATGTTGGACGAATGGCCACAGCTTTATTTTAACAAGTATATATATATCTTTACGCGGCTCCCCATGCCGCCCCTTTTAATACAACCATAACAAATATAACCGATATATATATACATAACACAACCATAACCTAAAAATCGATAGGTCCGTCCCAGAAGCAACCATTATTTTATCCCCTGGCCGTATCCTCAAACCAGCCCAGGGAACCACCTCGGCCGTGACCAACCGACCCAAGGTGTGAGGTATCAACGTTCCATCGTTAAATACCCCTTCCCAGAACCTGCAGGACCTACACCCACAAGTTCCCAAATTCTTTTACGAAGCCACTACCATGAATGACTTTGTACCACCATGAAATATTGGTACGCCCAGCCTCTGGAATCGGACCTATCCCCCTGCCACAGACCGGCCACATGAGCCCTTATGTGGCCCGGGCCCTCCACACACCCATGGCCTGCTCCAAACCATCCCGCAGTCCCATCATCCACAAATCTAAACCAATGTCAGTAAGATGTACACCATCTTGCCGTAAATATTGATCAAATGACTCTTCCAACTCTCTGTGCCGTACTACCAAACTTCCATTTCTGGCAACAAACCGGCCAATCGTCCTATTCAACTTAATGCGTGCTTTATTAATCCGATCGACCGACCTGGCAAAACGCCAATTTTTCTGAGCCACTATGTCGGACCACACAATAATTAGACCCGGGAACTCTCTCCACAACCGCAACAAATCCAACTTAATCTCCCTCTTCAGGTCTCTGGCTGTCCACACCCCCAAATCATTCCCTCCCACATGCAAGACAAGGATGTTGGGGTCCTGATCAACCCTGGCATAATACGCGACTTCCGGGAGCACTCTCCCCCACGTCATCACACGTATTCCAATCCATTTCACCCGCGCGTCCTCTCTTGCCAGTCCAAGCTGTCTGCCCTCCGGATGCGCGTCTGCACGTATCGCTCCCCAATAAACGTAGGAGTGCCCGAGGATCCAGACCAAACACGCACCTATAAAATAAACACCATTAACGAAAAAACACCAACCTGGCATACAATAGTTAACTCCCCCATTTTAACAACAACTACTTCCCCCCATGCACCTTCAGTGCTTAATTCCCTTCAATAAATGAGGCCGCACATAAAGTCGAAAACGAGAGGATTCCCGTCTCCCAATCTGACGGATCAATTCATCACTCAACCCCCATCTAGAAGCCTCCATCGCTGCCCCTATCCGAAAGGAATGCGACCCATACTCACTTGGCAACTCTCCCAACCGTGCCAAGCAAACCTTTAACACTGATACAAACTGAAATTTTGACAACGATGACCCATCCTCATGTCGTAAGAAAGACCCTGGGTATCCTCCGCGCAGCCTAACAAAACCCGCCAGCTGCAAAACTGGACACAACTGATGTCCCGGTATACCATACATCACCACCAAGTGTCCTCGACCCAACTGATCCGTTTTGGAGCGACGCAACTTACACTCCACCCAATCCTCCGTAATCACCACATCCCTGAACAAAAGACCTCCTGACACATGCTTCGCAGGACTAACCAATTCACTAATACGAAACGCCCCAAAAAACGCCAAAACAAATGCAACCGTAAACAATTTCTGTTCATACCGGGAGGAACACACCTCCCCCAAACTGCGCACTAACTGTTCCAGCAATTGAAATGAAATCGGCCTCCTGGTGTCGCGGGCCCTCGCCCCCTTCTTAAAACCCTTCATTGCCTGCCAAACCAAAAAATCCTTTGTTGCATCTTTTTCTCCTTGCAACTTGAACCAAAATGCTAGAGCGGACAACCTGTGTCCCATCGCTGACACTGACCGACCTGCCGCGAAATCTCCGCTGACAAACGACAACACCCCAAAAACCCTGCCTTCGTAGCCCGGCCCCAATAATCCGTCTCGCTCCCATTCCTCCCATTCCTGCCAAACCAACTGATATCGGCACCAAGTAGCCTCGGTCACTGATCTCCTGATCCCTTCATAAGCTAAACTGATACCAGATCCCACAACCAATCGGGACACTGTTCTCCCTCCTCGTCAGCTCCTGGCATCAGGCTCCGGAACCTGCAAAACTGAAAACGGGACAGCGCATCAGCTACCTCATTTTCCACTCCCGGCACATGCTTCGCCACCACGCAGATGTTAAAGTCTAAACAACGCAGCACTAGATGTCGCAGCAACTCCACTACCGGTGGTGATTTTGCAGAAAGAGTATTGATGGAATGAACCACAGCCATATTATCGCAATGCAAGCAAACCTTGTCTGCAAAGTCCGAACCCCACAACTCAACCGCCACCACAATCGGAAAGAGCTCCAGCAAAGCCAAGTTTTTAACCAACCCCTTCTCTCGCCATAACTGTGGCCACTCACCCACACTCCAATGATTCCGAAAAATCGCTCCAAAGCCTGCAGCTCCTGCCGCGTCCGTAAACAACTCCAACTGCCTATTGGACAACACCTTGCTCATCCATAATGTCTTCCCATTGTACCTGTCTAAGAAGGAGTCCCAAACAACCTAGTCCACTTTCATCACCCTAGTCACCCTGACAAAGTGATTCGGAGATGTGACACCCGCAGTCGCACTTGCTAATCTCCTGTTGAAAATCCGCCCCATCGGCATAATGCGACACGCGAAATTCAGCTTCCCCAACACTGACTGCAACTCCCTCAACCTCACCTTCTTAGCCGAAAATAATGCTCGGACCGACTCCTTCAAATCAACCAACTTCCCCTCTGGCAGCCGGCACTCCATGGCCACCGTATCAATTTCGATGCCCAAGAAACACAAAACAGTCGCTGGCCCTTCCGTTTTTTCCTTTGCCAAAGGAATACCAAAACTGCTCGCTATCCTCTCCAAGGTAAACAGCAACAATGAACAAACCGATGACCCCGCAGGCCCTACACATAAAAAATCATCCAGATAATGAATCACAGAGTGTACCCCTGCAACATCCCGGACTGCCCATTCCACAAAAGAACTAAATGCTTCAAAATAAGCACACGAAATAGAACAACCCATGGGCAGGCAACAATCTACATAAAACTCCCCTTCCCACATGCACCCCAACAAATGAAAGCTATCCGGATGAACAGGAAGCAATCGAAATGCAGCTTCTACATCCGATTTCGCCAACAATGCCCCCCGTCCCGCAGCTCTCACCAAATCCAAGGCTCTGTCAAACGAAACATAACAAACTGCTGACAGATCAGGTGAGATCCCATCATTAACCGACAACACGGCCGGGTAGGATAAATGATGTATGAGCCTGAATTTATTCGGCTCCTTCTTGGGTACCACCCCCAATGGCGAAATCCTAAGATTAGGAAGTGGAGGGTCCTTGAACCATCCTACCTAATTCCACCTCCTTGAATAGCTTTTCTTTCACGACCTCCGGATGCTCCCTAGCGGACCTCAAATTGCCCGGGCGAAAAACGGGGGCATCAGGATCAAACGGGATCCTAAAGCCATCAACAAAACCTCGCCGCAACAATTCCGCTGCCTGTACATCCGGGTATCTTTGTAAGTAGGGAAGCATCGCCTCTACCTTCACTGGCGTCCTCCCTCTTGCCAGCACCCTCACCTGCCTTCCCCTTTCCTTTTTTAAAACACCTGGCAAAAGGGTGGTTACCTCCACAGCCGGAGCACTCGTGCTTGAACCGGCATGACGCCCCAAACTTGCAGTGCCCCTCATTATACTGCCAACAAGCCCCCTTTCTTTGTCCCGCCAAGGACCCACTGCTTGTGCCCGGGCTCTCGGCGCCCCCACGAAAGGGCTGAGCCGGAGCCGTCATGAGCCGCATCCACAAGGAAATATCCTTGTGATCCCACCTGATTCCAGCCCGCAGAGCTTTCCGTTGCCGGAACTTCTCATCATATCTTAACCATCCCAAGCCTCCATACACTCTATACGCCTCCCCTATCGAGTCCATATAACCGAAAAGGGCGGAGCAATGCTCCGACTCCTTTTCCCCAATGACACTAGCCAGAATGGCAAAAGCTTGTAGCCAATTAGTAAAGGTCCTGGGGATCAATCTATATCGCCTCTTTTCCTCATCCTCCTTTTCCTTTTTGGAGTCGCTCGGTTTAATTTTATCTAAATTAAACTTTTCTAACGGAAGCAGGGAAAATATTTCCACGTACTCCCCTTTCCAGATTTTTTCCCTCACCTCCTTCTTCAAATGGGTCCTGTGAGGCACCGCCGGCATGATCCCCATGGCTGGGGCGCATCACATGCAGGATCAGGGTATGATCCTGTTCACACTGGCCGGTTTTCCTGTGATAATGCTGTTTGAACCTATCCTGAACACAATGAGGTTTAATGTGACTAATGAGTGGCTCATGAGATCGAGGAAGCCCTGAGGAAAGGGATGTAATGAGTGATTGCTGACAGCCCAGGTGGGTGTGTCAGGTGGGTGTGTCCGGAGGAATAGCAGCCCAGCAGGATGAATCAGTGTGGGTGTGGCCGGCACGATAAGAGTCAGCCAGCTGAGTGATTGAGAGATTCATTCTCAGCCAGAGATCAGCCTGAGAGCATGTGGGCTGGTTTCCAGCCAAGTACAGAGCAGTCCAGAGGCTCTGTGTGAACCTGAAGGGAGCAAGCTAGCTCCATACCGGTAGCCAGGACTGGGGTCGTTACAGCACCTGGTGTGGGGAAGCCGTGGCTGACCTGGTGGATGCTGGACTGGACGTGGGGTGAAACACGTCCAGGAAGGAGCCCATGGGGGAGGCTTGGTCAACCCTTACACAGGTAGCGTGACCCGGATCCGTGCCCGGTAAGACAGCAGTTCCCGTGTAACGGAGTGAGCTGTGTGCGTGATTAATGCCAGGCGGGCATAACCGCCATTGGGTCCGAGTAGGCAGTCGGTAAAGGACCCGTAGACGTATGTAAGGGCTTAAGTAACAGTGCCCTGAATGAGAGACGATGGCCTATGTGTAACAGCCACGTATAATGTTGTGGGAGAGAGAGTGACCCAGCTAGTGTGGATGATATTGGAGGCGATCCGTCCCTGTGGGATGAGAGGGAGGCTTGGCCTGCTGCTTGCAGTGGGTACCTGTCCCTCAACCACGACCTCTAATGGTGTGGGTGTGCCTGTGGCCAGAGATAGGGGTCACGAAGGCTCCTAGAAGGGTAACCATGGCTGATCCGTTAGGGTGCTACTCAGACGCAGGGTACAGTCGTCGACCTGGAGACCTGCCATGAGATGAGATGGAGGTTTGGTGGCGACTGGTGGCCCATACCGTGGTGAGTAGGCCACGGTGACGCATGGTTAGCCCGGATTCTACGGTTGACCAGGTCCCTGTTATGGTCATGGAGGAGCCACAGTCCATGGATGTGTTATGATGGGCTGTGAGCGGGTGTAAGAAATGTATGTGATCCATGGACGTTTGAATGATGGATCACATATGGTATGTAAGGTCCCGGTCAGGCAGGAATCCTGACTACGGGTTAATGGTATATCATCATGCTGGGTGACTAAAGCCGGGCGGCTGGTACCGCCATTGGGACCCACAGGGCCCTTTGAGGCGTATGTAACGAAGGTCAGAAGCAGGGGTTAAAAAGGGCTCCTAGAGTGGGGACACCATGGTTGAACCAGGTGGGCGCTGACCTGGACGTGGGGTGAAACACGGCCAGGAAGGAGCCCCTTGGGGATACATGACATACCCGGTACTCAGGTTGCTCAATTCCTGTTATGAACCCGGAGGGGTCATCGTTGTAATGTAACGTATGTATTGATGTATAGTGTAAGTAGGCCGGAGGCCGTAGCCACCACGGGAGCTGTTAGTAGAGCTCCAATGGGGACAGAGAGATGGTTACAGGTCCCGGGTTACAATAAGATGTCATGTGCAATAAGTGTTATGTAATGTTATATGTAAATGTATGGTGTATTTATGTATGGTGTTTATAATCAATGTGATATGTGTCAAACATGCTACCCGGGTTATGTTATTAATATGTGAAAAATAAACGGGTAGACATTGGTTAACATATAAACACGTGTTTGTTGTCATTATGCAAGCGGGTTCCCCGGTTGCTACCTCACAGTCCCAAGTGGACTTTCGAAGCACACATACACTTCGCTCCGCGCCCTATCATCCAACCGCACTAACTCCTCTTCCTTCTCCTTTTCCTTGTCTACCGCCCCATCCGACGCGGCCGCCACCTCCGCCACCTGTGTCACTGCCACCGCAGCTGCGACCCCAGCCGCCACCGCCCTGTCCTCCTGTGCCACCCCAGTGGGGCCCACCCAAGCTCCCGCCGGAGTCCCCGATCCGGACGCTGCCGAACCCTCTGCTACCCATCCTTTTAACACACCTAACAACTGCCCCCAAAACTTCGGCCCAGGTAACCCGGCTAATTGCCCACTCGGACCCACAACCCGATCACTCGGCCCCACCACTGCCAACGTGCCCCCACAACCCGCAACATTCAATGCATTAGACGATCTCTCACCCGGCTGCCTCTGAGACTGTCGCGGAACAGCCGTATCCCGCGGTTCTTGTCGACTCTCCTCCTTTCCAGACGCAGCCGACAGTTGTCCTTCCTCTTCGGAATCCGTAGCGCTGCTGGCAGCCTCAGGGGAGACCAGCAGAGGGACAGCCAGCTCCTGGCGGCCGTCAACCCCCACGGTCTCCGCACCCTGATACGCACGTCGTGCCCTGCTGGTTCGCTTCCTCTTCTTCCGGCGTGGCGCCTTGCTGCCACTGGACCTTGCTGGCTCCTCGGATATCCCCACTGGTCTCCCTCCCTGCTGACTGCAGGAAGGCCGTACAGTGTCCATTGCCTGCCGGGTACGCCCTCCAGCACGATCCCCACTGGAGGGAACCGTCACCAAGGAACGCAGACTATGCCCCTGCCGACTGCAGGAGCTCACATCCTCTCCTCCCAGGCTGCCGTCCTCCATCCCTCCGGTGATCCGTCCGGTCTGCAGCCGATCCCGTCCCTTGCTGCTCCCCTGCGGTCTGCAGGGAGTGTCCTCCACATTCCCCTCAAGCTGGGCACCTCCCCCGGCCCGCACGTCACCGGGGCTGCCGTAGAACGGGTCCGGGGCCTTGCAGACCGCAAACCGGAAGTATAGCTCCGTGTAGCTCCGCCCACTTCCGGTTCCGCGGTTCCACGGCGCGGATTCCTCCCGGTGCTTGGGGAGAGCCCAGGAGGCATCGGGCGGCTCCCCAGTTCCAGAGGGTCCCCAATGGGGCTCCTAGATCGTCTCCTCCCCCCCACAGGGGAGTAGCGCTCCGGCGGCCGTGACCGCCGAGCGCGCCGTTCAGGCCCGGGTGCAGGAATAGGCACCGCCAGGCGGGGAGCAAACACAGCTGCCAGCTGCTCCCTCAGGACATCCACTCCAAGGACCTCAGAGGCCCCTCGCACCATCTCCAATAATGCAGCCGGTCGGCCATCGCAGAGCAGGAGCTGCAGCACACACCAGGATCTGGCACCGTCCAGCAAAGAGGAGGTACCCAAATGCTGCCCCCTCTATATACCCTCTCACAGCCCGTCCCCCCCCCAATCCTTTCCTCCAATCCCCACTGTTCCCCTTTGCAACCAATCCCTTAAGTTCAGGTTTGTTCCCTGTAATCCTACACCTATTAACCCCTTCAGACCTCCAGTCCCCTCCAGCTCGTCATGGGCTTATTCGCCCTTATGGGCTCTCTGGCCTTTCTTCACAAGTTGAGGTGGCCAAGACATGTGATCAAGAACCACTCCTGGAACAGCAGTTGACTAAAAGACTGTGTTGACCTTGTGACAGGCCAGAAACACTGTGAATTCCATGGTGCCTTGCAACATGGTAATGTGAGTCTGCCAATGTCACACATGTAGGCTCAATTAATGGGGCCAAACACGTGAGTAGCTGCATATAGCTCCAGGGAAGGATCCTGGCTGGGCCACTGCTATGGTGCCATGAAAGGGGCGTGGCTAACTATATGGCGCGGTTAGCCACGCCCCTTTCATGACGCGGCCGCCCTCACAACACTGGATTACGGCCAGAGGGGGCGGCCATCAAGAATGAGCGGGCGGAGGCTGCTGCACACAGCCCCGCCCATGGAAATCCCTGGACTCTGCCTACCAGAGCATGTAAGTATGAACTTACATTGCCACTGTAATAATCCTTTATGTAGTACACAATTAAAGCATAACTATACTAGAGGGGTGTAAGCACCCCTCTATAGTGATACGGGGGGGGCACGGGGGACTTTGGTTGACATGCACGGAGCTCCAAGGAGCCCGTGCAAGGTGGGAAATTGTAGAAGAAGGCTATTGAAGTGGCCGGCCGGTCTGTAGGGGGGTCTAAGCCCCCCTACAGACCTCAAACAGTCCTTTAGATAATCAATTTAACTCTTTAATAAGTTTGCTGATCCCGGCAATAGCCGGGATCCGCAACCTATGCAGTTACCGGATGGCTCAGGATTACACATCCTGAGCCATCCGGTTACCGCAGTGCGGTACAGGGAAACGCTGCGAAAACTGCTGCCTGCATGATTTTTAACGCAGGCAGCAGTGCCGGATATGGCCACCGGATGGCTTGTGAAGCCATCCGGTGTTTTGCATAGGCTCCTATGAGGAGCGTTTCCTGGTCCGGTTTTGAGCTTTTGGAAAACTCAAAACCGGATCAGGATTCTTAAAAAAAACCTGAAATGTGACCCTAGCCGTTGGTGCATACATACGGCTTTATGGGCCATTGCTGTCAGATAAATGTAGTGCCTGCAGTTGCCCAGTTTAAATGTTTTGGGATACAACACAACTCCAAACACATCCAGAGTTTAAAGTGACTGTATATGTGTGAATGGATGTGTGCCATTTGACTATGGGGAGCAGGAGTTTGTGTTTACAAGTGAATTTCTATTGTCTATTTCCAGGGGTCAGTGTAAAGGTAAGTTCATAGTGAAATGGAAACACCCCATCACACACATCAATGTTGTGAGTGGTGTGATAGCTGCCAACATTGACGGCTGTTTGTGGTTGACCTGTCACACAGCCATACTGCGCAGCCAACATTGTGCCAGACACATTGTGTAAAGAACTTCCATCTTGTTGGCACAATGTGTTTATCTTGCTGGCAGGGTGTGTTTAGCGTGAGTAGCCTTGTCTCCATGTTAACCAGCAGGTATCTAGGCAGCACACTCTGCTTAGCTAACCCATGTCTACCTTGGTTCAAAGCCTTGCCCGCTCACTGGTTGATATCCAAGGTACACAGCAGGTAACTATGGTCACTAGTTACCCGCTGTGTCCCTTGGAGCCCAGGCAATCAGCAGATCAGTCTGGTAATCAAGGTCATACTACGTTATGCATGCTGCGCACGTTGCCTACATATCCAATGTGTTCTATGGTTCCCAGGTCACAGTGCTTGCTCAGAGGCTCAGGGTTCTGCCTGTTTGAGTGTGGCCCAGTGTCAGACACACTGATGCTGCGTGTCCAGCGGCCAAACATGGCCAGGTTTGCATTCCTTAGGAAAAAGCAGACAAACATCAACCAGCGAGTTATCACTGCTTAATGCACCTGGTAGCACGGGTAAAGATTGCTGCAAGGTAACGGCCCTCTGTTCTATTGAAGGCTATCTGGTCGCCTGTGATGGCCCTTTTACTGGTCCAGTTGCAGGGCCTTCAGCACAACACATTGTGTGTTACTACCTACACATTTTTGGAGACATATCAGACGGAATGTGTTCAGCTGCAGTCACACAAAACAATATCGTTTGACACATCGTTGTAAGTGTGACGTTACAACGATGTCGCCAGCGATGTTGTTCGGTGTCACACTTTTCAGCAATCAGGCCCCTGTTGGGAGGTGGCTGAGTGTAGGTAAGTTGTGTTTTGCATTTTGGAGTATTTTTGTGTCAGTGTGGGCAAAGGCAAATCCAAGTAACCGCCTTGACCGAGTTGCAAGTCTCCAACACATGACAGTGTTGTGTAATGTTCATAATGACATTGTGATATTTGCCCTTGGTTGACACCACATCAGGTGCACGTCATAAGAGGTCTTGTCTGTGTAAGGTCTTCTGTGTCTAACCATCAGTTTGTGTAGTGGGGACATACTCAAAGAGCTTACAGATCTGCTGATTTCAAACATTGTACTGTGTACAATTCTGTTCTCTGGTGTCTAAGGCTACTTTCACATTACGATTTTTTAAAATCCGATGCTGTCTGATATAAATCGGACAGCATTGGATATAAACTGATCCCTGCAGTCGGATGCCAAATAGGCATCCGATCCGACATCTGCAGGATCAGTTGCTGTCATCAGACCTGTCAGCTGTTCTCCCCTGTGTCCCCCTCATCTCCACTGTGTGTCCCCCTCTGTTTCCCCCTCATCTCCCCTGTGTGTCCCCCTCTGTGTCCCCCTCATCTCCCCTGTGTGTCCCCCTCTGTTTTCCCCTCTTCACCCCTGTGTGTCCCCCTCTGTTTCCCCCTCTTCACCCCTGTGTGTCCCCCTCTGTTTCCCCCTCTTCACCCCTGTGTGTCCCCCTCTGTTTCCCCCTCTTCACCCCTGTGTGTCCCCCTCTGTTTCCCCCTCTTCACCCCTGTGTGTCCCCTTTCTGTTTCCCCCTCTTCACCCCTGTGTGTCCCCCTATGTTTCCCCCTCTTCACCCCTGTGTGTCCCCCTCTGTTTCCCCCTCTTCACCCCTGTGTGTCCCCCTTCTTGTCCCCTGTGTGTCCCCCTTCTTGTCCCCTGTGTGTCCCCCTTCTTCTCCCCTGTGTGTCCCCCTTCTTGTCCCCTGTGTGTCCCCCTTCTTGTCCCCTGAGTGTCCCCCTCCTTTCCCCTGTCCTCCGGAATAAAAAAAAAAAAAGTTTATGCTCACCCCCCCCCCCCCCCCGAGCCCCCGCCGTCTCCTGCCGTCTTCCTGCAGGTTTCCGGTGGCTCCCGCAGGCTCCCGGTATCTGCAGAGGTCCTCTGCTGTTCAGGACCTGCGGTGATGTCACAGTCACGTGACCGCGGGTTCACCATGGTAACCCGCGGTCACATGACTGTGACACCACCGCAGGTCCTGAACAGCAGAAGAAGACCTCTGCTGACACCGGGAGCCTGCGGGAGCCACTGGAAACCTGCAGGAAGACGGCGGGAGACGGCGGGGCTCGGGGGAGGTGAGCATAAACTTTTTTTTTTTTTTACCCTTGTGCTCCCAATTAGGAGCAGTTTTACTGTACTGAGCATGCTCAGTACAGTAAAATAGGGTCCGAGGAGACATCAGATGTTTCCTCGGACCCTTCTCCATAGGGCCGCATGTTATAGGATCGGGTCAGATCGGATGTGCACTAAATGTCATCCGATTTGGTCCGATCCGATTCTGTCCGATTTTATTATCGGTGCAAAAATCGGTGCAGGCGCCGATTTTTGCACCAATAATAAAATCGGACAGAATCGGATCGGACCAAATCGGATGGCATTTAGTGCACATCCGATTCGGTCCGATGCCCATAGGGCTGCATGGGGCCAAATTCGGATCCGATGCTGTCCGATTTTCATCGAACAGCATCGGATTTAGAAAAATCGTAGTGTGAAACCAGCCTAAGAAAGACATAGCTGAACTAGAGCGCGTGCAGAGAAGAGAGACAAAAGTCATTAGAGGACTGAGGGGTCTGCAATAGCAAGACAGGTTGATAGAGGACTGAGGGGTCTGCAATACCAAGACAGGTTATTACACTTGGGGTTATTTAGCTTAGAAAAACTAAGGGTTAGGGGTGATCTTATAATAATGTACAAATATATGAGGGACAGTACAGAGACCTTTCTAATGATCTCTTTACTCTTAAGCTGAGACGAGGACAAGGGGGCATCCTCTACGTCTGGAGGAAATAAGGTTTAATCATAATCACAGATGTGGCTTCTTTACTGTAAGAGCAGTGAGACTATGGAACTCTCTGCCACATGATGTTGTAATGAGTGAGTCACTACTAACATTTAAGAAGGGCCTGGATGCCTTTCTTGAAAACTATAATATTACCAGTTATATATATTAGATTCTTTGATAGGGCGTTGATCCAGGGAATTAGTCTGATTGCTGTATGTGGAGTCAGGAGGGAATTTTTTCCCCCAATGTGGAGCTTAGTGTTGCCACACGGGTTTTTTTTGCCTTCCTCTGGATCAACATGTTATGGTGGGTTTACACACACCAATTTATCTGTTCAATATCTGAACCAATCTCTGGTTGCAGTGAATTCATGGATACATTGTTCCATTGTACACAGCCACAAAATGGAGCAATGTATCCATGATTTCACTGCAACCAGAGATTGGTTCAGATATTGAACAGATAAATTGGTGTGTGTAAACCCACCATTAGGCTATGGGTTGAAATAGATGGATTTTAAGTCTTCCTTCAACCTTAAAAACTATGTTAGGCTAGGGTCACACATAAGCCCTTGGTCCATTTTTGGCTTCATTTTTGGCATTTTTTTTTTCTAAGTCCAAAACTGACAGAATAACGGATTGGATATAATAAACACCCTGTCCGTTTTTTTCTGGACCTCAAAACATTGCTCTGTCCGTTTTTGAGCCAAAAACGTTGCTAGCAACATTTGTGGCATCAGTTAAAAAACGCATGCGTTTTTTTAACATGGGGCCCTTTGGGAAACGCATGCGTTAACGCATGGCATATGTAGGCACTTGCATTAACGCATATGCGTTTTTAATGAAAAAATGACCAAGTCCAAAAACGTTCAGAGGTGCAGGAGGCTCAAAAAGCACCCTATAAAAAACTGATTGGTCATAGAAATCACTTCCAAAAAGGGACTTCTATGTGTGACCCCAGCCTTACTATGTTACTATGTTACTATCAATGAGGCCAAGACTCAAACAAGATCTGGCAAGGTCAGGACAATGACATGTCCAATGCAGATCTGACACTCCCGGGCAGCTGCAACCCAGGTGATTGTGTGACAGACCACAATCGTGATCTTAACGCATGAGAACTATATGTGTGTGTCTGCCATGAGTATGGCTGTGTGGCAGGTGGTTTTGTTGTGTGCTGGCCATACGCATGCACACACCAACCTAACTGTTTTTTCTGAGTTTCAGACACACATAGCATGGCTCATAAATGGTAGATTTTGGCATATGAAGGAGTCACACATTAAGACTGTACGCTAACAAAATGCCTATGTGATGTCAAGAAGGGATTGTGTGTTTGATTTGCGTAAACAATACATGAGTATGTGTAACTGTAACATATGATTTATGAGGTGATGAGTGAAACCTTCAATAAGTGATTGGTTAAGAAGGTGTGCTACGGGGCGTGGCTTGGGAGCTCATGCAGTGCAGTCACACCTAACCTGAGCTCCTGCTCATCAGCCAAAAGCAACAGGATTTTAGCCCATTTCCTGGGCTAAATCCCATCAAACCAACTGGATCCTCTTGGAATACCATCTTGAACCTGCCTGACCACTTGGATTTTCCTCTTTTCCCTGGATTTCTCATTGGATCCCACCTGAAGCAAGAAATATTCTAGCCTGGAAGCTTCTGATTGGATTTGGAGAGCCTGGATTGCTGCTTTATCTTTATTTCATCTTTTTTTTACCACTTGGAGAGATCTACTGAGCCCAGGGGAACCCCCAGACAAGCTGTCTGGATTTACCTGCCATTGTTGTGGCTGTCTGGCTCCTGGACTTGAGGGTTGTCTTGGAGACCTGCCCAGCTGCTCCACTACACTGCTGAGGTTGCAGGGTACCTCACACCCCGAAGTTGGAATTGTGAGAAACATAGTGAAGAGACCTCCAACCTCTCTGGAACCCCTCCTGGCTGTTCGTCTTCCTTCTGGGACGTTTGTTGGGACCCCTGGATTGCTGTGGACCTCTGATTATAGAGGTTGGTATTTCTGCCCTAACATTAAAGGGTTGTCCGGGCTCGTCACATAATCTCAGTGCATATCTAGGCTGCCTAATGCTGACAATCTGTAATGTACTATGTGTCAGCTTTCTGCAGGGTTTCCTAGATAACACTTTTTTTCCGTCTGAACAGAACGACCAGGGGGGGTGTTCTGGCATGATAATGAACACTGGTCGTTTCCACCTACTCTACCCCAAACCCTCCCCCATAGCAACATCCCCGCCCTCTCCATCTACATGACTGAGCCTCTCCACAGTAAGAAATCCTCCCCTGCAGCCATTGCTGTGATCAGACCTGCCCAGTGTACCTGCTCCTCCCCCGGCCAGACGGCAGTGATGTATGGAAAGTCTGCAGAGAAGGGACAATGTGCTGTATTCAGGGGAAGCCGCTCCGTGATTACAGTGAATAACTCGTTATCAGTGATTCTTCCCGCACTGTCCCGGGCTTTGATCAGGAGCAGGGAAGGAGAA
Organism: Allobates femoralis; assembly: GCA_033576535.1. NCBI lineage: Eukaryota > Metazoa > Chordata > Amphibia > Anura > Aromobatidae > Allobates > Allobates femoralis. Next base: position 165,645,311 of record JARQOC010000002.1, read on the forward strand.
TGTACAGTGTGCAGACACCAGTGATGTATGGAAAGTCTGCAGAGAGAAGGGACAATGTGCTGTACTCAGGGAAGCCGCTCCGTGATTACAGTGAATATCTCCCTCTTATCAGTGATTCTTCCCTCACTGTCCCGGGCTGTCAGTGATCTGGAGCAGTGAAGGAGAATGGACTGTGTGCAGACACCAGTGATGTATGGAAAGTCTGCAGAGAGAAGGGACAATGTGCTGTACTCAGGGGAAGCCGCTCCGTGATTACAGTGAATATCTCCCTCTTATCAGTGATTCTTCCCTCACTGTCCCGGGCTGTCAGTGATCTGGAGCAGTGAAGGAGAATGGACTGTGTGCAGACACCAGTGATGTATGGAAAGTCTGCAGAGAAGGGACAATGTGCTGTACTCAGGGGGGGCCGCTCCGTGATTACAGTGAATATCTCCCTCTTATCAGTGATTCTTCCCTCACTGTCCCAGGCTGTGATCAGGAGCAGTGAAGGAGAATGTACAGTGTGCAGAACACAGTGATGTATGGAAAGTCTGCAGAGAAGGGACAATCATGCTGTATTCAGGGCCGCTCAGTGATTACAATGAATAACTCACTCTTATCAGTGATTCCTTCCCTCAATGTCCCTCACTGTCAGTGATCAGGAGCAGTGAAGGAGAATGTACAGTGTGAGCCCAGTGATGGGGTCTGCAGCTTCTAATCTGCACAGGGGTCCGCAGACACTGATGTAATCTGTGACACACTGTAACAAAGCCTCTGCTGTGTGAATGACATCTCTGTGTCACTGATGTCTTCACACAGCAGATGAGCTGGTGCATTGTATCAGGGTGAAGGATGGTCAGCACTGTGTCTCTAATGACACAAATACTGATTGAAGCAGCCTATCCACTCAGTAACTGCAGCAGTGTGAAGTGTTGGGGGGTGTATGTATGGAGATATAGATGATACTAAGGATTTTGATATTGTTGAGGAGTCCTTGCTTCCGTCGACCCATCAGTCCGCCCGTCCTTCCTTCTTTCCTTCCATCCATCCTTCCTTCCTTCCGTTCATCCTTCCGTCCTTCTTTCAGTCCATCTTTCGTCCTTTCTTTCCGTCCATCTGACCGTCCTTCCTTCTTTCCATCCGTCCTTCCCTCCTTCCTTTTTTCCGTCCGTCCTTCTTTCTGTCCTTCCTTCTTTCCATCCTTCCATCTGTCCTTCTTTCCGTCGTCCTTTCTTTCCATCTGTCCTTCCTTCTTTCCGTCCATCTATCCGTCTGTCCTTTCCGTCCCGCCTTCTTTCCGTCCTTCCTTCTTTCCATCCGTCCTTCCTTCTTTCCGTCCTTCCTTCCGTCCATCTATCCGTCCGTCCTTCTTTCCGTCCCTCCTTCTTTTCGTCCATCCGTCCTTCCTTCTTTCCGTCCTTCCTTCCATCCGTCCGTCGCCCCATCAGTCCGTCTGTCCTTCCTTCCATCCTTCTTTCCATCCTTCCTTCTGTCCATCCATCCATCCCTCCTTCCTTCTGTTGGTCCTTGCGTCCTTCTTTCTGTCCATCCTTCCTTCTTTCCATCCTTCCTTATTTCCGACCGTCCTTCCTTCTTTCCGACCGTCCGTGCCGTTCTTCCTTCTTTCTGTCCTTCCTTCTTTCCGTCTGTCCATCAGTCGTTCCTACTTTCTGTCCTTCCTTCTTTTTGTCCGTCCTTCCGTCCTTTCTTCTTTCTGTCCGTCTGTCCTTTCTTCTTTCCGTACTTTCTTCTTTCCGTCTTCCTTCTTTCCATCCGTCCGTCCTTCCTTCTTCCCGTCCGTCCTTCCTTCTTCCCGTCCGTCCTTCCTTCTTTCCGTCTGTCCTTCCTTCTTTCCGTCCGTCCGTCCTTCTTTCTGTCCGTTAGTCCTTCTTTCCGTCCGTCCTTCTTTCCGTCCGTCCGTCCTTTATTCTTTCCGTCCGTCCTTCATTCTTTCCGTCCATCCATCCGTCCTTCCTTCTTTCCGTCCATCCTTCAGTTTTTCCATCTGTCCATCCGTTCTTCCCCTCAAGCCTGTATTTTCCCTTCACCCTGGGTGATTTCCTGTTTTCCTTCCTCTTCTTCCATAACTTTTCTATTTTTCCGTCAATACAGACATATGAAGCTTCTTGTTGTTTTTTGCAGGACGAGTTGTACTTTTGAATGACGACATTTATTTAAAAATTTGCAAAAAAAACAGTGCAATTATACATTTGTCTTTTGGGTTTTTTATTCACCATGTTCACTATATGGTAACACTGAGGTGTCGGTATGATGTCTTGGGTCAGTACTATATGGTGACACTGAGGTGTTTGTATGATGTCTTGGGTCAGTACTATATGGTAACACTGACGTGTCGTTACGATATCTGGGGTCAGTACTATATGGTAACACTGACGTGTCGTTACGATATCTGGGGTCAGTACTATATGGTAACACTGAGGTGTCGGTATGATGTCTGGGGTCAGTACTATATGGTAACACTGACGTGTCGGTATGAATAATTGAAGAATTAAAGAAACAAAAAAAGAAGAATTGCGCTCTTGCACCATTTTCCACGATCCGCAGTTACAGGCAAACATTTATTCTGACAATCAAAATCTATATCCATTTTTATTTTAAAGAGAACCGTCACCCCATTTTTGTGTATTAAAATATAAGCTCCCTTTTTTATCAGGGACTATCCTGCATTCTAAGGGTGGGTTCACATTAGCGTTCCCCTCCGTAGCGTTCTGCGGAGGGGATCCGCAATGTGTCCGCAGCGGCCGCCAGCTCCTATCTTTATAATGGGAGCGCACGGTGCTGCGCTTGACAGCGCATGACCGTGCGCACCCATTCACTCCTATATGTGATCTGTGCGCAGGACACATTGCGGATCCCCTCCGCAGAACGCTGCGGAGGGGAACGCTAATGTGAACCCACCCTTAGAATGCAGGATAGTCCCTGATAAAAAAGGGAGCTTATATTTTAATACACAAAAATGGGGTGACGGTTCTCTTTAAAATAAAAATGGATATAGATTTTGATTGTCAGAATAAATGTTTGACTGTAACTGCGGATCGTGAAAAATTGGGCAAGAGCGCAATTCTTCTTTTTTTGTTTCTTTAATTCTTCAATTATTCATACCAACACGTCATTGATACCATAGAGTACTGACCCCAGACATTAGACAGACACCTCAGTGATACCATATAGTACTGACCCCAGACATTAGACAGACATCTCAGTGTTACCATATAGTACTGACCCCAGATATCGTACCGACACGTCAGTGTTACCATATAGTACTGACCCCAGACATCATACCGACACCTCAGTGTCACCATATAGTGAACATGGTGAATAAAAAACCCAAAAAACAAATATATAATTGCACTGTTTTTTTTGCAATTTTTAAATAAATGTCGTCATTCAAAAGTTCAACTCGTCCTGCAAAAAACAACAAGAAGCTTCATATGTCTGTATTGACGGAAAAATAGAAAAGTTATGGAAGAAGAGGAAGGAAAACAGGAAATCACCCAGGGGTGAAGGGAAAATACAGGCTTGAGGGGAAGAACGGATGGACGGATGGAAAGACTGAAGGATGGACGGAAAGAATAAAGGACGGATGGATGGACAGAAAGAATGAAGGACGGATGGATGGACGGAAAGAATGAAGGATGGATGGACGGAAAGAATGAAGGACGGATGGATGGACGGAAAGAATGAAGGACGGATGGATGGACGGAAAGAATGAAGGACGGATGGATGGACGGAAAGAATGAAGGACGGATGGATGGACGGAAAGAATGAAGGACGGATGGATGGACGGAAAGAATGAAGGACGGATGGATGGACGGAAAGAATGAAGGACGGATGGATGGACGGAAAGAATGAAGGACGGATGGATGGACGGAAAGAAGGAAGACGGAAAGAAGAAAGCACGGAAAGAAGAATGGACAGACGGACAGAAAGAAGAAAGGACGGAAGGACGGACAAAAAGAAGGAAGGACAGAAAGTAGGAACGACTGATGGACAGACGGAAAGAAGGAAGGACAGAAAGAAGGAAGAACGGCACGGACGGTCGGAAAGAAGGAAGGACGGTCGGAAATAAGGAAGGATGGAAAGAAGGAAGGATGGACAGGAAGAAGGACGCAAGGACCAACGGAAGGAAGGAGGGATGGATGGATGGACAGAAGGAAGGATGGAAAGAAGGATGGAAGGAAGGACAGACGGACTGATGGGGCAACGGACGGATGGAAGGAAGGACGGAAAGAAGGAAGGACGGATGGACGGAAAGAAGGAGGGACAGAAAGAAGGACGGACGGATAGATGGACGGAAGGAAGGACGGAAAGAAGGAAGGACGGATGGAAAGAAGGAAGGATGGAAAGAAGGAGGGACGGAAAGGACAGTCGGATAGATGGACGGAAAGAAGGAAGGACAGATGGAAAGAAAGGACGACGGAAAGAAGGACAGATGGAAGGATGGAAAGAAGGAAGGACAGAAAGAAGGACGGACGGAAAAAAGGAAGGAGGGAAGGACGGATGGAAAGAAGGAAGGACGGTCAGATGGACGGAAAGAAAGGACGAAAGATGGACTGAAAGAAGGACGGAAGGATGAACGGAAGGAAGGAAGGATGGATGGAAGGAAAGAAGGAAGGACGGGCGGACTGATGGGTCGACGGAAGCAAGGACTCCTCAACAATAATCAAAATCCTTAGTATCATATATATCTCCATATATACACCCCCCAACACTTCACACTGCTGCAGTTACTGAGTGGACAGGCTGCTTCAATCAGTATTTGTGTCATTAGAGACACAGTGCTGACCATCCTTCACCCTGATACAATGCACCAGCTCATCTGCTGTGTGAAGACATCAGTGACACAGAGATGTCATTCACACAGCAGAGGCTTTGTTACAGTGTGTCACAGATTCCATCAGTGTCTGCCGTCCCCTGTGCAGATTAGAAGCTGCAGCCCCCCATCACTGGGCTCACACTGTACATTCTCCTTCACTGCTCCTGATCACAGCCCGGGACAGTGCAGGAAGGAATCACTGATAACGAGCTATTCATTGTAATCACGGAGCGGCCCCCCCTGAGTACAGCACACTGTCCCTTCTCTGCAGACTGTCCATACATCACTGTGTCTGGCCGGGGGAGGAGCAGCTACACCGGGCAGGTCTGATCACAGCAATGGCTGCAGCCGGGGAGGATTTCTTCCTGTGGAGAGGCTCAGTCATGTAGATGGAGAGGGCGGGGTTGTTGCTATGGGGGAGGGGTTGGGGTAGAGTAGGTGGAAACGACCAGTGTTCATTATCATGCCAGAACAACCCCCCTGGTCGTTCTGTTCAGACGGAAAAAAAGGGTTATCTAGGAAACCCTGCAGAAAGCTGACACATAGTACATTACAGATTGTCAGCATTAGGCAGCCTAGATATGCACTGAGATTATGTGACGAGCCCGGACAACCCCTTTAAAGGGATCCTGTCAGCCAATTAGTGCCGCAGGCAGCATGAATCTGAGCCTGACTACACAATTTCAGCAAGATACCGTATATTTTGGATTAGGGTAAAGGCACACTGTTGTGCATCAAACACGGAGCGTGATTGATGCACGACAGTGATGCGAGTGCAGTGCTAGTTTGGTGCAAGTGTAGTGCTAGTGTGGTCCGAGTGTGGTGCGTGTGGTGAGTGTGCCTGGCTGTATGGAAGTGTATGTGGTGCGAGTGTGAGGTGTGAGTGCGTGTGTGTTGTTTTTTTTCTCTGCTGTCCATGGTCTTGATGGACCACGGAACAGCATTAGTGCTGCTCTCCTGTATAATTCCTGCTATCCCCATACAGTTACAATAATGTTTCATTGCTTTTAATGGCCCCTCGCGCGAGGCAATCGCAGCATGCTGCGATTGCACTCGGATTGCTCTCGCTTTCGGATTGCTCTCGCAAAGCGAGTTTAATGCCAGAAACTCGCATTAATGTGACCTGTATCATTGAAAGACACAGGTCCGAGTTTAATGCGAGTTTTTATCGCATTAAACTCGCGCGAGTTCAACGCCAGTGTGCCTCCAGCCTTATAAGAGTCACTTTTTTCACCCAAAATATTGCCTTTTCCACTTAGAAAAAGCAAATGAACACACCCAAACCTCTGGCGATGTTGTCTGTGGGAGCGCCATGTCATGACCCTGTCCGTGGCCCCAGAATGGTCAATAAAGGGGGAAGGAAGATTGGAGAAGTGTTCATGCACTAGGGGATTTATATAGGGATTTAGGGGTGGTTGTTGTGACGCCACCCGTGGTATGCGGCTATTAATGGTTGCGGCTGCGGTCCTGGACCTCTGGGGATGATGGGATAGCAGCTATGATGATATCGCTCCCCATGGGTGGAGCGGGTCCCCAGGGCATGCGATGTGGAGGGATTTGGGTAATGGAGGGCCAGCGGGGCTGATCTGGCTGCAGGGAAGGATCAGAGTGGCTCACATGAGAGGCCCTGTGGCCTGCACGGGTTATCAGTCTACCACTCATTAGGCTTGAAATGAACAGTCTCACACAGTTATGAATTCCAAACCCGGTTTACTTAGCTTTTCTCTGCTGGCACCACAAGGTACAGTTCTGGGTCAGTTGCAGTCCGGATAGTCCTCAGCAACCAGGATAGCTCGTCCATGACACCCCCTTTATGTTCCTTCCTTCTCGGGTTGTTCTCTTCCTCAGCACTGCCTGTTTGCCTAACTCCTGCTCGCGCCTCCGCACACAGTGCCCCAAGCCAGCCGGCACGGGCATTCTCGGGTCGTCAACAAAGTCCGCTGACCCTTGTATGGCTGCCTTTTCGGCGGATGTGTCAGGAGTTTCCCAAAGCTCCTCTAAATCTCGTGGCCTCCGGTTCTGTGGTTGGAGCGTAGAGTCTCATCGTCACCTTCAGGGTCGGGTCCCTGGTGCTCTCCCTGCCCCTCCGCTTTACTTCAAATTCAGGCGCACGGGTGGATTGCTCACTGCTCGTGCCACTAGGGCTCCCTACGTCTCTCTACAGTCTGTTGTCCTGAGACCCGGGACGAGCCGCATCTCGCTCAAGTCCTCCGGGTCCTTCTCTCCTGCCTACTCCGCCAGCTTTCTCTCCAACTGACCTCCTACTTCATGTGGTGTTTCCCTTTTTGTTCCCTTTCCTCTTCTTGACTGCTTCCTGCTAACTTCCCACCCACCACCTTTCTCTCCCTGCCATCCCACTGACTATCTGAGCCATCCCACTATTGGGTTCACCCCCCATCCCTGGGATCGGGTGTGTTGGGTGTGTTTGTGGGTGTCTGGACCTACATAGTAAAATAGTAACATACGGTACTTTTTAAGTTTGAAGGAAGACTTTAAGTCCATCTAGTTCAACCCATAGCCTAACATGTTGATCCAGAGGAAGGCAAAAAAAAAACCATGTGGCAACACTAAGCTCCACATTGGGGAAAAAAAATTCCTTCCTGACTCCAGATATGGCAATCAGACTAGTTCCCTGGATCAACGCCCTATCAAAGAATCTAGTATATATAACTGGTAATATAGTTTTCAAGAACGGCATCCATGCCCTTAAATGTTAGTAGTAAGTCACTCATTACAACATCATGTGGCAGAGAGTTCCATAGTCTCACTGCTCTTACAGTAAAGAATCCACGTCTGTGATTATGATTAAACCTTCTTTCCTCCAGATGTAGAGGATGCCCCCTTGTCCCAGTCTCAGGCCTAAGAGTAAAAGGATCATTAAAAAGGTCTGTGTACTGTCCCCTCATATATACATTATTATAAGATCACCCCTAAGCCTTCATTTTTCCAAGCTAAATAACCCCAAGTTTAATAACCTATCTTGGTATTGCAGACCCCTCAGTCCTCTAATGACTTTTGTCGCTCTTCTCTGGTCCCGCTCTAGTTCAGCTATGTCTTTCTTATACACCGGAGAACAGAATTATACACAGTATTCTAAGTGTGGTCGCACTAGTGACTTGTATAGAGGTAAAATTTTGTTCTCCTCATGAGCATCTATGCCTCTTTTAATGCATCCCATTATTTTATTTGCCTTTGCAGCAGCTGCCTGACACTGGCCACTAAATGTGAGTTTGTCATTTACCCATACACCCAGGTCTTTTTCATTGATAGTTTTGCCCAGCGTTTTACAATTAAGCACATAATTATACCTTTTGTTTCCTCTGCCCAAGTGCATGACTTTACATTTATTCCCAATAAAGCTAATTTGCCATTTATCAGCCCAAGCTTCTAGTTTACATAAATCCTCCTGTAATATAAAATTGTCCTCCTCTGTATTGATTACCCTGCAGAGTTTAGTGTCATCTGCAAATATTGAGAGTCTACTCTGTATGCCCCCTACAAGGTCATTAATAAATATATTAAAAAGAAGCGGGCCCAACACTGACCCCTGTGGTACCCCACTGTTAACTGTGACCCGTTCTGACTGTGTTCCATTAATGACCACCCTCTGTTTCCTATCACTAAGCCAGTTCTTAAGCCACTTACATATATTTTCCCCTATCCCCATTGCTCTCATTTTATGTATCAACCTTTTGTGTGGCACCGTATCAAAAGCTTTTGAAAAGTCCATATACACCACATCCACTGCATTTCATTGGTCCAGTCCAGAACTTCTTTATAGAAGCTTATCAGATTAGTTTGACAGGAACGGTCCCTCGTAAAACCATGTTGATATTGGGTCATGAGGTTATTTTTCTTCAGATGCTCCAGTATAGCATCTCTTAGAAAACCCTATAGGATTTTACCCGCAGTAGAGGTTAAGCTTACTGGCCAAGTTCAGTTTTTGTCCCCTTTTTGAACATTGGCACCACATTTGCTATACGCCAGTCCTATGGTACAGACCCTGTTATTATGGAATCTTTAAATATTTAAAATAATGGTCTTTCTATGACAGCACTTAATTCCTGCAGCACTCTGGGCTGTATCCCATCCGGGCCCGGGAATTTGACAATTTTAGTGATTTTTAGACGATGCCGTACTTCCTGCTGGGTTAAGCAGGTGACATTTAATTGAGAGTTTTTGTTATCACTGATCATATTGTCTGTCATGGGATTTTCTTGTGTAAATACTGTTGAAAAAAAGTCATTTAGCATATTGTTTTTTTCCTCATCCTCATCCACCATTTCACCCAGACTCTCTTTAAAGGGGCCAACACCATCATTTTTTAGTTTCTTAGTATTTATGTAGTTAAAAAATATTTTAGGATTATTTTTACTTTCTCTGGCAATGAGTCTCTCTGTCTCAATCTTTGCTGCCTTGATTTGCTTTTTACAGATGTTATTTAATTTTATGTATTTATTTAATGCTTCATCACTACCTACTTGCTTTAATTCCCTAAATGCTTTCTTTTTGTCACTTATTGCGCCTCTTACCACTTTATTTAGCCATAGTGGTTTCCTCCTATTTCTAGCATGCTTATTCCCATAGGGTATATATTGTGCACAGGTCCTATTCAGGATGTTAATAAATGTCTCCCATTTGCTTTGTGTACTTTTATGTCTCAGGACATTGTCCCAATTTATTGCACTGAGATCATCTCTCAACCGTTGGAAATTTGCCTTCCTGAAGTTTAGTGTCCTTGTAGCACCTCTACTACACATCTTAGTAAAGGATACTTGAAAAATTATTATGTTATGATCACTATTACCCAAGTGACCTCCAACCCGTATATTTGATATGCGGTCCGGCCTGTTGGTTAATATTAGGTCCAGCAGTGCCCCCCTTCTTGTTGGGTCCTGAACCAGTTGTGAAAGGTAATTGTCTCTCAAAGTTTTCAAAAACCTATTACCTTTGCTGGAACTGCATGTTTCTGATCCTCAATGTATTTCGGGGTAGTTGAAGTCCCCAATAATAATGACTTCTCCCTGAGTCGCTGCTTCATCTATTTGCTTTATGAGGATATTCTCCTCCACTTCCATTATTGTAGGGGACTTATAACAAACCCCTATCAGTAATTTATTACTTTTTCCCCCTCCCCTTATCTCCACCCACAGGGACTCTACATTTCCATTAGATTCACCTATATTATCACGCAGGATGGGTTTTAAGGATGATTTTACGTATAAACATACACCTCCTCCTCGCTTATTTGTACGGTCATTTCTGAACAGACTATAGCCCTGTAAATTAACAGCCCAGTCATGGCTCTCGTCCAGCCATGTCTCTGAAATCCCCACCATGTCATAATTATTTTCCAAACAAAATTAATTCTAATTCCTCCATTTTGTTAGTGAGGCTTCTGGCATTAGTATACATGCACTTTATGCATCTCTCCTTACCTCTATTCCTTCCTACTATATTGACTGTTCTAACCCCACCCCTCATGCCACCCCCAATTTTATTACTTGTGCCCAGGTTACGATTTACACTATCTTCCCCTCCTATACAATGAATACCCTCCCCCCCAATCGCTAGTTTAAACACTCCTCCAACCTTCTAGCCATTTTCTCCCCCAGCACAGCTGCACCCTCCCCATTGAGGTGCAGCCGTCCCTAGCATAGAACCTGTAGCCAACAGAAAAGTCGGCCCAGTTCTCCAGGAACCCAAACCCCTCCTTCCTACACCAATTCCTTAGCCACGTATTTATCTCCCTAATCTCCCATTGCCTCTCTGGTGTGGCTCGTGGTACAGGCAGTATTTCAGAGAATACTACCTTGGAGGTCCTTGCCTTAAGCTTGCAGCCTAATTCCCTGAAATCATCTTTAAGGACCTTCCACCTACCTCTAACTTTGTCATTTCTGCTAATGTGCACCATGACCGCTGGGTCCTCACCAGCCCCTCCCAGTAATCTGTCAACCCGATCAGCAATGTGCTGGACTCGAGCGCCAGGTAGGCAGCACACTGTTCGACGATCCCTGTCTTTGTGACAAATTGCCCTATCTATTCCCCTAATAATTGAGTCCCCCACTACCAGCACCTGTCTGGCCTGCCCTTCTCACCTGTTTTCCCCCTTACTGGAGCAGACACTCCTCTGGCTTTCAGAGGTCATGCCCTGCTGCAGCTGTGCTGTACCTGAACTCCCACCCCCCCTCATCTGCCAACATAGCAAATTTATTGGGGTGTGCCAGATCAGGGCTAGCCTCCCTGGCACCCTTCCCTCTACCCCACCTTCTAACTGTCACCCAGCTAGCTACCTCACGGTCCTGCAGCTCCATACTACCATCCCCCCCACATCTATCCCATTGAGCAGCTGTTCAGTGAGTAGCAGACTCCTTTCCATATTGTCTATGGATCTCAGCGTTGCCAGTTGTTCATTTAGATCGAGTATCTGGGCTTCCAAATGCAAAACATACTCACATCTCACACAGCAGTATGCACCCTCGACCGGCTGTTCAAGGATTGCATACATGTGGCAAGATTTACACCGGATGGCATTGTCAATTATAGAGCTCATTTCCTAATGGGGATTGCACCAGACAGAAATGATAAGTAAAAAGAAATGCAAAGTATTAATAAAATACAACCAGCAATTCAGTAAGTCCTCCCTTCCAAACTCCCTGAATCCAAAGTCACTGAATCACAAGTCACACACTTCCGTCTGCACTTACATTCCCAGTCACACTAAGCTCGTGTCACACTCGCTAGGAAACAAGATTTAAATTATTTTTTTTTCCCCTTAGCAGAAAATCAGCCTACAGCTCAGTGTACTTCCATCCTGTTTACTGCAGACTGGAGTAACACATCTGTGGACTGGGTGCAGTACCCCTCTATGGTGACCAGATCGCAGGGGTGCCACATTAGTCGCTTGGTCAGGGCAGTTTCGTTGGAGTGGTAGGGGCAGAAGCCAGACTCGAGGTTGTCAAGTAGAGAGTTAGATAAAAGGTGGGAGGTATGTTGAGCATGAATGTGCTGCTCAAGGAGTTTGGAAGAAAATGGGAGCTGTGATATGGGGCAGTAGCTGGGCATAGCAGTCGGGTCAAGGCTTGGCTTTTTGAGGATGCGTGTGATGGTGACATGATTGAAAGCAGAGGGTAAAGTACCAGAAAATAGTGATAGGTTGAAGAGTAGGGTTAGTGCTAGAATGAATGTGTTAGGTTGGGGAGGAAGTGGGAAAGGATGGGGTCAAATGGTCAAATGCACAGGTGGTGAGGTGTGATTTGGAGAGGAGGTGAGTAAGCTCTCCTTCAGTGAAGTTGGAGAGGGAGGTTGTGAGGGAAGGGGAGAGGTCTAGTATATGGAGTGGTTGAGGTGGTGCAACAGTAAAGGTTTGCCTTGTTTGGTCGATTATTGAAATATGTGGCGAAGTCCTCAGCAGACATGAGGGAGGTCGGAGGGGGCAGTGGTGGCTGTAGGAGAGAGTTAAATGTGCTGAACAGTTGTTTGGGCTTGTAGGATAAGGAAATGTTGATTGCTCTCAGTTGGAGAAACAAGATACAAATCTTGTAGTTGTGATACCTTTTAATGGCTAACAAAAATAAAATAAGTGATGTTATAAGGCGAGCTTTCGAGACTTCTCATGTCTCTTCATCAGGCATGGTGTGACAAAATATTGAAAGAAACTCAATATATACATGCACAACTAAAATGATTGGACATTTAACTGAATAATCATTACAGGGCCTGGACATTTAGCTAAATAAACAAAAAGTTTCAAAAACCCTTGTAAATATAAAAGGCCCTCCACACAACATATACTTCATATAAAAACACCTTGGAGTCAGGCCAGTTCAAAGTTCAAAGTGCTCTTTATTAACATCGACAACATAAGTGCCGTATTAAAAGTGATGCTAAAGCGGCACACAAGACAGGTGACCACATGAATTCATATCCATTATACACAAGTATGAAGCCTTTGCGAAACGCATAAGGGGGTGGAGGCCACGGACAGGTAACATTCTGGACCCATGAATTGACACTGGTGCTTATGTTTGTGCATGTGAGCCTGTTATGCATCCAGGTTCTGGGGCATTGTATTGTTTATTATTTGTGCAGGCAACATAGCATGCTATTGTCATACTTGTGTATAATGGATATGAATTCATGTGGTCACTAGTGATGAGCGAGCATGCTCGCCACTACTCGGTACTCGCACGAGTATCACTGTACTCGGGCGACTCGCCGAGCACCGAGTAATCTCGCGATACTCGTGCTGTGCTCGTGGTCGTCATCTCTGCATGTTGGCGCTCTTTTGAGAGCCAGCCCACGTGCAGGGATTGGCTGGCAGACCACTGCAATGCCACAGCCCTGTTAGTTGTGGCATAGCAGTGATTGGCCGGCCTGCACAGCGTCACCGAGCCTTTATAACTCCCGGCTCGCTGTGCTCGGCACACAGCCTTCCAGACAGTGAGTGTAGGGAGAGTGTCTGCTGCTGCTTAGGGACAGATTTGCGGCCCTTACAGGTAGATCCGGAGCAGGGCTGCAAACTGATGCTGCTGACCACAACAGTCCTCAGGACTAATCTAGAAGGATATAGGCAGGGTGATCCAGATCGGAGTCCAAGCTTTCCAGTGACCAGAACAGTCCTTCTGAGGACTAATCTAAGAGGATATAGGCAGGGTGATACAGATTGGAATCCAAGCTTTTCTGTGACCATTAGAGTCACCACACTCTTGTACTTACTACCTTAATACAGGTTAGGGACTAAAATCGTCTCCTGAAACCATTACAGCACCAGACAGGTGTACGTACTACCTTAATACAGGTTAGGGAACTAAAATCCTAACTCTTGTCATCTCAACAGTCACCAGACAGGTGTACGTACTACCTTAATACAGGTTAGGGACTAAAATCGTCTCCTGAAACCATTACAGTCACCAGACAGGTGTACGTACTACCTTAATAGAGGTTAGGGACTAAAATCGTCTCCTGAAACCATTACAGTCACCAGACAGGTGTACGTACTACCTTAATACAGGTTAGGGACTAAAATCGTCTCCTGAAACCATTACAGTCACCAGACAGGTGTACGTACTACCTTAATACAGGTTAGGGACTAAAATCGTCTCCTGAAACCATTACAGTCACCAGACAGGTTTACGTACTACCTTAATACAGGTTAGGGACTAAAATCCTAACTCTTGTCATCAAAACAGTCACCAGACAGGTGTACGTACTACCTTAATACAGGTTAGGGACTAAAATCGTCTCCTGAAACCATTAGTCACCAGACAGGTGTACGTACTACCTTAATACAGGTTAGGGACTAAAATCCTAACTCTTGTCATCAAAACAGTCACCACACTGTTGTACGTCATACCTTTATTCAGGTTAGGGAACTAAAATCCTAACTCTTGTCATCTCAACAGTCACCACACTGTTGTACGTCATACCCTTTCTACAGGTTAGGGAACTAAAATCCTAACTCTTGTCATCTCAACAGTCACCACACTGTTGTACGTCATACCCTTTCTACAGGTTAGGGAACTAAAATCCTAACTCTTGTCATCTCAACAGTCACCACACTGTTGTACGTCATACCCTTTCTACAGGTTAGGGAACTAAAATCCTAACTCTTGTCATCTCAACAGTCACCACACTGTTGTACGTCATACCCTTTCTACAGGTTAGGGAACTAAAATCCTAACTCTTGTCATCTCAACAGTCACCACACTGTTGTACGTCATACCTTTATTCAGGTTAGGGAACTAAAATCCTAACTCTTGTCATCTCAACAGTCACCACACTGTTGTACGTCATACCTTTATTCAGGTTAGGGAACTAAAATCCTAACTCTTGTCATCTCAACAGTCACCACACTGTTGTACGTCATACCTTTATTCAGGTTAGGGAACTAAAATCCTAACTCTTGGCATCTCAACAGTCACCACACTGTTGTACGTCATACCTTTATTCAGGTTAGGGAACTAAAATCCTAACTCTTGGCATCTCAACAGTCACCACACTGTTGTACGTCATACCTTTATTCAGGTTAGGGAACTAAAATCCTAACTCTTGGCATCTCAACAGTCACCACACTGTTGTACGTCATACCCTTTCTACAGGTTAGGGAACTAAAATCTTAACTCTTGTCATCTCAACAGTCACCACACTGTTGTACGTCATACCCTTTCTACAGGTTAGGGAACTAAAATCCTAACTCTTGTCATCTCAACAGTCACCACACTGTTGTACGTCATACCCTTTCTACAGGTTAGGGAACTAAAATCCTAACTCTTGTCATCTCAACAGTCACCACACTGTTGTACGTCATACCCTTTCTACAGGTTAGGGAACTAAAATCCTAACTCTTGTCATCTCAACAGTCACCACACTGTTGTACGTCATACCCTTTCTACAGGTTAGGGAACTAAAATCCTAACTCTTGTCATCTCAACAGTCACCACACTGTTGTACGTCATACCCTTTCTACAGGTTAGGGAACTAAAATCCTAACTCTTGTCATCTCAACAGTCACCACACTGTTGTACGTCATACCCTTTCTACAGGTTAGGGAACTAAAATCCTAACTCTTGGCATCTCAACAGTCACCACACTGTTGTACGTCATACCTTTATTCAGGTTAGGGAACTAAAATCCTAACTCTTGGCATCTCAACAGTCACCACACTGTTGTACGTCATACCTTTATTCAGGTTAGGGAACTAAAATCCTAACTCTTGGCATCTCAACAGTCACCACACTGTTGTACGTCATACCTTTATTCAGGTTAGGGAACTAAAATCCTAACTCTTGTCATCTCAACAGTCACCACACTGTTGTACGTCATACCTTTATTCAGGTTAGGGAACTAAAATCCTAACTCTTGGCATCTCAACAGTCACCACACTGTTGTACGTCATACCTTTATTCAGGTTAGGGAACTAAAATCCTAACTCTTGTCATCTCAACAGTCACCACACTGTTGTACGTCATACCCTTTCTACAGGTTAGGGAACTAAAATCCTAACTCTTGTCATCTCAACAGTCAACACACTGTTGTACGTCATACCCTTTCTACAGGTTAGGGAACTAAAATCCTAACTCTTGTCATCTCAACAGTCACCACACTGTTGTACGTCATACCTTTATTCAGGTTAGGGAACTAAAATCCTAATCTCCTGTGACCTCCACAGTCACCAGACAGTTGTTGCTCTATACAGGCAAAATACGCAAAGGCGTTGGCAAGGGCGTTGGCAAGGAACAAGGAAGTGGACGTGATGGTGGTGCAGGCAGAGGCCGAGGTCGTGTGCAAGCACTAATTGCGCAACAACAAAGGGCCACATCTCCTAGCTCGCACGTCCTGTCCCAAATTCTTGGGGCCCGCAGCAGTACACCACTGTTGAACCAAGACCAGTGTCAACAGGTTGTTACTTGGATAGCGGATAATGCTTCAAGTCAGATGGGCACCTCCACAAACACCCTGTCTTCCGCACGGTCAACTGTTAGTAGCCGTGATACTGCACCGCACATTTCCCAACCTGATCCTCCTTCCTACCACCTGGCCGAGTACACGTCCACGGACATTACTGATCCCACACTAGGACACTCGGAAGAGCTGTTCACGTATCCATTCGCAGAATCTGGCCTGTCGCCACCTCCTCTTGAAGTGGCTCATGAGGAGATGGTATGTACAGATGCACAAATATTTGAGCAGCCGCGTTATGACGAACGGAACGTTGTCAAAGTGTCTCAACAAGGGGTGGACGATGATGAGACACAATTGCCAGGAAGTCAGGAGGAGGATCAGGGTGCGGAAGAGGAAGACGACGTTGTGGATGATCCAGTAGCTGACCCTACATGGCAGGAGGATATGCAGAGCGAGGAGAGCAGTGCACAGGGGGAGGGAGGCGTAGCATCCCAACAGCCAGTACGAAGCAGGGTTGCGTCCGCAGGCAGAAGGCAGGCAACCGTTCTGCGGAACAACAACACGACTCAAGGTGCCTGTGCAAATGTTCGGTCTTCCCGAGTCTGGGAGTTTTTTAAGTTGGCTCCAGAAGACTCTAAAAAGGCCATTTGCCACACCTGCCATGCCACTATCAGCAGGGGTACGAAAACTAGCAGCCTGACCACCACCAGCATGATCAGGCACATGTCAGCCAAGCACCCGACTTTGTGGGAAGTACCACAGAGTCGAGGAGCGGTGCATGCTGATGTTACTGCTACGTCTTCGCCTGTTGTGCATGCAAGCCAATTCCCTGTCCATGCTGGACGCGAACAAGCCTCCGTTCCTGCACCTGAAGTTGCCGACGCACAAATTCCACCACCATCAAGTACGTCCTTGTCCCAGCGCAGCGTTCAATTATCCATTCAGCAAACATTTGAACGCAGGCGCAAATACGCTGCCAATGCCCCACATGCCACAGTCCTGAATGCTCACATTTCGCGACTCATAGCGCTAGAAATGTTGCCTTTCCGTCTGGTGGAGACGGACGCATTCCGCGACCTGATGGCGGCTGCTGTCCCACGTTACTCAGTCCCCAGCCGACACTATTTCTCCAGATGTGCCGTCCCCGCATTGCATAACCACGTGTCCAACAGCATCACACGTGCCCTGAACAATGCTGTTTCAGCCAAAGTCCACCTAACCACAGACACGTGGACAAGTGCTTGTGGGCAAGGCCGCTACATCTCCTTGACGGCACACTGGATTAATATTGTGGAGGCTGGGACCCAGTCTGAGCGAGGGACGGAACACGTCCTTCCCACACCAAGGATAGCAGGCCCTACCTCTGTCAGGGTTTCACCGACACTCTACAGCTCCGGAATGTCATGCTCTTCAGCCTCCTCCTCCTCCTCCTGCGCATCCTCATCCACTGTACCCTCCACACCTGTCCCAAGCTGGAAGCACTGCAGCACTGCCTCTGCAAAGCGGCAACAGGCTGTGCTGAAGCTAGTCTGCATAGGTGACAAACCCCACAATGCAGAAGAGGTGTGGACAGCTCTGAAACAACAGGCAGATCACTGGCTCACACCTCTGAACCTAAAGCCAGGAAAAGTCGTGTGTGACAATGGCCGGAACCTGGTGGCAGCTTTGAGACGAGGGCAGCTGACGCATGTTCCATGCGTGGCCCATGTGCTCAACCTGGTGGTTCAGAGGTTTGTGAAGTCATACCCGGAGGTGTCTGACCTGCTGGTTAAAGTTCGGCGTCTGTCTGCACATTTTCGCAAGTCACCTGCTGCTTCAGCCGGCCTTGCTAGCTTTCAGCGCCGTTTGCGTCTTCCGGCCCACAGACTGGTGTGTGATGTCCCCACGCGTTGGAATTCAACGCTGCACATGTTGGTCAGGATATGTGAGCAGAAGAGGGCAGTTGTGGACTACCTGCATCACCTAAGCCGTCAGGAAATGGGTCAAACTCCACACATAACACCTGAGGAGTGGAGATGGATGTCGGACCTATGCACCGTCCTCCAAAACTTTGAGGACTCCACCAAGATGGTGAGCGGCGATGACGCCATTATTAGCGTCACCATACCACTACTCTGCCTTCTAAAACGGTCTCTGCTGAAAATAAAAGAGGATGCATTGCAGGCCGAGCGCGATGACTTAGAGCAAGAAACTGTAGTGGGTGTGGGTGAAAACACACAGCCCAGCCTCATGTCATCACAACGTGTAGTGGAGGACTATGACGAGGAGGAGGAGGAGGATGAAGACATGGAGCAACTCTCAGGCCAAATTGGGGATATGACATGCACACCAGTCATACCCTCGATTCAGCGTGGCTGGCCAGAGGACAGGGGAGATGAGGAGGAGGAGGAGGAGGACAGCATGTTCAGTCATCGTGTTGGTCTGGATACTGAAGTGATGGCTGTTAAGAGTCTGGCGCACATGGCTGACTTTATGGTAAGCTGCCTGTCTCGTGACCCTCGCGTTCAGAACATCTTGGCCGACAATCAGTACTGGTTGGCAACACTCTTAGACCCACGCTACAAGGAGAACTTTATGTCTCTCATTCCTGAGGCGGAGAGGTCAGCCAAAATGCTGCAGTTCCACAGGGCAATAGTCACGGAAGTTGTGAAATCATTCCCCTCACAAAACGCTAGCGCCATAGGTCAGGATTCGATGGACAACCAAGGCGTACGGCCGAGAGGGGCACAAGTCCAATCCGGCAGAGGCAGGGGAACTGTCTTTACAATGTGGGACAGTTTTCTCAGCCCCTCACGTACCACAGCCCCTGAGGTGCGGGGTAGTGCCACCAGAAATGCTAAGTTCGGGCAGATGCTGAAGGAGTACCTTGCAGATCGAACAACTGTACTGCGAGATTCCTCGGTGCCTTTCAATTATTGGGTCTCCAAGCTCGACACGTGGCATGAATTGGCTCTCTACGCCTTGGAAGTCCTGGCCTGCCCTGCCGCTAGCTTTTTATCAGAGCGTGTTTTCAGTGCTGCAGGTGGAATCATCACTGATAAACGCACCCGCCTGTCAACTGAAAATGCGGACAGGCTCACTCTGATCAAGATGAACAAGGGTTGGATTGGGCCAGACTTCACCACACCACCAGCTAATGACAACTGAATTTAATTTTGTTTTTTGCATTTGACATGTACCTCCACTCACCCATGTGTACACACTTCCGGACTTTGGCTAATCGCTGGACTGCTCCTTCTTCTCCTCATGTGACACCATGATGACAGTTAGAATATTTAGGTTCTTATTAGAGGTATACCCGCAGTGGTAAATTTTTTAGCCCATTCTGTTAGAATGGGCATAACAACGACAGGAGACCCGATCCTTTTCAATGGGAAAAATGTTTTTAGGCACTCCTACACGTCTCTATCCAGGGACAAAGAGGAGCCTCCCAATTTTTGGCTGCCCTGACAAAAGGGCTATACTACAATACACCCAGTTCTTGTTTACAGGCCCTCCTGCACGTCTCTATCCAGGGACAAAGAGGAGCCTCCCAATTTTTGTCTGCCCTGACAAAACGGCTATACTACAATACACCCACTTGAGGGATACAGGCCCTACTACATGTCTGAAAGCATGGGTCATTGTTGAACCTTCCAATTTTTGGCTGCCCTGACAAAAGGGCTATACTACAATACACCCAGTTCTTGTTTACAGGCCCTCCTGCACGTCTCTATCCAGGGACAAAGAGGAGCCTCTCAATTTTTGTCTGCCCTGACAAAAGGGCTATACTACAATACACCCACTTGAGGGTTACAGGCCCTACTACATGTCTGTAAGCATAGGTCATTGTTGAACCTACCAATTTTTGGCTGCCCTGACAAAAGGGCTATACTACAATACACCCACTTGAGGGTTACAGGCTCTCCTGCACGTATCTATCCAGGGACAAAGAGGAGCCTCCCAATTTTTGGCTGCCCTGACCAAAGGGCTATACTAGAATACACCCACTTGAGGGTTACAGGCCCTACTACATGTCTGTAAGTGTGGCGCCCCTGCGTACAGGTGGCCACAGAAGGGTACTGCAGCCAGGCAGTTAGGACATGGTAAACACTACACCCTCACAGCCCACATCCCCACGCATAGAGAGGGTTCACATCCAGCTCTGAGGTCAGACACTATATGAGACCAGAGGAGTGGTGGATGAGGAGTGGGTTGGGCACACCAGAGGTCAGGTGACTGACAGTATATAGAGAGGGGGAGGAGTGAAGGAAATCAGTAAGCCATGGTGCTGAGATGCAAAGGTTGAAAGAGATTGCAAGTCCTGGAAGAGCCTAAGCTGAGGAGCGCAACCCGTACTGAGCAAATGCGAGCCAGATGGGGGGGAAAGCCCATCCAAGATGCTGAAACCACCAGGAGTGTGATAGACAGAGAAGGGACGGTGTAACCCGTGCCCTGGACAGCAGCAGAAGCTACTAACAGCAGGTGGAGAAGCCCTCCTAGATACCAAAGGAAACAGAGGAAGGAGCCTGGTAGTTTAATGCTGTGGACTACTGCAGGCTGGGCTAAGGCAGAGTGTCAGCTCTGAAGGGGACCGACGATTCACCCGGTATCCCCAGATTCACTGACGGGGAGCTTTAGTTTCAAGCTGGAGTTCCTAACCCAAAGAACAGGCAGCTCAGTGACACACTAGGACTCACAGAAGCCCGAGTCACCGCTATACTGTTCAGCGTCCGCATACACCCGTGTAAGACGGAGAGAGAGAGTAATAGCCCGGAAAGGCACACTAAAAGACTGTGTGAGGGGTCACAAGGAGAGAGGAGCCTGGCTGCAGGAGAGAAGGGAACCCGGAAAGGGAGAATGCAACTGAATGTTAAGAGCTGTGTAAAGAATTGCAGATGACCTGTAGACTGCTTGAAAGACCTTAAGTAAAGCTTTGGAAACCCTGCATTGCCTCTCTTGCCTGCTTCCATCTGCAGACCCTTTCTCCCATACAGGCTGTATCAAGAAGACCTCAACCTGCAGAGCCACAGCCTGTCAGCACTAACGCTGAGGAGAGATCCCTGCAGCCTGCCAAGTAAGTGTGCTCACACAGACCAACAGACTTTAACTCCTTACTGCCCCGGGGGATACAGTTCTCCCCACTAGAACTATACCATCCCCGCTGCCATTCCATCACCCCCGGAGGTTCTGCGGCAGCCGCGGCCCCATAGCTGGCCGCACCAAGTGGGTGGCGTCACCCGTGACATTTCCCTTGTAAATAATCCCCTTTTATTGTGCTGAGCCAGGGACACGGTCCGGACCAGGCCACCAGTGACATCCCCAGCAGCAGATCGGTCCGGTACCGAGTACCCCACGTCCCTTGGGGCTCCACAACCTGGCGTCACGAACAGGATCTACCCGGTCCAAAAGAATTGGACCTTGTGCGCCAAAAGAACTGTTTCTAGACTTTTCCCGCCAAAATCTGACCCCAATGGCGGCCACCAGGGACTAGCGCCATGTGCAGAGGGGGTGTTCCTAAGCCTCCCATCGTGGGCCGGTCCGGTCCAAGGCGCGAAAAGAAGGTCCCGCCCTGGCTCTCCTTAACTCCGGGAGAGCCAGCTGTCACTCTCAAAGAAGAGCCGCCGCCCCTAGACCCTCCTACCAAAGAGCTGGCGCGAACGAAGAAGAAGGAAATCGTCATCAGGAGGGGGCGGAGCAGGCAACCGGAAGAGAAGCAATCGCCATTCAGAGACACGAGGACGGAAGCAGAGGACGCAGCAACCAGCGCTCCACCCGGAAGACCACGCGTGATCCCGGAGGGCCCACAGAACGATTTACTGGAGGAACCCGGCCGAGGAGAGACCCCGTGTGACCGTGCGGAGATGGCTGAAGGAGGAGAAGAACGTCCCCACGTCCTGGATACCCGGAGGGGTATATTGCGGCGGCTGCCCCCAAGGATGACACGGGCCCAGGAGGAGAACAGGACCCGGATACAAATAGACATTGACCACTGCCAGGGCTATGAGGCCCAAGTCCAGCGACGACCCGGCTGGGTCGAGGAGCACGGACGTGCCGCAAGCGACGCCGTAGGCCGTACAGCAAAAGAAAGAATAGAAACGCAGGATCTGCACCCAGAAGGGAAGGCATCCCAGATGATCCAGAAGATGGAGAAGAAGGATCAGGAGTAAGACTCGTGTCCTGCATCAAGAAGTACAGATGAAGAAACTGTAAGTGTGAATGTACATTGTTCCTTATTGCACCCCCAACCTTACCTGAGTGAATGCTAGCATTCCCCTGTCTGTCTTATGTGTTTACCTGAACATTTGCATCATAGACAATGACATGATACGAACTCCCCTTTGTATATAGTTAAGCACACTTGTGTGCTCCCCTTTGGTTTTAAGACCAGATGCACATGCGAGATAATGCACGAACTCTGCATTTTGAACTTTGAAGCTGCTTTTTGAGACTTTCGCACTTTTTGAGAATTTTTGAAAGTTTTAGCACTTTTTGAAAAGAAGAGTGATTTTATACTTTTATATGAAGCGATGTTTTATAGTGTCTTTTACAGAAAAGAGGGTAATGATGAGTATATACCCATGCACTTATGTTTATAGTTAATGCAACGTTCCAAGAATCGTGCCTCCCGGATGGGAAGAAACAAGAATCCATAATGTTTATTGTTGTATAATATAAAAATGTTTTCAGGGTAACCAATGTCGAGTCGCGCGCGGATGCGCTGTTTAACTCCGGGAGAATGTGGCGCCCCTGCGTACAGGTGGCCACAGAAGGGTACTGCAGCCAGGCAGTTAGGACATGGTAAACACTACACCCTCACAGCCCACATCCCCACGCATAGAGAGGGTTCACATCCAGCTCTGAGGTCAGACACTATATGAGACCAGAGGAGTGGTGGATGAGGAGTGGGTTGGGCACACCAGAGGTCAGGTGACTGACAGTATATAGAGAGGGGGAGGAGTGAAGGAAGTCAGTAAGCCATGGTGCTGAGATGCAAAGGTTGAAAGAGATTGCAAGTCCTGGAAGAGCCTAAGCTGAGGAGCGCAGACCCGTACTGAGCCAATGCGAGCCAGATGGGGGGGAAAGCCCATCCAAGATGCTGAAACCACCAGGAGTGTGATAGACAGAGAAGGGACGGTGTAACCCGTGCCCTGGACAGCAGCAGAAGCTACTAACAGCAGGTGGAGAAGCCCTCCTAGATACCGAAGGAAACAGAGGAAGGAGCCTGGTAGTTTAATGCTGTGGACTACTGCAGGCTGGGCTAAGGCAGAGTGTCAGCTCTGAAGGGGACCGACGATTCACCCGGTATCCCCAGATTCACTGACGGGGAGCTTTAGTTTCAAGCTGGAGTTCCTAACCCAAAGAACAGGCAGCTCAGTGACACACTAGGACTCACAGAAGCCCGAGTCACCGCTATACTGTTCAGCGTCCGCATACACCCGTGTAAGACGGAGAGAGAGAGTAATAGCCCGGAAAGGCACACTAAAAGACTGTGTGAGGGGTCACAAGGAGAGAGGAGCCTGGCTGCAGGAGAGAAGGGAACCCGGAAAGGGAGAATGCAACTGAATGTTAAGAGCTGTGTAAAGAATTGCAGATGACCTGTAGACTGCTTGAAAGACCTTAAGTAAAGCTTTGGAAACCCTGCATTGCCTCTCTTGCCTGCTTCCATCTGCAGACCCTTTCTCCCATACAGGCTGTATCAAGAAGACCTCAACCTGCAGAGCCACAGCCTGTCAGCACTAACGCTGAGGAGAGATCCCTGCAGCCTGCCAAGTAAGTGTGATCACACAGACCAACAGACTTTAACTCCTTACTGCCCCGGGGGATACAGTTCTCCCCACTAGAACTATACCATCCCCGCTGCCATTCCATCACCCCCGGAGGTTCTGCGGCAGCCGCGGCCCCATAGCTGGCCGCACCAAGTGGGTGGCGTCACCCGTGACATTTCCCTTGTAAATAATCCCCTTTTATTGTGCTGAGCCAGGGACACGGTCCGGACCAGGCCACCAGTGACATCCCCAGCAGCAGATCGGTCCGGTACCGAGTACCCCACGTCCCTTGGGGCTCCACATAAGCAAGCATGGGTCATTGTTGAACCTTCCAATTTTTGGCTGCCCTGACAAAAGGGCTATACTACAATACACCCACTTGAGGGTTACAGGCCCTACTACATGTCTGTAAGCATGGGTCATTGTTGAACCTTCCAATTTTTGGCTGCCCTGACCAAAGGGCTATACTAGAATACACCCACTTGAGGGTTACAGGCCCTACTACATGTCTGTAAGCATGGGTCATTGTTGAACCTTCCAATTTTTGGCTGCCCTGACCATGGGCTATACTAGAATACACCCACTTGAGGGTTACAGGCCCTACTACATGTCTTTAAGCATGGGTCATTGTTGAACCTTCCAATTTTTGGCTGCCCTGACAAAAGGGCTATACTACAATACACCCACTTGAGTGTTACAGGCCCTACTACATGTCTGTAAGCATGGGTCATTGTTGAACCTCCCAATTTTTGTCTGCCCTGACAAAAGGGCTATACTACAATACACCCAGTTCTTGTTTACAGGCCCTCCTGCACGTCTCTATCCAGGGACAAAGAGGAGCCTCCCAATTTTTGTCTGCCCTGACAAAAGGGCTATACTACAATACACCCACTTGAGGGTTACAGGCCCTACTACATGTCTGTAAGCATGGGTCATTGTTGAACCTACCAATTTTTGTCTGCCCTGACAAAAGGGCTATACTACAATACACCCACTTGAGGGTTACAGGCCCTACTACATGTCTGTAAGCATGGGTCATTGTTGAACCTCCCAATTTTTGTCTGCCCTGACAAAAGGGCTATACTACAATACACCCAGTTCTTGTTTACAGGCCCTCCTGCACGTCTCTATCCAGGGACAAAGAGGAGCCTCCCAATTTTTGTCTGCCCTGACAAAAGGGCTATACTACAATACACCCACTTGAGGGTTACAGGCCCTACTACATGTCTGTAAGCATGGGTCATTGTTGAACCTCCCAATTTTTGTCTGCCCTGACAAAAGGGCTATACTACAATACACCCAGTTCTTGTTTACAGGCCCTCCTGCACGTCTCTATCCAGGGACAAAGAGGAGCCTCCCAATTTTTGTCTGCCCTGACAAAAGGGCTATACTACAATACACCCACTTGAGGGTTACAGGCCCTACTACATGTCTGTAAGCATGGGTCATTGTTGAATCTACCAATTTTTGTCTGCCCTGACAAAAGGGCTATACTACAATACACCCACTTGAGGGTTACAGGCCCTACTACATGTCTGTAAGCATGGGTCATTGTTGAACCTTCCAATTTTTGTCTGCCCTGACAAAAGGGCTATACAACAATACACCCACTTGAGGGTTACAGGCCCTACTACATGTCTGTAAGCATGGGTCATTGTTGAACCTTCCAATTTTTGGCTGCCCTGACCAAAGGGCTATACTAGAATACACCCACTTGAGGGTTACAGGCCCTACTACATGTCTGTAAGCATGGGTCATTGTTGAACCTACCAATTTTTGGCCGCCCTGACAAAAGGGCTATACTACAATACACCCACTTGAGGGTTACAGGCCCTACTACATGTCTGTAAGCATGGGTCAATGTTGAACCTCCCATTTTTTGTCTGCCCTGACAAAAGGGCTATACTACAATACACCCACTTGAGGGTTACAGGCCCCACTACATGTCTGTAAGCATGGGTCATTGTTGAACCTCCCAATTTTTGTCTGCCCTGACAAAAGGGCTATACTACAATACACCCAGTTCTTGTTTACAGGCCCTCCTGCACGTCTCTATCCAGGGACAAAGAGGAGCCTCCCAATTTTTGTCTGCCCTGACAAAAGGGCTATACTACAATACACCCACTTGAGGGTTACAGGCCCTACTGCATGTCTGTAAGCATGGGTCATTGTTGAACCTCCCAATTTTTGTCTGCCCTGACAAAAGGGCTATACTACAATACACCCAGTTCTTGTTTACAGGCCATCCTGCATGTCTGTATCCAGGGGTATTGGTGAACCTCACAATTTTGGACTGCCCTTGCAAAGGAAGATACTACAATAGACCCAGTTCCTCAAAATGGGCACATTATTTCTAGACAGGGCTTCATGTACGTCTCTTGTCAGGGTCATCGGAGTGTCGCACAATGTTTTCACGTCAAATCTTTTATGTAATCACAAAAAGTGACATACACCAGCTGTATCTCACTATTGGGTATGTGTCCTTAACATTTCCAACCTAAATATTCATTTTTGTGTCATTTTGGAAGGTTTTCTAGACACTCCGTAAAATTGGCGTGAAACTCGGACAACATTGTTCACAGCTGTGACTTTTGAGTGAGAAATGCTTCCAGGGGTCTTCCCCATGCTGTTGCCATGTCATTTCAGCACTCTTCTGAGACTTTTGTGACATTTTTAGGGTTTTTCCATGCAGCCGGCAGTCATTTCATAAAAATACTCGTGTCTCCCATAGGATAACATTGGGCTCGTTACTCGGGCCGAGTACACGAGTATCTCGGGATGCTCGGCCCGAGCTTCGAGCACCCGAGCATTTTAGTACTCGCTCATCACTAGTGGTCACCTGTCTTGTGTGCCGCTTTAGCATCACTATTAATATGGCACTTATGTTGTCGATGTTAATAAAGAGCACTTTGAACTTTGAACTGGCCTGACTCCAAGGTGTTTTTATATGAAGTATACTAAATAAACTAAGCAGCCTGGAGAGGATCCTCAATCAGGTAGGCCTAGTGGTCTGAAAGTTTTTATGACGCTAATTTATAAGAAAACTTGGTGTCTTTAAGGTTTCAGTGCCTTTGAACAACATTCTTTAGATGTGGTAATGAGCCATAAAACCATCAGATATGTTTAGTCCATTCTGCATACAATTGAAAGTTGTAATTAACTTGGATTCACAGACCCTTCGATATTTTTGTGATTGGAAATTACCTCTCAGAATTAAAACTTTCATATTTTCAATGTTATGTCCCTGGCTAGAAAAATGCTTGGCTAGGATGAGACCTCATGCTTACTCTTAGACATTGTCCAGTCTAACAACCATAAAAAGCCCCCAATGGGCATATAGTGCACATAATTAAATATGCCACATTGGAAGAGAATCATGTGAATGTCTCAGGAATCTTATAATCCTGCTGTGTTGGAAATCTGTATCCTCTAAGGAAGATACAAGGTTTTTGAAGTAGGTCTGTTTACCAGAGGTATGGGCTGATTTGAAGACAAGTGTAGCTTGTTTGAAGGCAGAGAAGTCGTCTGGCAGGTGTGTTTTCTTCCAGGGCCGCTCTCTGAACCTGGACACTTGTTGAAGTTTTTTTAGAGGGATTGTTGTGCCAGGGTTGCCTGTTGATTCGTCATACTTTGCCATGCATGAGAGGGGCGACTGAGTCTATGACTGATGTGAGGGTAGTGTTATAAAAAGCGGTGGCGCTGTCTATGTCATGGAGTGAGGATATGGAAGACAGAGGTAGGATAGAGTCTGAGTCTGTGAGTGTCTAGGTGTGTGAAGTTTCTGCAAGGATATGCTAGTGGCTGGACATGGGGGCAGGTTAGGAGGACAAGGATCAGAAAGTGAGTAGATGGTGGTCAGATAGGGGGAGAGGGGAGATTGTGAGATTAGATAGGGAGCAGTGCCGGGTGAAGATGAGATTTAGTGTATGTCTACCACTAGGTAAGTACAATGGATGAGGTAAGTGAAAGGAGTTTGGAGGCTGCTGGCTGGTGAGTGTCAGGAATATTGAAGTCACCCATGATGATGGTGGGGATGTCAGCAGAGAGAAAGTGAAGATACCAGGTGGAGAATTGGTCAATGAAGGCAGTTGCTGAGCCTGGTGGTCGGTATATAACGGCCATTTGGAGATTAGAGGGAAAGTAGATGTGGACAGAGTGAACCTCGAAAGAAGGGAGGGTGAGGGGTGGATTGGGTTGAAGGAGCAGTTTGTAGAAAGAGGGAAACCCACTCTTCCACCTTGTCTGTTGTCAGGGTGAGGAGTGTGGGTAAAGTGGAGGCCGCCAGAACTCAGACAGGGATAGTTAGGGATATAGTAGGAAGCTGCAAGGACAGGTAGTGATACAGTGCTGTGCAAATTAATTGGGACAAAGCAAGTCTTTATTTGTTTTTCTTGCATTAGTTTTACTATTGCTGATAAGTGTTTTATCAGTTCTTGATGTCGTTTTCCTTTTTTTCCAAATTTCCCTTTTCGTTTTGGAGAAAAAGATCCAGTTTCATTGTGTGTGCGAATTATTCTTGAAATGGTAGATTTTCCAATACCAACGGTGGAAGCGATTTCTTACAGTCAGACTTGTATGTTCATTAAGAGTAATAATTCTAGACCTCTTCCGTGGAGTAACATCCATTTTTACAGGCACGAATCACACTGAGAGAAAAAGTACACTAAACCACTCCTCACAGAAACAAGCTCTCAACTGAAGCTGAGGGGGCAGCTAGCTGTTATTTTCTGACTAAAACCAGTCAAACCCCATTTTGTTGCTCAAGGTTGTACACTCACACCTGTTCAAAGCAGTTAAAACTGCTTTGAATCACTGACTGGTAACCCCAACTTACGATTCTACTCAATTAATTTGCACAGCACTGTAGGTTTGGGGCCATAAACTAAGTGACAGGTTCCTTTAAAGGGAATCTGTCAGCAGGGTTTTTGCTACTTTCTGAGAGCAGCATGACAGAGGAACAGAAATGCTGATACCAGCAAATATCACTTAGTGGGCTCGTTGCTGCAGTTTTGATAAATTCATCTGCTACAGATCTACCAGTTCTCTTAAGGCCCCGTCACACGGGGCGACATCGCCGCCAATTACATAGGCGATGCAGGGGCGTGGCCTATCGGTGGCGACATCGCCCCTACGTCGCCTTATGTAAAGGAGCGATGTCGGTGCCGCCGGGTAGTCGCCTGGTTTCAGTGCATAAGCAGAAAGCTACCAATTGATAGGGGTGGGATTATATAAAGCTCATGATATGAAGGACTACACGGTAGCAGGTTTACTAGTCTTTAATGATAACCTGTTGATAAAAAGGTATTTTATCAAAACTACAACAAGCAGCCCATTATGTGACACATTGCAGGAATCAGATTCTTTGTCTCTATATATCATGCTGCTCTTGGATTAGGTGGCAAAAACCTGCTGACCGATCCTCTTTCAGACATCATTGAAACATAAATGTTTGTCTTGCTTTCTATTTTTTCCAGTCCAATCCCAGTCTGATTCTTTTTACAGACAGAACCCACTCTTTAAAGTGAGTCAGCAAAAAGGTAGCACAATCGGCATCATGTTTATTAAACCGCCTTCCAATTAGTTAAAAATGGATGATGCAGATGTTAAAAATTGGACAAGCAGTAGGCAAATCTTTGAATAATAGACAGATGAAAAAAGTAAGGTGCGCAACCAAAATACACATGTGAAAAAGGCCTTAGTAACGATACAGAGCAGTATGAACAGCTGTGGTACAAAGTATACTCCACAATCTTTTTGTTTGAAATATTTGGAAAAATTAAAATAAAAATGCAATAGTTGGTTCAGGAGTTCTCATATCAGTCATCAAAACAACATTGAGGTTTGCTGTGTTAAAATGCAATCAGAAATGGAAAATAAAAATGACAGCCAACTCTAGTGTTACAGCTAAGTGGCAGGCAGTTCTCCAAGCTATAAAGAACAACATCTGGTTTGAGGGTATAGAAAATTAAACCAATTCCACTTGTTGGAATGAAATGATTCAAGAAGTCAAGTGATGAAAGTCAATGTCTCAGTAGACAAGTGCAAAGATTGAAAAGACGTTGGCTCGAAACAAAACCTTGTGGAACACCCAGCATGATGTAAAGATCAGTCCTTCCAAGAAGCCTGAAAAAATAATAGGGAGTTAGGGAGCTACTTTACCCCCCAAATCAAGATGTTGAAGAGTCTAAAATGAGAAGGTGTTAGAGAAATTAAATGTGCAAAGTGGATAATACTTCCGCATATGAAGACAATTAGCAATACATGAAAATATACTTGCATGAGTAATACATTTCTGATTCCTCAAGGGTATGGAGATTCATTGTAATCCAATACTTCGTAGGTAACTCCTTCACTCAGGGGAACATCACGGGAGGCTGGCTGACATTCCCTTTTTTTTTGCAAGGGAACACATGGTAAAAAAGTTTGATGTCTAGCAAGAAAAAGTAGTAGATTTAAGCTATGAGTATTTTATTTTATTAAGAGGAAGGCATGGGACATAATCTAGGCAAGATAACATGTGAAATGAAGGAGAATCTATTTTACTATTGTCTTTTGTTATTTGTTGTGACATTTTAGTCTTGTCAAAGTCTCTAGAGGAGCATTTATACAGCAAGATAATCATGAAATAGAGTTGTTCAAAACTATCGTAGTAGTTTGTAGAAAGAAAGCCGCACTCACCAGTCTTCAAATACGTGTCAAACTGAATTTTATTCCACTTAACCTGCCTAGCGGTATTCCCGAGTGTAACTCGGGGTTAACTTTCACTTGCAGAAGCGGTAACCCCGAGTCACGCTCGGGTTTACCCGCTGGCAGCGCTGCAGCTCATTGTGAGGGGCTGAGGGGCTGAGGGGGATGTTTGGGGGTGCTAGCAGCAGTGCCCTGTCCCCCGCTCATCCTCCCTGTCCCCCTGCGGCTTCCCCGATCCCAGCTCATCCCCCTGTGCTCTGCCACTGACCAGCCTCCACCCGCCACTTCCTCCTGCTCACCCGATCCAGCTGCCGCCGCCTCCTTCTGTGCTCCGATCCCCGCCGCCGGTCTTTCTCCTCCTGCAGTCTCGCCGTCACTGCCGACCTCCGGAGAGTGCCGCAGCTCATAGTGAGGAGTAAGGGGGAGTTGTGATCGGCTTGTGCGGCTTGCTTGTGCTGGGGGAGGTGGGGGTGGGAATTTGGGTGCCAGCAGAAGCTGGTACCGGTGGGTGAGGAGGGGGTGCTGGTGCTGCTTGCTTGTGCCAATGGCGGGGGGGTTTGGGTGCCAGCAGAGCTGCTTGTTGGTGCCAGTGGGTGAGGAGCCGGGGGGTTGGGGGTGCTAGCAGCAGCAACAGTGCTGGCTGGTGCCGGTGGTTGAGGAGGGGGGGGGTGCTGACAGCTCACAGCACAGCTCCGCCTCCTGCAGCCTTGGATGAGGTGCGGGGGGGTATTCGGGGGGCTGACAGTGAGCGGCTCCGCACCCGGGGACGGCCAGGAAGGAAGCTGACACCTGCGGCTGAACGCCGCTGTTGTTTCAGGACCACGGCTAGCTCCATGCTAGCCGCGGTATTGAAAAATACGCAGCTGCGGCTGCAATTACAGCCATCCGACTGCACACAAGATCGGAGGGCACATTTGGCCCTCCGGTTCTGTGTGCTGATCCGGTCCGAGGCTGTCTGGGTCATCCCGGACAGCCCCGGATCGGATCATACCGTGGTCTGAAGCCAGCCTTACATTCTCCTGGTGATCCAGCGATGTCCCCGCTGTGATCGCCGGTGAGAGCCCCTTCGGATGCCTCCATATGACTTCCTGGTTCCGTCTCTGTGAGCCGCAGCAGCTCATTGGAGGCAGAACTTTGTGGAAAATAAAAAAGTATAACATTTCTGCCCATAAAATAAATTTTCTACCAAAAAAATGGAACCGCTTTTAGTACAAAATTCCTGACATAATCATACCGCCAGGGAGGTTAAGGATACATAATGCAGGGAGGGAGGGGGTGCAGATGAGGACGACGGCGCACCATTTTGCGCTTGTAGGCGCTTCTGCGGGTCCTTTGACAATTGCGAAACGGTGCGCCGTTGTCCTCATCTGCAACCCCTCCCTCCCTGCATTATGTACCCTTAAGTGGAATAAAATTCCGCTTGACATGTATTTGAAGACTGGAGAGTGCGGATTTCTTTCTACAAACTACTATGTCTGCAGCTTGGTGTGCACCACCAGTTAAGTCCATCTACTGACAGCTGACTGATTGGAGTCTTTAACAGGCGTTGGTAGCCTGGTGTTCTTCCTTCAGTTTGATATTTGTTAAAAACTATCGTTTGATGATCATGTTGCCGTGTAAACAGGCTGCCGATCACCCGACGAATGAGCAAAATGCTCATTCATCAGGTAAAATAATCTTCTGTGCAGCACGGAAAAATCATTGTTTTCGGCAGTCGATTGTGCTGGGTAAACAGGACTTGTGCTGCCCATAACAATGGCGGTCTATGTGGACTTACGATCTACAGTCATATGAAAAAGTTTGGGCACCCCTCTTAATCTTACTCTTTTTTTTTTTTTTTTCGTTTTTTTGCAACAGCTATTTCAATGTGATATATGTAATAACTGATGGACACACTAATATTTCAGGATTGAAATGAGGTTTATTGTACTAACCGAAAATGTGAAATATGCATTATTTCAAAAATTGACAGGTGCAAAAGTATGGGCACCTCAACAGAAAAGTGACATTAATATTTAGTAGATCCACCTTTTGCAAAAATAACAGCCTCTAGTCGCTTCCTGTAGCTGTTAATGAGTTCCTGGATCCTGGATGAAGGTATTTTTGACCATTCCTCTTTACAAAACAATTCCAGTTCAGTTAAGTTTGATGGTTGCCGAGCATGGACAGCCCGCTTCAAAACATCCCACAAATGTTCAATGATATTCAGGTCTGGGGACTGGGATGGCCATTCCAGAACATTGTAATTGTTCCTCTGCATGAATGCCTGAGTAGATTTGGAGCAGTGTTTTGGATCATTGTCTTGCTGAAAGATCCATCCCCGGCGTAACTTCAACTTTGACACTGATTCTTGAACATTATTCTCAAGAATCTGCTGATACTGAGTGGAATCCATGCGACCCTCAACTTTAACAAGATTCCTGGTGCCATCATTGGCCACACAGCCCCAAAGCATGATGGACCCTCCCCCAAATTTGACAGTGGGTAGCAAGTGTTTTACTTGGAATGCTGTGTTTTTGTGGCCCCATGCATAACGCCTTGTTTTATGACCAAACAACTCAATCTTTGCTTCATCAGTCCACAGGACCTTCTTCCAAAATGAAACTGGCTTGTCCAAATGTGCTTTTGCATACCTCAGGCGACTCTGTTTGTGGCGTGCATACAGAAACAGCTTCTTTCGCATCACTCTCCCATACAGCTTCTCCTTGTGCAGTGTGCGCTGTATTGTTGACCGATGCACAGTGACACCATCTGCAGCAAGATGATGCTGCAGGTCTTTGGAGGTGGTCTGTGAATAGTTCTTGACTGTTCTCACCATTCTTCTCTGCCTTTCTGATATTTTGGTTGGCCTGCCACTTCTGGCCTTTACAAGAACTGTCCCTGTGGTCTTCCATTTCCTTACTATGTTCCTCACAGTAGAAACTGATAGGTTAAATCTCAGAGACAACTTTTTGTATCCTTCCCCTGAACAACTATGTTGAACAATCTTTTTTTTCAGATCATTTGAGAGCTGTTTTGAGGAGCCCATGATGCCACTCCTCAGAGAAGATGCAACTAGGAGAACAACTTGCAAGTGGACACCTGAAATAGCTTTTCTCATGATTGGATACACCGGGCTATGAAGTTCAAAGCTCAATGAGGTTACCAAACCAATTTAGTGCTTCAGTAAGTCAGTAAAAAGTAGTTAGGAGTATTCAAATCATGAAAATCAGAAGGGTGCCCATACTTTGGCACCTGTCAAATTTTGAAATAATGCATATTTCACACTTTTGGTTAGTACAATAAACCTCATTTCAAACCTGAAATATTACTGTGTCCATCAGTTATTACATATATCACACTGAAATAGCTGTTGCAAAAAACCAATTTTAAACAAAAAAAAAAGAGTAAGATTAAGAGGGGTGCCCAAACTTTTTCATATGACTGTAGGTGATCTCCCTGTGTAAACAGTCATTCAAATGGTCACTGATCAGTAAGTTTGGTTGTATCGTGCTGACGGTCAGTCTGCCTATGTGAATGGATCTTTATTTAATATAACAGGGAGTCGACAATGTTTTTACTCTTCTTGGTATATGTATGCATCGCATGCAGTATTATAAAACAGTAAGGCTACTTTCACATTAGCGTTCCCCTCCACAACGTTCTGCGGAGGGGAGCCGCAATGTAAGCGCAGCACCGCAGGTCCCTATCTTTAGAATGGGAGCGCACGGTGCTGCGCTTGACTGCGCATGACCGTGCGCACCCATTCATTCCAATATGTGATCTGTGCGCAGGCGGATGCCTGCGCACAAATCACCCGTCTCGTCCGCACAAGAAATGCAACATGTTGCATTTCTTGTGCGGACGAGATTGGGTGATTTGTGCGCGGGCATCCGCCTGCGCACAGATCACATATTGGAGTGAATGGGTGCGCACGGTCATGCGCAGTCAAGCGCAGAACCGTGTGCTCCCATTCTAAAGATAGGGACCTGCGGTGCTGCGCTTACATTGCGGCTTTCCTCCGCAGAACGCTGCGGAGGGGAACGCTAATGTGAAAGCACCCTAATAGAAGGCCTGTATGGAAAAATGTTGTAGACTAGATTGTACAACACAGAGGGATACTGCAAAAAGAATGTACTGTCACATCAATGAAATACGTCTTCAGCTGTAAAGGACCTTATACACATTATCATAATGGGCAGGATTTTCCAGCAATCTAATGTATATGTTGGCCCCTTTACTCACTCCGACAATACCTGTCAAAAGAGGATCACACCTGCTGAATTTTGTCTTCCTTGTCTCCTCCAATATCCATTAGATACACCTCTGCAAAGCTCAGGCTCTTTCTTAGTTGCTGAGCCACGTTTTTCTGTGAATCAGGGAAACAGGAGAGGCCATGTTCACACACATGCGTTTTTTTGACCATCTCTGCGTTTTTGGGCTGTTAAAAAAAACGCAGGTGCGTTAATGCAGGGTACATTTGAGTGTAGCTGCGTTTTTCAGCTCCATTTGCGTTTTTTACCCCTAGTCCAAAAAACGCTGCATGCAGCGTTTTTGGGTGCTGTAAAAAAACGCATGTGCGTTTTTCCAAAAACGCATGCGTTTTTTTAACATGGGGCCCTATGGGAAACGCATGCAAAAACGCATGGTACATTAGTACCTTTTAGTGCCATTCAAAAACGCATGCGTTTCCCATAGGGGCCCATGTTAAAAAAAACGCATGCGTTTTTGAAAAAACGCACATGCGTTTTTTTTAACATGGGGGCCCTATGGGAAACACATGCGTTTTTAAAAGGCACATTTATGCACCCTGCGTTAACGCTTGCGTTTTTGCCTGCGTTTTTGGTGAAAAAATGACTAAGTCCAAAAACGTGGCAAATCCTTTCAGACACACAAGGGACATTTTTTAGCACTCTTAAAAAAACGCAAGTGCTTTTAAGAGTGCTAAAAAAAAACGCAAATTGTGTGTGAACATAGCCAGAGATAGCTATTGGCCACATGATTGATGACCTTAAGGCTACATTCACACACAATGTTTTTACATGTCAGGATGAGGGGTGCAGCTGGGCTCCTATTTCTGGAGTTATTGGTCTGTTTGGGGTATTAGCCATTTTCAACCCTGTGTTGTTCCAGCATGAACTATCTCCAGTGCTGAATATCGATAATATCTTCCACAGCTCATCGCTCAGGAAATTTGATGGGCTGTTTCCGGACGGGCCTGATTTAGGGTCTAGAGGCCCCTCATAATTAGGGGGGTTGGTGTTGTCACGTGTGGACTGCCCTGCAGTCTCTGTGAATTGTTCTGAAGTAGTTGTAGAGTTACTTTACTTTAGTTTCCTTTGCAAACTGCAGTTACTGTGTAACCACTTGGGTGTTGTAGATCATGGTTGTTATTGCTGTGTTTACAGCTTTATATAAATCCAAATGATGGGAATAAAATGTGCTAGAACTGTACATAACATAAGCCAGTCATAGTCATAACTCATTTTTTTTCTAACAAACCAAGACCTTGTGTTATCTAGGTCAATTTCTTCATCGTCTAGGCAAACAAACATCCACATTCACCCTAAACATGCTATGTAAGGTATTTGTTTGCATCAGGAAATTACATAGCCTTGATCTCACTGACAGTTCAATGTATAAGCCTTGTAGTAGGAATTCAATCAAAAATCAACCTTATTGATGTATACTGAATAGCGTTGGATCTGGGCACGTTGAGCACAGATCAGGGATGAGCAAACCGGACTTTAATGTTTGATGTTCGTACCAAACACAGACTTTTTAAAAAATTTTCAGTGTTTGGGTTTGGAGTTTGGGTACTTTACATATGCAAATCACTGAAGCAAGCATCGCTGTGTTTGGGTACACTCAAGGTTCAGCCCAGTGCAAGCCTCTTGCAGTGTTTGAATGGCTCGCACTTGGGCAGCGTTATTGGATGTAATGTGTACCAAAAAAAGAAAATTATAAAACGGCTCCCTCCCCCAGAAGTGTTTTGCTTACAGCTGTCTTTATGTAGGCAGAGAGCTGAACTACCCAATCAGTGACTTCCAATGAGGTTTGGGTCAAGTTCGGTTCCAAATCAGAACTTTATCTAATGTTCGGC
Organism: Allobates femoralis; assembly: GCA_033576535.1. Lineage (NCBI taxonomy): Eukaryota > Metazoa > Chordata > Amphibia > Anura > Aromobatidae > Allobates > Allobates femoralis. Next base: position 165,682,047 of record JARQOC010000002.1, read on the forward strand.
TAAACTCCCAGAATCTAAATTTCTAAAGATCTGCACATCTCTAATGTTGAACTGATAAATTGGGGAACTTTAAAGACATTGCTCACCTTCATTTTTTAGGCGCTGAACTTCACCACCTGTAGAGCTCCCGGCTGAGATTTCAGAACCATGGCTTGCACTCCGCTAGCCACAATTCTGACATTTCAGCAAGGGACAGCTCCAGCAGCCGCAAACTGCCGATTCCGTAAGAAAACAGGACCAGAGGCATATTTGCTGTCAGGCTGTGTCCGGTGCTTCCTGCAAAAACACCGGACACAGCCGGACTGCTCAAAAACCGTGGTGTGAAGCTGGCCTTAGTCAGTGTTTGCAGAATGTCATGACAGTCACAGGGGTCATAATCTGACCCTTTGCTGTCATGGCAACACATCGGTGCCCTATGATTACATCACAGGTCGCTGATGGTGGCAGGGAATAATGTGATCCCCGCTGCCGTGGGTTAGATTGCGCCATCAGTTTTACAGCGCTATCCAATGGGTTAACATTCATGGGTGGATTGACCATCCTTATACACCTGTTACCTGCACATGCCAGCTGACCTGATCAGCCAATACATGCAGGGTATTATGCGAGCTCAGCGCGTGAGCTTGCATCAAAGGTAGGGACACGACCAAGGACGTACCTATACAGAATATCCTTGTTCATGAAGGGGTTACAATTGATGTGTGTATGTATCAATGAAATGCTATGGGTCAATTTGCTCTCTGAGAAAAAGACACACAGCATATGAAAAAGTCATGCAGTTGTGTGGATGTAGGTTAATGGTGAGGTCAACCCTGTGCAAATTGAACATGATTATGAAAGTAAAGGATTTATGGTTCCCTTACATTATGTAAAAAGTCAAAGAATAAAAACTAATATATCAGAAGATTAGTTCAATGATTGAAACTTTATGTCAAAAAGATCAAGAAAATGTGATTTAACTACTTATATGTCTGCTCCTTTGTCCTCAGCTCAAAGCGCATGTTCACACTGAGTTTGTTTATGTTTTTTTTTTCCAAAATTCTGTTTTTTAACACGTTTAGTCTATGGGTAGGGTCACATTGAAAACCTAGATTGCATTCACCGCATCCGGATCCGGATGCGGTGAACGCAATGGCGGTCGCACACAGTTTTTTTGAAAACTGTGTGCAGAATACCGCACTGCGGTCACCGGATGGCTCAGGATGTGTAATCCTGAGCCATCCGGTAACTGCAGAGTGTGCGGATCCCGGCTATTGACGGGACCCGCAACCGTAATAAAGAGTGAAATTGCTGACCTAAATGACTGATAGAGGTCTGTAGGGGGGCTTAGACCCCCCTACAGACCGGCCGCCCACTTCTATAGTGTTCTTCACCAATTTCGCACCGGGCACGGGCTCCTCGGAGCTGCGTGCATGTCAACCAAGGTGCCCCCCCCCCATCACTATACAGGGGTGCATAGACCCCTCTAATACAATTATGCTTACATTGATGTGTTTTACACAAAGAATAATCACAATTGCATTGTTAATTATATATTTACATGTGTCCGGAGCCAGAGTCCAGTGATTTCCAGGGGCGGGGCTGTGTGCAGCAGCCTCCGCCCGCTCCTTCTTGATGGCCGCCCCCTCTGGCCGTAATCCAGTGTTTTGTGGGCGGGCACGTCGTTAAAGGGGCGTGGCTAACTATGTGCCGCGGTTAGCCACGCCCCTTTAACGACGAGGCCGCCCTCACAAGACTGGATTACGGCCAGAGGGGGCGGCCATCAAGAAGGAGCGGGCGGAGGCTGCTGCACACAGCCCCGCCCCTGGAAATCACTGGACTCTGGCTCCGGACACATGTAAATATATAATTAACAATGCAATTGTGATTATTCTTTGTGTAAAACACATCAATGTAAGCATAATTGTATTAGAGGGGTCTATGCACCCCTGTATAGTGATGGGGGGGGGCACCTTGGGTGACATGCACGCAGCTCCGAGGAGCCCGTGCCCGGTGCGAAATTGGTGAAGAACACTATAGAAGTGGGCGGCCGGTCTGTAGGGGGGTCTAAGCCCCCCTACAGACCTCTTTCAGTCATTTAGGTCAGCAATTTTACTCTTTATTACGGTTGCGGGTCCCGTCAATAGCCGGGATCCGCACACTCTGCAGTTACCGGATGGCTCAGGATTACACATCCTGAGCCATCCGGTGACCGCAGTGCGGTCCCAGAAACGCTGCGAAAACTGCTGCCTGCATGATTTTAAACGCAGGCAGCAGTGCCGGATCCGGCCACCGGATGGCTTGTGAAGCCATCCGGTGTTTTGCATAGGCTTCCATCAGGAGCGTTTCCTGGTCCGGTTTTGAGCTTTTTTAAAGCTCAAAACCGGATCAGGATTTAAAACAAAAAACGCCAATGTGACCCTAGCCAATGTTAATAGAATGCTTTTAACACGGATCTTTCTAACTGGTGTATTTTTAAAGAGATTTTTGCAGGAGAAACATACAAAAAACATAGTCTATAGTTAAACCTCGTTAAATGCATCAAAAAACGAAAAATGTGACATCAAAACAGCGCAAAACTGTATGTTCTTACAAAACTGCACCAAAAACCATGTGTCTTTCAGAAGATGTTTTTAGATGTGGGTTTTCCAGGCAGGAAAATCCACAGCATAGAACTCCATGCACAAAAGCGTCATTTCTGTTTATTTTTTAAGGGACTTGTCTTGTGGATTTTGTTGTTCTTTTTGTTGTCAAATTCTTCAAAATATCACTTGTGATTCATAAATTTAGAGCAAAGTCCAAGATATTTTTTTTTCGTCAAACTGTTTTTGCCACCCTAAGTCGCAAAATGATACAAAAATTGTTGCAAAATGCCCTAGGGGGACTGGAGTAAAGGTGCGACTTTTTAAATGGACGCAATTGATGAATCAGCTGAAAATATCTGGAATCACTAATTTCGGCATACAAAGCAGAAAACAAAAAAAAAATTGGTAAGCATGTCTAAAATATTATTTCACAACTCCGAAGTATATTTTTGCCGGAACTTACAACACTTGAAAGATGCACCAAAATCATTAAAGGGAACCTGTCACCTAAAAATCACTCCCCATCCTATCAATACCTGTCCCTGCACCTTCATAATGGTATTCTACCTTTCTCTTTGTGTCCTAAAGGTGTCTTTTGAAAGTTGAAAAAGTGCTTTTTATACTTACTGAACTGAGGCTTCTGCTCCCCTGAGAAGTTGCACAGGGTGTTCCCTGTGGCTTCTTTTCGCCGCCTCCACCACTTGTATTCGTGATAATGCTTCCCAATCATCCTTGCCCTCCTCCATGGGCGGATTAGCCGGCATGATGCTAATCGCGTCATATCCGGCTCGGAAATCTGGACAAAAACATTTCAAAACCTTTCAGAAGGTGTCCTCACTAGGCTGTTTCTAAACCTGACATATGCAGGTTGTCAGGGAAATCTGTCTTCAGCTCCACACATGAATATGGCAATATAATACACAATACAGCTGATCAGTGTATCAGTTTACCTCAGGCACAGGACAAATGTGAACTAGCATACTGGCTAACAGATGAATGGCAAGGCAATGTGTAAAGCTAAGCAAATGTGTGTAAGGAAAAAGGACATGGCAGAAACTGTTCAGATTATGGAAAAATTGAGAAATTAGCTAATACACTGGCCATTGCATAATAGCCCGATAACCGCTCCAAGGTGTTCTCATCTTATCGGGTCCTAACCTTGTGCCTCTACTTGCGGTATACAGCTTCATGTGTGGGTGTTTTTATGCCTCTAAATGCAATTAAAACCTGCATGGATAGGTATGTCTAGGAACCTGGCTACGAAAACATGGAGGACTTAGCATGGCTACAGGGCAGGGGAAGGGTGCACAGTAAGAAAATTATAGTAATACTAAAACATAAGATCGACTGGTGACACATGTGTGTGAAGGTGCTAGCTAGAAAAAACATAATTAAATAAGGAAATCCGCTGCACACTAAACACTAAGGCTGGTTTCACACTGCAGTTTTTTCCCTGATCAGATTTGTGTGTCAAAACCAGGAGAGTCTCCAAAACTCAAAACAGGTGTCAATCTTTCAATTATAGTTTTTCTCTCCAAGTTCCTCTCTTGGTTCCTCTCCTGATTTTGGCACACAAACCTGATCGAACCTGATCAGGGAAAAAACTGCAGTGTGAAACCAGCCTTAGGCCGGCTTCACACCACGGTGTGATCAGGCCAGGGGCTGTCTGATGTGAATCGGACAGCCCCGGACCCGATTTGCAACCAGAACCGGAGGGCAAATATGTCCTCTAGTCCGGTTTGCAGCCGGATGCCTCTGATCGCAGCTGCAATTTCAAGATCGCGGCTAGCGGGGACAGTTGGTGTTGCTGAAGTTTAGCAGTGCTCGCTGCTAAACTTCAGCAGCTGGCGTTTGGTTCCCAGATCTGATGTTTTTGTCAGACCATAGGCTCTCATGTTAGGGAGCGCCGGATCGCCCCGGATCCAGGAGGATCCGGAAGGATCCGATTTGGGCAGATTTTTGCCCCTAACTCAAAAACATTAAAAGCAACATTTTTGTGTCCGGGAGGAAATTCCAAATTCACCCGGACCCTCCTAGACAGATGGAAGCCAGATGGCACATAGCTGCCATCCGGTTCCATCCAGCCCCATAGGGCTGTATTATGTCAAAATCGGGTCCGGGGCTGTCAGGTTTACACCGGACAGCCCCGAACCTGATCAGGTCATGGTGTGAACCCGGTCTTAGACAAATGTGAACTAGCATACTGGCTAACAGATGAATGGCAATGCCATGTATAAAGCTAAGGCCTTGCCATTCATCTGTTAGCCAGTATGCTAGTTCACATTTGTCTTGGTGTTTAGTGTGCAGAGGATTTCCTTATTTAATTATAATGTTTTTTCTAGCTTGCACCTTCACACACAGGTGTCGCCAGTTGATCTTAAATTTTAGTACCTCAGGCACAGGGACAGTGCTAAACTCAGGCTGTCAGAAAGCACAGATCACAGATCATAGCTGTGATCTTATCTGACGGCTCTGCTCCGTGTTACTATCTCATCAGATCACGTGTTACTATCTGATCAAATCACAGCTGTGATCTGTGATCTGTATGAGCCTGGAGCTCCTAGTGTCTGAGGTAAATTAATATATTGATCAGTTGTGAATGCTATTTAGGCTCCCCCCTCCCACTTATATGGCCTTATTAATTGTGTGAAGCTGGATATAGTTTTAGAAACAGCTTAGTGGGGACATCTTCTAGAAGGTTTTTGAAAAGTTTTCTTCCAGATTTCACTTATGAAGTATATTTGAAAGTTTATTATAATCACTTACTCTACATTACTATTAGATAAAAATTTAAGCGGCAGTTACACTTTAAGTCATATGTTCTAGTTTATAAGAAATTACATTTTTCAAAACTTTTGCTTTGTCATTTACTAATTACTCCAAAAGTCCACAAGATACTAACAGCAGAGTGATCTTATTCCATAGCTGAGATCATGAGTCCCCAGCCTATAGCTTAGGTGCCACATGTAGCTCGCGCGCCCATAATGGGTGGCTTACGGCTGTTTGCCAACTTAGTACATTTTTTTTTTTTTTAACAATAAATTTTTATTGAACAAGTTATCAACTCAGACATAGACAGTGAGCATTCATTGATGCCGTTAAATTAGATATCCATCTCCCTGCACGCAGGCCGGAGCAACAGAGAAGCAAAATCAGTGCATAGGTGGGGGATGGGGACTCTACGGCCCACAGAAACAAATACATAAATTTAACAATAAGAAAAGAAAGAGAAAGTGGAAGGGGGGAGGAGGGGGGAGAATGGGAGGAGGGAAGGGGGGGAAAGGGGTAGGATAGGATTGGGTTGTCCACTCGGGTGTCGCCTGCAACAGGTAAAATCATAACGGCAAGTCATCCACGCATACGTGTGTGCGGCCCAAGAGGCGGTCAAACAGGTAAGGTAGCTCCACAAATTAAGAGGCGCTCAGAGTCCCAGCGGGGAAGCCGGGTCCCCCCAGGGAGAGTAGGTGGAATGCCGCATCTCCTGTGGGATGGGGGACGCTTGGGGATGTGAAGCCCATAACTCCCACTTCTGCAAAACTGATACTTTAGTTGGCTTGTCAAGAGCAAGGTAGTATTCCTGGTGAAAAATCCAGTTGACCTTCTGAACAAGTTCCGAATACGTAGGAGGGGAGCAATCCTTCCAATGGGCGGCGAGGCATAGCCGAGCCGCGATTAGAATGAAGGAGAGGGCTCCTCTAATAGCTGGAGGGTACTCCTGGATTCCTATGTTCAGAACAGCCAACTGTGGGAGAGAATCCTGACAGATACCCGTGACCGTCCTAGCCAGGCCAGAGACCAAGGACCAGAACGGGGATATGTTTGGACAGGTCCACCACATGTGGGAGAGAGTCCCACGAACTCCACATTGTCGCCAGCAAAGGGGGGACTGACTCTCCGCAAAGCGGGAGAGGCGATCTGGAGAGAGATACCACCTAAGATGTATCTTCTTGAGATTCTCTACATGATTAACACATCTAGTGGACCTTCCCACCTCCGAGGAGGCATAGTACCAATCCTCGATCTGTGAGGTAAACCCAAGATCACCCTCCCAGCGCAGCATATAGGGCAATTTCAAATCCACCTCGTTAGTCAATAGCGCTTTATATATAGTCGACAGCCCTTTGGTCTTGTGGGGGTCTGAGAGGATAAATCTCAACAGACTAGATACGTCCCCTAGGGCAGAAAAATTCTTAAAAAAAGAAGACGCTCGGAGGAGGTGTCCAAGTTGGAAGAATTGGAGGAAGGCGGGACGGCACCCAGGGCGGGAGTCACAAAGCGACTCAAAGGTGGGCATTAGCCCATCACATAAAAGGTCCGCCAGAGATACCACCCCTGCCTCCTCCCAAGTCCGCACATTTATCGAGGGGAGCAAGAGGCGTAAAGAGCTGAGGGAAACATCTCCTGGGGGAAATCTTGTCCAGGCATGCGGAGCTCGCCTCCAATAATACAGGAGGGACTGAGCCGCGTCCGACTGGGCTACTCGCCCAGACGGGCGCAGAGATTCCGCAATCAGGACATCCCGCAGTGAGCCCCCCCCAAGTAGGTAGGACTCAATGGGGATCCAGCGGAGATGAGGAGGGGAGTGCCACCAGGACTTAGCCTCTTCCAGGATTATTGCTTTATGGTAGTGGAGAAAGTTAGGCAGGCCCATCCCACCAGCATGGAGGGGCAGGTACATAATTTCCCGAGCAACTTGAGGCGACCCGCTCCCCCATACAAATTTATTTGCGATACTTTGGAGTCTAGAGATGAAATCCGCTGGGGCCCTGAGGGGAACACAACGAAAAGTGTAAATGATTTTGGGCAAAAGCATCATTTTCAAAACGTGCAATCTTGCTATCCATGACAAGGTAGAGAAGGTATATGAACCTACATCCTTCGCTATTTTGGTACATAGATTGTTATAGTTAAGCTGTATCATATGGGAGGTGGAGGAAGCTAATGTTATACCAAGGTACGTGATTCCTCCTCGTGCCCACCGGAACGGCAACCGAGCAGACAGGTCCAAAATCTCCTTTTCCGGGACATTTATGGGGAGAATCTCTGACTTGGAAGCGTTCAGCTTGTAGTAAGAAACCATGGAGTAACGATCCAAGATAGACATTACTAAGGGGAGCGAAGCTGAGATGTCAGAACACGTGATGATTATATCATCAGCATATAAGCCAATGGTGTGGATTTCTCCACCAGCCCTAAGCCCCCTTACTCCGTGAGAGGTTCTTATCTTTTCCGCCAGGGGTTCAACCGCCAGGGCAAATATCACTGGTGAGAGGGGACAGCCCTGGCGGGTGCCGTTTGTGATCCGGAAGACAGGCGAAAGGAAGCCAGAGGCAAGAACTCTGGCATTGGGGTTTGAGTATAAGGAGAGAATGGCCGAAAGAAATGAGCCAGAGAGGCCAAACTTCCGGAGGACAGCTTCCAGGTAGCCCCAGTGCACCCTGTCAAATGTCTTTTCCGAGTCTAAGGACAGGAATACACCTGGGGCCCCCTTCAGCTCCAAGGTCCTAATGAGATCAATCATTCTCCTCGTCCCGTCCTTCGCCTGTCTGCCTGGCACAAACCCCACCTGGTCGGGATTAATCAAGGAGGGAACTACCGCCGCCAATCTCACAGCAAGAATTTTAGCATATATTTTAAGATCACAATTCAATAAGGAGATAGGGCGGTAGCTCTCAGGGAGGTCCAGGGGCTTCCCAGGTTTTGGTATAGTAACAATTGTAGCCTGTAACTGGGCAGGGGGAATTGAGCCCGATTCCCGCCACTGGTGAAAGGTTCTCAAGAGGAACGGAGCCAGAGTGTCCGCAAAAGTGCGAAGATATTCATTCGGTAGACCATCAGGCCCAGGGGCAGAGTGTAGTTTAGTAGATCTGATAGCCTGGAGAACTTCAGTGAGGGTAAAGGGAAGGTTCAGCTTTTCCATATCTGAAGCGGAGACTGAAGGTAGGCTCAGGTCCTCGATAAAACCCGCCACCAGCGCGGGAGAAGGCTGCGGAGTGTCCGGGTCATCTCTTAGATTATATAGTTTGGAATAAAACACCTGAAAAATCTTAGCTATCTCCCCAGGGTTCCTAACTGTACGGCCAGACGCATCCTTCAACTGTACAATGGCGGAGCGAACCTCTCTTCTCTTCAGTCGTCTAGCTAGTAATGCCCCCGCCTTGTCTCCGGATTCATAAAAAGCTGTTTTGGTGCGGCGGAGAAACTTTTCATGACGAAGTAGAAGTAACGTGCGGAGTTTAAGTCTAGTGGCTGTTAACTGGGTGGACAGCTGGGGGGTGGGGCTATGTTTATTCGCTGTTTCAAGGCTCTGAAGAAGAGAGATTAGGTCAGTTCTCTCCCTTTCCCTGGTCCTCTTGAGCTGCGCAGCTTTCTGAAGAAAGACCCCTCTAACAAACGCCTTGTGGGCTGCCCAAAGAGTCTCCTCCGCGACCATGTCGTTATCATTGATTTGGAAGTACTCAACAAGTTGAGCATTAACATCTTCCACAAGGTTTCGGTCAGAGAGGAGGGCCCTGTTGAGTGCCCAGGAGGACGGGGGGGATGGTCGGACGTCCAGTGCAAGTCCGAGGGACACCGGGGCGTGGTCGGACCACGTGATGGTACCCACCTCCGCACAGGCACAGGCCGACAAGGTTTTATCATCAACCAAAAAGTAATCTATTCTAGAGTATGACCTGTGCCTGTGCGAATAAAAGGAGTAGTCCCTCTCAGTGGTGTTAAGATAACGCCAAGGGTCATGTAGATGGTGTTCCCGGAGTACGGGTCCTGACTCCTTGGGTCTCCCCAGCGTCCCCCTGGAGCAGTCCAGAGACCGATCAGGGATCAGATTAAAGTCACCGCAGAGAATCTTGTAACCAGGGGAGGGAGCAGACACCTTATCTAATAGAACACGGAGAAATTGTAACTGACCATCATTTGGGGCATAGAGAGAGACCAAGGTGAGCGGTCTCCCCGCCACTACACAGGACAAGATAATAAATCTGCCCGCAGGGTCCGACAAAACATGCAGGAGTTGGAAATCAACTGAGTGCCTAATAAAGATGCCCACACCCGCCTTCTTTGCAGTCGCATTGGCAAAGAAGCTCACCGGGTATAGTCGGTGTTGTAGCCTGCAGTTATCCTCCTGGAGGAGGTGGGTTTCTTGCACACAGAGGATATCAGCTTTCAACCTCTGGGCATTCCTCCAAAGGAGAGAACGCTTGAAGGGAGAGTTCAATCCTCTAACGTTATAGGAGACAATTTTCATAATAATTAAGAAGGAGTATGTTGATGCTTACCTGAGCGACGATAAGGCGGGATCCGATGGACAAGTACCCGGGGGAGGGGGGAGGCAGGAGTCGGGGGAAAGGGGAGGGGGGAGAGAGGGAAAGGAAGAAGGGATAGTTGGTAAAGGAGGGGAATCAGAGGAGGAGAGGAGAAAGAGCAGAAAAACAGCATTCAAACAAACAGAAAACACATATGTAAACTGGAACAAAAGCACAGGCCCACATGAGGCCTCTCCGTCTGAGGGGGGCAAGTAAACGCAGGAGAAAAAGACTCCTGCCAGCCAGCTCCAAAAAGGGAGCCACAAGTTGCTGTTCACAGCAACGGCAAACATGTCAGGGCTGTTAGAACACTCTCTTCAACGGAGAAAAAGAGAGAATTATAGGAAGAACGTCCCCTGCGAAATCCCGGGAGGAGACCGAGGAGGGTGAAGAACTTGCATGAAATCCAGTTAGCCACCGGCTCTCTGTACATTCAGCCAATCTTCACTAACTCAGGAGGGGAGGTTGAGGCACGATCCCGGGCCCGTGGGTGGTGTGGGGATCCTTTCTGCTCCCCAATCAGTTTCCACTGTCGGAGCGTCTTCCCCAGGTGGCTGGGGGAGAGGAAAAGGTGGTTTGTCCCTTTATAACGGAACTTAAGACGCACAGGGCTTCCCCATGAGTATGCAATCCCTTTGTCTCTCAGAATCTTGCAATGAGGTGCAAATTCTCTCCTGCGGGCAAGGGTCCCAGGGGAGAGGTCAGGGAAAGCCAAGATGCCCGTATATGGGTCAGGGGGGGTCAAGTCTTGTCTCATCCTTTTCATGACAAGGTTCCTGGTGGTCATAGCAGAGAAGGAGACTAAAATGTCCCTGGGCAGAGAGGGATGTATATGCGCAGGTTTAGGAAGGCGAAAAGCTCTGCTAAAGTGAGCTGCATTAATAGAGGAGTCAGGTAGAAGAGTCTGCAGGAAAGGTAAGATCACCTCATGTAAATCCTCATCTGCAGATTCAGCAAAGCCTCTAAAAAGCAGGTTGCCTGCTCTGGCCTTGTCCTCAAGATCACACACCTTCAGCTTGAGCTGCTTCATCTCATCAGCCATGGAGGTATAATCATCTGCTAATTCATTGTGAGCAGTGGCATATTCTGCCATCTTCTCCTCTATTCTCTCATCTCCCCCACTATGGACCATATGTCCTCCTGGATGGACTTTCTTAAGGAGCCCAGAACCTCAGTGAGAAAGTTCTTTGTGACCAGGGCTTCCCCCTCAGCCCCCACCAGACGGCTCTCACAGCAGTGGGAGGAGCGGGGTGGAGAGGGAACAGCAGCACGTGCAGAGTGTGGAGAGGACGGTGCCATATTGGAAGGTACAGGGGGCCTCTCTGGTGGGAAGAAATCCGTCACCTTGGAAGCCTCCACACGTTTGCGGGACTGGCTTTTAGGCATCTCCGGGACCACCTGCACTCCTCCGAGGTCAGTGAGTCGGTGTTTGCAGCTGAGGTGTCTCAGGGTGCCGCTTTTCCTCGGTATTCAGCCGGGAGCTCAGGGGGATGCGACTGGTGCCATCAGCTTCCAGACCACGCCCCCGCCAACTTAGTACATTAGCACAAGGTGTAGCCAACAGTTATGAACATGAGTTCTCCAGATTGTGGCATTTCTGAGTTGATCAACAAAGAATAGCAATTTTGGAAGCTTATATACTTGCAGGTGATCATGGAGGGATAAAAAAGATAGAGATAGTGTAATACTTTTGGAAGGGTGTTGAGCTACATGCAACAGTTAGGTGAGACTGCTTTATAGGAGAATTCCAAACGAATTTAAGGGGGGAACTCCTGGTGGAAGGGTTCTAGGTAACCCTACAAGATGAGGATGGGTAAGGATGAAAGCTGGATGGGGCTCACAACCACCCCAAAGAACTAAATGTGACTCTCCAGATAAGAAAGGTTGGAGAGAGGACCACTGGCTGTGATAATAAAAAATAATTTCCTGTTGTATTCCTAATATTATTCTCCCTATATTGCATGAATCTTGGTATCTATAATTTACTATAGTATGTTTTTGAGGGACCTTTTCTCACACATTGTCATGTAGTGTCCTGTACATAATAGAAGTTACCATCTACTTCATCTTCTTTCTTAGTTCAATAACATTATTATAAAATGAGAACGTTTAGCCCTATACATTGTAGTTGTTCAATTTCTGTTGAACCAATGCATAAACTAGTAAAAGAGGCATCAAAACTGGGACAAGAAGGGTCGGATGAAACATTATGCAGGTATGTTGGATAGGGTTAACAGATTTGTGCCATAAATTCAGTGATGCTTCCAGTCTGGGTTCTTGAGTATGTCTATATAGCACGGACCTCTCCAAAGATATGTAAACTATTCCATGTGGTTAATATTTGGGCTTTCATGCCATGTCTTTGTGTGATATATGAGCATTCTTATGCCATCTGATAGTCAAATCATCCTTGTGTGATTTATAGAAGCGGTTTTATTCACAGAAATAAAGCAGGGAACCATCACTGCATTAGCAAGTGGTAGTAACAGACTTACCAGGCAGCGCTCATTATCAGCTAATAATCCCACCTCAAGCATTGTGGAATATTTTACACAAGTCAAGCGAGCGACAGACTGTGTGAGTTTGGAGGTGTTATAATTCTTTCTAGATTATTCTTGGGTTGTAGAATTAATTATACAGCAATAACAACAATATAATGGAAAAAACACTCAACATATGCAGGCATATGCAAAAAGTATAATACGGTATATTACAAAAGTGTGTACACTCCTAACTTTTAAAAAAAAATGTTATCATATTTTTTCATGGAACACTAAAGATATAACATTTTGATACAATGTACAGTAGGGAGTATACAGTTGTATACAGCAATAAATTTGACATGCCTTCTAAATAACTCAACACACAGCTATTAATGTCGAAACTACTGGCAACCACAATGAGTACACCCCTAGGTGAAAATGGCCAAATTGTGCCCAATTTACCATTTTCCCTCTCTGACGTCATGAGACTCATCAGTATTACAAGGTCTCAGGTATGAATGGAGAGCATGTGTGTTACATTTGGTGTTATCGCTCACACACGCTCTCATACTGGTCACTGGAAGTTCAACATGACACCTCATGGAAAGAATTCTCTGAAAAAAAATTGTTGTTCTGCATAATTATGGCCTAGGCTATAAGAAGATTGTAAACACCCTAAAACTGAGCTGCAGCATGGTGGCCTAGACCATACGGTGGTTACCAAGACAGGTTCCATTCAGAACAGGTCTCACCATGGTTGAGTAAAGAAGTTGAGTGCATGAGCTCAGTGTCATATCCAGAGGTTGTCTTTTCAAAAAAAGTATGAGTGCTGCCAGCATTGGTACAGAGGTTAAAGGTGTGTGTGTGTGTGTGGGCAGCCTGTCAGTGTTCACAGTATTCAGACCATGTGCCATACTGCATTAAATTGGTCTGCATGGTTGTCGGCCCAGAAGGAAGCCTCTTTTAAAGGGACACTGTCAGGTCATTTTTTAGTATGATACTAATATTATCCTTGAATAGTGCCTGGGCAGACCTTTTAAAAACATGTAAAATTATTATTGTACCGTTTGTAGTTTCCATGTTATCAGCATTGTCAGACTCTGCAGTGAGCTCCTGAATTAGTCTGTGGTACCCCAGAGGCCGGTTGCCACGATGGCATCATCTTCCTCGGGGGACCATGCCGTGCCTGAAAGCAAGGGAAGGGTCTCCACACCAGGTAAGCCCACCACACACAACACCTTCCCAACTCCAGGCCAGAAGAGGGAGCTCTGAAACCCGACTCAAAGGGGAGGTCCCCTAGTATAAATTCTGGTCTGGGGACGGGCTTAGGCAGTTCAGTTCCTAGGAGGACTATGAAGAGGTCCCGTGGAGTGGAGCAGCGCAAGGCTCGTCCCGGGACAGAGACTAGCCAGCGTGAGGAACCCGTAGGAAAGGGTCTGAGGAAGTGGACAAGTAGGCCTGGGGAGTGGAGCCGGTAGCCGAGCTCGCCCCAGTGCAGAGCGCCTGGAGTGTACACCGGAGGCCAAAGCTGTGAGGGACTCTAGGCCCAGCAGCCAATACCGAAGGGCAGGAAATTCCAAGTTTCTCGTCCACCACGAAGCCTAGGAGGCACAGCAGCATTAGAGATCTCAGGGAGAGCAGTCAGAGGAGGACAACCCAGAGAGGGCTCGAGCTGCCTGCCCTATGGGCAAGAGACTGAACGCAGGAGGAGAGGGTCACAGTTTAGCTACAGGCTGTCAGGACCCGCCAAGAGTAGCGCAACAGGGAGGCCTCAGAGCTCATCGGGTGAGGAGAATCCCAACTTGCTTCCAGGCGCCCAAACTCCTAACATCTCTTGTGGATCGAACCCTGAACGAACCTTCAACTTCTACCAGTAAAGGTAAAGGAGACTCCAACCCTTGTGTCTGTCAGTCATTCCGCGCCCTCAGTCCTGCACCCCCAATTGCCCACCACTGCCATAGACTTTACTGCTTGCCCTGTGGACCTGCTCCACCGATGGGGAGCAATACTATCACAGCTGCCATCCCAACGTCCCCAGAGGCACTGTACAGCAGCTGTGACCACTAATAGCCGCATACCGTGGGTGGCATCACATCAATCATTACCAGGCCACAAACCACTGAACTTTGTTAACCGATCTCCAGGGCCACAGAGCTGAGCCACGACCTCCGTGTCTCCCCCAGTAGCATCCAATATAAAAGAAAAAATAGGGTTGCGCCACACTGCTAATATTACAGGAGGGGATCGGTGATACGACCCCCGTGCTCACCTGGTTTAGTTGTGCCGACTGCACAACTAGTTGTTGGGCTGAGTTTTAACCCCGTGGGGTCTCCACACCGTCCGGAGCCTTGGAGAGGCAAGTTCGCGTGGTTCTCTAGGTGCACTGACTGCTAATCCACGTGATCCTCTGGGGGAGTGGTAATTGATGTGCGGCAGGTCCTGGAGGTCAAGCTGCTAGATATCGCGCTTCCCAGCGGGAGGATGAATGTCCAATTTAAACAAGAGTGATATTGTATTAGCGCTACAGACACAGCCAAGGACACCGCTCTGTGTATAATTACCTTGAGGATTTATTGTATCAATATCAAGTACCCGGTCTCCACAACGCGTTTCGGCGCTAATTGCGCCTTTCTCAAGTGATTGCCGGGATACATTGTGAACAGTAGATTTTAAGATATTTTAATTAATATTTTATAGTAGTAAAGAAATAATTTTTATGTAAAGGAATTTTAGTAAAATAATATCTTTTTTATGTAATTTTTCATGTAATTTTTATTTAAAGAAAAATCCTAGATGATATTCTGACAAGGAAAAATTCTTTTAAATGGAATTATCTTGTCAATTTTAATTAATTAATTTTTTACATATATATATTTTTTTGGCTTTGATATATGTATATAAATGTTTAATGAATCATTATTATTAATATAATTACCTGATTTTAATTTTTTTATAGAATATAGTGCAATATCTGTGAAACAATGGTTGATCAATTGATCCCGATCAGAATCCATTGCTTATATTACTTTAAACCTGTGCAATATTCCCTCCCCCTATTTTTGTTCCTCCCCCTGTGTTTAGTATAATATTTAAGCATTTCTACTTTTGTATCCCGGCAATCACTTGAGAAAGGCGCAATTAGCGCCGAAACGCGTTGTGGAGACCGGGTACTTGATATTGATACAATAAATCCTCAAGGTAATTATACACAGAGCGGTGTCCTTGGCTGTGTCTGTAGCGCTAATACAATATCACTCTTGTTTAAATTGGCCAGTAGCATCCAATGGCTCGGCCCCGAGTCACCCCCATGGCCCCAGGCTGACGGGTACTGGGTGCTATTGACTTTATTTGAACTGTGAGCAGCCGCCATTGCTCCCCCCACATGACACGCGGGAAAGTGAGGGGGTGTGCCATCATGGGCAGGGCCTAGGGAAGAGCGCAAAAGGAGACAAAGGCCCATGCTCTGACGTCAGCCCATGTGACGCAGGAAGTCCTGCGCTGGAAGTCCCCCTGCATGCTAACTCCCTGCAAGGGAGGCGGGAAAGGCCCCGATCACTGAAGGCCAAAACCTGGCTGTGGTTCACCAAGGTAGAGAACGATGTCTGCCCCTGGTGGAGAGCAGCCCACGGTGGGGCAGGCCACAGTCCCCAAAGATGCCGCCTCTGAGGACGAGCCCACGGCCATGACCCCTGCCACCGCCTGCATCCTCCCTTTCACAATGCCGTACCTCCCGGTAGCAACGTGGCTTCTGCAATACTCTGGGGACGCCCCCGGAAGAAGCTCTGTTGCGAAACGGCGTAGGGTGGGGGACTCAGGCACAGTACTCCTTTATAGCAGGTAATGATTACATAACCCATTATTTATAGGATCTAAATAACCTCAGCTTTTGCTATATACACCTAACAATAACCCCTTGTTGACTAGAGGTAGATAGATTGCTATCCATTAACAGGCTTATTTTTGGATCTGATAGACATAATATGGATCTACTAGGAAGCCAAAAGGGTGGTTTGATTGTATAGGTCCATGTGTGTTGCTTTGTGAGGCATAGTCTTTTTTATGTGGCTTTTGTGCAATATTGATATTACTCTGTATTTGCAAAGGATTTATTCTGTATTATGTGGCTTCCCTTTGGGAATAAGCTCTGATGTGGTTTTACTTTATATTTGGAATAAAGATTGCAATTTTTAGCATTTTTTTTACTTTATTTGTGAAATCATTCCTTGATTAAGACTTCGGTCTTTTTCAGCTAATATAATACTCTGGGGAGGCCAACACCTTTAGCGACTTTCGAGAATGGATGAGGAGAGTATTCGGGGTGTACCCCATGACGGAGGAGCAGAAGGTGACCATGTTAATGGGGCAACTGACCGATGAGGCCCAATGCGAAGCAAAGTCCTGGCTAACCACTGATAAACAGACTGTAAAACAAATATTTGCTAAACTGAAAGAAGCCTTCGACACTCGGACGGCCGCGGAGCTAAAACTCAGATTTTTCGGGTGCTAGCAAGGGGTGCAAAACAGCATGTGGGGCTATGTCTTGAACCTGCAGGAGGCGCTGAGGGCCATGAAGCAGGCAGACCCTGACAGTGTTCGGGGTGAGAGCAACCTGTTGACCGAACAATTTATTAAGGGCCTTCGGTGTCCGGCCCACCGGGTCCAGCTGCGAGCCCTGGCCATGCAATACCCTGAGATGGACTTTACGCAATTCAAGGATTGGGCCTTCTGCATGCTAAAGTGTACCACCACCAGCAGCCCCACGCCCTCCCAATGGCTTGCCTTAATCTACCACCCGGAGGTGGAGTCCTCTTCCCTGACCTCCGTGGAGCCCAGCGCACAGTCCCTCGAGGCCCTCATCCCTTAGGCTGTACGACTCCAGTTGCAGCAACTGACGAAAGGGATGGCCAACTTGGCCAAGCCTGTGCAGGCCATCCAAGGATTCAGACCACCAGAGGGAATCTACCTAGCCTCCAGCCCCGATGACGTCCCATGGATATGCCAGAGGCGGTCCCCCGCCGGCCAGGGACGACCCACCGGCCGCTAAAACACTGCCGGACAACCCATCTGCCACCACTGCAACAAAGCGGGTCACCTTGCAAGATCCTGCACATTTAACGAGAAATCCCTAGGGCCATCCCCAAAAAGTGAGCCCATCCAGCCCAAAGCACTGGCGCGATAGGTATGTGGGAGGACGAACGGTCCTGCCTGTCATGCTGGATGGCATCCTCATAAACACTTTACTGGACACCGGTTCACAGGTGACAATAATACCCCATATCCTTTATAAGCGCTAATGGGCTGATTCTGACATTATCTGCCGCCCAGATGACAGTTTTACCATATTTGCTAGCAACGGGCAACCTTTGCCATAAGTAGGGTTCATAGAAGTGACTATTAAGGTTGGGCGGGTAGAACTGAGTGCTCAGGGTATGGTGGTTGTTGAAGTGGACCGGCAAGTAATCCAATGTTAACAATAGGTACAAATGTCATTGAAAATTGTCTGGGCAAGATTATTGTTCTGTTGCAACAGGTTGCTGAGACTGCCAACTTCGGGCAGCAGAAGGTCCTGCAGAAAGAGATGAGGGCCCTGATGTAGAGACAGCAAGTGGAGCTGTCTGGTAGAGATTACCAGACGATGGTAGAGCTCGTGTATGCAGATAGCAGGCCTACCATCCTGACAGCCAGATGAATGGTTGATGTCCATAAGTCGAGGGAACCTGTACGTGTCCTGAATTGTGGGGAGGAGGAGGCCAGGCTGCCACGGTATGCTCTCATTGCTAAGCTGTACATAGTCAGCAACAACGCCATCACAGCTGTGGGACTCTTGGAGCCGCCAGAACAGGCAGAGGACTATGGCCCTGCGGGAGGTATGGAGGGCTGGTGCCAAGAGCTGCATGTGGGCACCAGCTCCACCCCTCCCCACCAGAAGCATGGAGTTTACCAGGTAGTCCAAGAGTATGAACAGATCTTCAGCAAAAACCCCTTAGACTTTGGGCAGGCAAAGGGGGTACAACATCACATACCCACAGGTGACCATCCATCCATCAAGAAAAGGTACAGGCTTTACCATCAGCTCACTACCAATGTGTCAAAGTGATGTTACAGGAGATGAAGCAGGCTGGGGTGATCAAAGATAGTTGTGGCCCCTGGGCAGCCCCACTAGTCCTAGTAAAGAAGAAAGATGGTACAATGATGATGTGTGTTGACTACAGGCAGGTTAATTGCATTACACATAAAGATACCTGTCCATTACCCAGAATTGAGGAATCATTAGCTGCATTGAGAACGGCTAACTATTTTTCCACCCTAGATCTCACCAGTGGGTACCGGCAAGTTCCTGTAGCAGAGGCTGATAAAGAGAAGACCGCCTTCATGACACCGATGGGACTCTGTGAGTTTAACTGTATGCCTTCTGGACTCTGCAATGCACCAGGAATGTTCCAGAGGCTAATGGAGTGCTGCCTAGGGCACAAGAACTTTGAAACCATGCTGCTGTACCTAGATGACATCATAATCTACTCAAGGATGTATGAAGACCACTTGAAGCACCTGCCAGACGTATTTGAGGTACTGTCCAAGTTTGGCAGGAAGGTGAAGCCGTCGAAGTGCCACCTACTGAAGCCAAGGTACAGTACCTGGGATATGTAGTCAGTTGTCCCAGGTACAGAGAGGCAAGGAGAGAGTGATTGCCTATGCCAGCAGGAAGCTCCATCCTACAGACAGAAACCCTGACAACTATAGCTCGTTCAAGCTAGAGTTCCTTGCCGTAGTATCTGCTGTGACAGAAAGCTTAAAGCTCTATCTGGCTGCAGCAAAATTCACCATCTACATGGACAACAACCCACTAACCCATCTGGAGACTGCGAAGCTAGGTGCCCTGAAAAAGCGCTGGATGGCCCGGCTTTCCAACTACAACTTCAACATCAAGTACTGGTCAGGGCACAGAAACGCCAATGCTGATGTGGGAGAAGATTCGGAGGAGCTGGAAGAGGTAGAGCTACCAGCCTTCCACTGCCGAAAAGTGACCCAGTGTTCCCATGAGGTGAGGGACAAGAGGCCTGGGGTCCAGGAAGCTCCCTTTGACCCATTGCCCCACCATCAGCTTGGTTAAACAGCTGCTTGAAGAAGCAGATTCACACCAGAGGCGCAGCAGCTGTGAAAAGAGAGGGGCAGACTGCTCATCTATGTGGGCAAGGTGTGCAAGAGGCAAACCAATCCAAGTACCCACGAGTTGGTGTGGCAGATAATAGTCCCGAAGAGAGACGCCCAGATGGTGCTAGAAGCATACTATGATGGGGCAGGTCATTTTGGATGGAAGAAGTTGGAGGTGCTGCTATGGGAGAGATTCTACTGGGTGGGCATGAGGAAGGCCATTGAGACTTGGTGCATGAACTGTAGCCCATGCAACCTGCGAAGAAAGGATCATAACAGACAGTGAGCCCCTCTCCAGCCTATTGTTACCAAGCAGCCACTGGAGCTGATGGACCTTGACCACGTGAAGCTGGCCCCAAGCAGATCCTCGGGGCAATGTCTATGCCCTCACCATTGTAGACCACTACTCACGCTTCCTGGTTGTGGTGCCAGTGATAGACTTAACTGCAAGAATGGCAGCAAGAGCCTTCCAGACCCCATGGCTACCCTGAACAGGTTGTAACAGACCAGGGCCCAACATTCGAGGTGGAGGTGTTCCGAGAGTTTTGCAACCTGTACGGGTGTAAGAAGATCAGAACCACGCAGTATCACCCACAAACAAATGGTATGTGCGAATAGATGAACCAGGTGGTGATAGACCTACTGAAGACGCTTCCACTAGAAGAAAGAAGTATGTGACCAGAGAAGTTGCCAGACCTGGTGGATCTGTACATCCACATTCCTGTGAACTCCACCAACTTCACCCCCACCTACTTGATGAGAGCAAGACCCGGCAAATTACCTATTGACCTAGAAATGGGAGTCCTGGCACCTGAAGACAGCTTGCTAGACACAGACTTCGATGCAGAACGCCAACAAAGGGACCGCCAAGTGCAAGAGTGCATAGAGAGAAACCTGTCACAGGCCAGGGAGATGCAAGAGAAGGCCTACAACCAAGAACGCACCTGCAACACCCTTAGCTCCAGGTGAATAAGTCCTGAAAATAAAGCGACGAGTCAATAATTTGGATGACCAGTGGGAGGCCGAGCCATACACCATGTTGCAACACTAAAGTCTGCCTAATCAGCAGGGACAGAGGAGAAACGTCTGCAGCCATGTCCAGAGACCACCTAAAGTGTACCCAGAGCAGCTGAAGAGCCAGGAAAAACCCCTGACAAGGCCCTGACCAGCAAAGGAAGAGATGATCCACACCGTACTTGGAGACTTCCCAAAGACATGGACTCAGATCAATGGAGCCATTGTAGTCCCAGTACTAACCTTTCCTCAAATGGTCAAGCCAGAACCAACACAGACTCCAGACCGAGCTAAATAGCCCCAACCAGCAGCAGAGCCGGGAACTCAGCCACCTGCTACTGGTGAATCTGTTAGTCCTATGGAGAGTCATTGATGACCACCTGCCAGGCTTGTACCACCTAGGCCCATACTTAGACCACAGGGTAGTACACACACCCAGCCAGTGGTCGACACTACAGACCAAGACAGACAATCAGAGACCCCTGTACTGTGTAGATCCACACGTAGTAATTTAGGACAGACCCCAATCCGTTAAAGGGACTGTTAGCAAGAAAAGTGGATATGTGTAACCAAGTTTACAATGTAAATATGTTTTGTTTTTCTTCTTATGTAACTGTGTGCATACGTGTGTTTCCAAGTAATGAAGTAATAATGCAATCACTAAGCGTACCGTGCCTACAGGACTTTCTGTATGAACTTTCACAAATTCATCAACTTTTAATTAAATGACGACCAATAAACCACAGGACTGGTTGTGGTAAAGACACTTTATTAAATAACATTTCTTCAGCCATCGGTGGAAGGACTAAACGCCGTAGTGACTTTTTCCTTTTTGAGACTTTGTTCATAATCTACTGTCATTGTCATTTTATGTTTTGCGTATACACCACCTGCAGTATGCGGCTATTAGTGGACGCAGCTGCTATACGGGGCCTCTGTGGACGATGGGATGGCAGCTGTGATGGTTTCATTCCCCACGGGTTGAGCGGGTCCACAGGGCAACCGTTAATGTCTATGGAGGTGGTAGGCAGTTGGAGGTGCAGGACTGAGGGCACGGAATGACCGACAGACACAAGGTTTGGAGTCTCCTTTACCTCTACTGGTAGAAGTTGAAAGCTCGTCCAAGATACAATCCACAAGAGGTGTTATGAGTCCGGGCACCTGGAAGCAACTTGGGGTTCTCCTCACCTGGTGAGCTCTGAGGCCTCCCTGTTGCGCTACACTTGGCGGGCCCTTCCTGCCTGTAGCTGAGCTGCAACCCTCTCCTCCTGCGTTCAGTCTCTTGCCTGTATGGCAGGCAGGTCGAACCCTCTCTGGGTTGTCCTCCTCTGACCGCTCTCTCTGAGCTCTCTATTGCTGCTGTGCCTCCTAGGCTTTGTGGTAGATGAGAGACTTGGAATTTCCCACTCTCCAGTGTTGGCTGGTGGGCCTAGAGTCCCTCACAGCCTCGGACTCCGGTGTCCGCTCCTGGCGCTCTGCACTGGGGTGAGCCTGGCTACCTGCTCCACTCCCCAGGCTTACTTCTCCACTTCCTTAGACACTCTCCTACGGGTCCCTCTCTCTGGCTAGTCTCTGTCCCGGGACGAGCCTTACGTTGCTCCAGTCCACGGGACCTCTTCACATTCCTCCTAGGAACTGAACTGCCTAACCCCGCCCTCAGACCAGAATTTATACCAGGGGATCTCCCCTTGGACTTCCCTTCTGGCCTGGAGTTGGGAAGGTGTTGTGTTTGGTTGGCTTACCTGGTGTGGAGTCCCTTCCCTTGCTTTCAGGCACAGCATGGTCCCCCAGGGGAGACGATGCCATCATGGTTACTGGACTCTGGGGTGCCACATTCCCCCTTGGTGAAATTCAGTACTCCATTTAGAGGACAATGACCTTTTGACACTTCCTATGTGAACTGTCTCGCACTGACTTATGTACTGTGTAAAACACAAGGAGACAAAGCGAGGCGCAGAATAGTGCCCTATCAATGATGACACTTGTTGAAAAACGGTGATGTGTAATGACCACTCACCTTTCTTAGTTGTGTAAACCCACAACTGGCTGGAGCGCAAAATACAGCTGCCGCTGGACCTCCACCTTCCACTGTACGTGGAAAACCGGTATTAGTTGTAAGGAAAAGGTGTATCACGGTCCGCGCTGCTGTGCCACAAATCACGAGAAAGACAGTGCTTCAATCAAATAACTTTCTTTATTCCTCCTGTCCTACGCGTTTCGGAGCCACATCTGAGCTCCTTCCTCAGGGATATCCTAAGGATGCCTCATCCAATCCTGCTTTTTTTTTTCTTATGTACAGTTGTGGCCAAAAGTATTGACACCCCTGCAATTCTGTCAGATAATACTCAGTGTCTTCCTGAAAATGATTGCAATCACAAATTCTTTGGTATTATTATCTTCATTTAATTTGTCTTCAATGAAAAAACACAAAAAGAATTGTCCTAAAGCCAAATTGGATCGAATTCCACACCAAACATCAAAAAGGGGGTGGACAAAAGTATAGAAAAATCATGTGATGCTTCTCTAATTTGTCTAATTAACAGCACCTGTAACTTACCTGTGGCACCTAACAGGTTTTGGCAATAACTAAATCACACTTGCAGCCAGTTGACATGGATTAAAGTTGACTCAACCTCTGTCCTGTGTCCTTGTGTGTACCACATTCAGCATGGAGAAAAGAAAGACCAAAGAACTGTCTGAGGACTTGAGAAACCAAATTGTGAGGAAGTATGAGCAATCTCAAGGCTACAAGTCCATCTCCAAAGACCTGAATGTTCCTGTGTCTAACGTGCGCAGTGTCATCAAGGAGTTTAAAGCCCATGGCACTGTGGCTAACCTCCCTAGATGTGGACGGAAAATAAAAATTGATGAGAGATTTCAACGCAAGATTGTGCGAATGGTGGATAAAGAGCCTCGACTAACATCCAAACAAGTTCAAGCTGCCCTGCAGTCCGAGGGCACAACAGTATCAACCTGTACTATCCGTCGGCATCTGAATGAAAAGGGACTGTATGGTAGGATACCCAGGAAGACCCCACTTCTTACCCCGAGACATAAAAAAGCCAGGCAGGCGTTTGCCAAAACTTACCTGAGAAAGCCTACAACGTTTTGGAAGAATGTTCTCTGGTCAGATGATAAAAAGTAGAGCTTTTTGGGCAAAGGCATCAACATAGAGTTTACAGGAGAAAAAAAGAAGCATTCAAAGAAAACAACATGGTCCCTACAGTCAAACATGGCGGAGGTTCCCTGATGTTTTGGGGTTGCTTTGCTGCCTCTGGCACTGGACTGCTTGACCGTGTGCATGGCATTATGAAGTCTGAAGACTACCAACAAATTTTGCAGCATAATGTAGGGCCCAGTGTGAGAAAGCTGGGTCTCCCTCAGAGGTCATGGGTCTTCCAGCAGGAAAATGACCCAAAACACACTTCAAAAAGCACTAGAAAATGGTTTGAGAGAAAGCACTGGAGACTTCTAAGGTGGCCAGCAATGAGTCCAGGCCTGAATCCCATAGAACACCTGTGGAGAGATCTAAAAATGGCAGTTTGGAGAAGGCACCCTTCAAATATCAGGGACCTGGAGCAGTTTGCCAAAGAAGAATGCTCTAAAATTCCAGCAGAGCATTGTAAAAACTCATTGATGGTTACCGGAAGCGGTTGATCGCAGTTATTTTGGCTAAAGGTTGTGCAACCGAGTATTAGGCTGAGGGTGCCAATACTTTTGTCTGGCCCATTTTTGGAGTTTTGTGTGAAATGATCAATGTTTTGCTTTTTGTTTCATTCTCTTTTGTGTTTTTTCTTTAAAGACAAATTAAATGAAGATAATAATACCAAAGAATTTGTGATTGCACTCATTTTCAGGAAGAAACTGAGTATTATCTGACAGAATTGCAGGGGTGTCAATACTTTTGGCCACAACTGTATATATGTATGTGTCTTCAGAATTTGTGTCATTATCAGCCTGATGAAGGGGTCATAGTGTCCCGAAAGCTTGCTATGTTTGCCATCTTTTCAGTTAGTCATTAAAAGGATTCCAACATTTTTCATGTGGGGCAGTAAGAGAAGCCGTGTACAACACGGTATGTGTAGTAATAGGAACACATATGGCAACGGCAGCTCAGTATTGGGGTATCAGCTGGATGGGGCATCTATAACAGTACTGTAATCTCTTACATGAATCTACCACTACAAGATCACCATATGGCATTATTACCATTGTTGGCCTCTGGATAGAGATTAATTTTTAGTAACAACTTGATCATCTGCAGAGGTTCCCCTTTAATTATGGTGTGTCACCATCGTTGTTACCTGGTTTGGAACCCACTCAGATGTCTTTCCCCCCTCCACACCCTGAGCTGTCATGTTGTATTATTCAGATCACAGGAAAAAGGCTTTATACACATGCGGTAGACTCATTCCAAAAGGTAGCAATCAGTGGCGTAACACCCACGGTCTCAGGAGTTGCA
Source organism: Allobates femoralis (assembly GCA_033576535.1). Lineage (NCBI taxonomy): Eukaryota > Metazoa > Chordata > Amphibia > Anura > Aromobatidae > Allobates > Allobates femoralis. The sequence continues at coordinate 165,707,026 of JARQOC010000002.1, forward strand.
AGTGTGACCGAGCCTGGAGGTACAGGGTCCAGGTGCCCACCAACCCCTGTGACCCCTGAGGACGCACATCCATGTCACTGCACGGCGCTTTGCCAGGCCAGTCCCCAGGCGACTGCTCCCAGCCGCCGGAGGACTGGAGAGCGCGGCAGCTTTGAAACTCCCGTGGCCACTGCGTCACATGTTGCACCATGATGAGGTCATGAGACCTCATCACAGTCAGGACAGAGTTGCTGGCGGGAGCGGTCAGCTTCCGGAGTTCCAGAGAGAGAGGTATGTGTGTGTAGTTGTGTGTGTAGTTGTGTGTGTAGGTGTGTGGTGCACAGGGGGCAAAGTGTGTGTGCGGGGGCTGCACATGTTTGCAGAGTGTGTGTGTTTGGGCTGCACAGGGGGCAGAGTGAGTGTGGAGGCCGCACAGGGGGCAGAGTGTGTGTGGGGGGCCGTACATGGGGCAGAGTGTGTGTGGGGGGCCGCACATGGGGCAGAGTGTGTGTGGGGGGCCGCACAGGGGGCAGAGTGTGTGTGCGGGCGGCCACACAGGTGGCAGAGTGTGTGTGCTGGGGCCACAAAAGGGGTAGAAGGTGTGTGTGGAGGCCGCACAGGGGGCAATGTGTGTGTGGAGGCCGCACAAGGGGCAGAGTGTGTGTGTGGCGGCCGCACATGGGGCAGAGTGTGTGTGTGGAGGCCACACAGGGGGCAGAGTGTGTTGGGGAGGCCGCACAGGGGGCAGAGTGTGTGTGTGGAAGCCACACAGGGGGCAGAGTGTGTGTGGGGGTGCCGCACAGGGGGCAGAGAGTGTGTGTGGGGCCTCACATGGGGTAGAGTGTGTGTGCGGGGCCGCATATGGGGCAGAGTGTGTGTGGAGGGCCGCACATGGGGCAGACTGTGTGCGGGCAGCTACACAGGGGGCAGAGTGTGTGTGCGGGGGCCACAAAAGGGGTAGAAGGTGTGTGTGGAGGCCGCACAGGGGGCAGTGTGTGTGGAGGCCGACCAGGGGGCAGAGTGTGTGTGTGGGGGCCGCACAGGGGGCAGAGTGTGTGTGTGGGGGGGCCGCACAGGGAGCAGAGAGTGTGTGTGGGGGACTCCACAGGGGGCAGAGTGTGTGTGTGGAGGCCACACAGCGGGCAGAGTGTGTGTGTGAAGGCCACACAGGGGGCAAAGTGTGTGTGCCGGGGGCCACACAGGGGGCAGAGTGTGTGTGTGGAGGCCGCACAGAGGGCAGAATGTGTGTGTGTGGAGGCCGCACAGGGGGCAGAGTGTGTGTGTGGAGGCCACACAGAGGGCAGAATGTGTGTGGGGGTGCCGCACAGGGGGCAGAGAGTGTGTGTGGGGCCTCACAGGGTGCAGAGTGTGTGTGTGTGGGGGGGCGCACAGGTGGCAGAGTGTGTGTGTGGGGAGCCGCACAGGGGGCAGAGTGCGTGTGTGGAGGCCGCACAGGGGCAGAGTGTGTGTGAGGGGCCACACAGAAGGCAGAGTGTGTGTGGGGGCTGCACAGGGGGCAGAGTGTGTGTATGGGGGGCCGCACAGGGGGCAGAGTGTGTGTGTGGAGGCTGCACAGGGGGCAGAGTGTGTGTGGGGGGCTGCACAGGGGGCAAAGTGTGTGTGGGGGGGCCGCCAGGGGGCAGAGTATGTATGTGGGGGCCGCACAGGGGGCAGAGTGTGTGTGTGGGGGCCGCCAGGGGCAGAGTGTGTATGTGGGGGCCGCACAGGGGGCAGAGTGTGTGTGGGTGACTGAAAAGGGGGCTGTGTGTGTGGTGGGGGAGGCTGTACAGGGGGCAGAGTATGGGGTGGGGGGCTGCACATGCACACGGGGCAGTGTGCGTGGGGGCTGTACAGGGGGCAGTGTGACTGGGTGAGTGGGGCAGGTTGTACATGGGGCAGTGAGTCTGTGTGGGGAAGATATATGCTATATGGGGGGCTGTGAGGCTGCATTATATGAAGGGCTGTGATGCTGCATTATATTATTTGGAGGGCTATGACGCTGCATTATATTATCTGAAGGGCTATGATGCTGCATTATATTATATGAAGGGTTGTGACGCTACATTATATTATTTGGAGGGCTATGACGCTGCATTATATTATTTGGAGGGCTGTGATGCTGCATCATATTATTTGGAGGGCTGTGACGCTGCATTATATTATATGAAGGGCTGTGATGCTGCATTAATTTATCTGGAGGGCTATGACGCTGCATTATATTATCTGGAAAGCTATGACGCTGCATTATATTATCTGGTGGAGGGCTTTGACGCTGCATTATATTATCTGGAGGGCTATAAGGCTGCATTATATTATCTGGAGGGCTATGAGGCTGCATTATATTATCTGGAGGTCTATGATGCTGCATTATATTATCTGGAGGGCTATGAGACTGCATTATATTATCTGGAGGGATAGGAGGCTGCATTATTCTATGTGTAAGGATATGAGGCTGCATTTTACTATATGGAGGGCTATGAGGCTGCGTTATACTATAATGGAGGACCATATATAGCAGGACAAGGGCATATTCCAGGAGGAGGACCATATATAGCAGGATGAATTAATACATAATGAAGGGGAGAGGGGTCAATTTGTGAGTCTTTATAGGATTTAGAATGTTACATGGGGTCCATAAATCTGACCAATGTGGGTGCAAGGGGGAAAGGGGGGGCAGGTCCTAATTTCGCACCAGGGCCCTTTGGACTCTACTTACGCCACTGTTAGCAATCCATGTGTTCTCATTTAAATTCAAAACATTATATGTTGTTACTGATAGCCATTTCCAAGTAAATAAAGACTATAGCTGCCACATAGGATGCAGTCCTGCATTATCATAAATATCAGAACAGCATGCATACTTTACATTACCAAGAATATGACTTTTTAGCATCTCTGCCTAAGCAGTACCCTCATGTCAACATTAGGTGTCACTGTAAATTTAATTTTAAAGCTTTAGTGTTTCTGTCAATCTCCAAGAAACTTAACTTAATTAATAGGTGCAAAAATTCTGCAACAGCATAAACTCAATAAATACTCATTGTGGAAACCTAGCCTAAAGAAGATGCCTACAAAAGCAGTTTCATGTGTTTTTTTTGTGTTTTTGCTGCATTTTTTGTGGTGTTTTTAATGTATTTATGGCTGCACTTTTTAGGGTGGATAATATGTCATTTGTCTACAGTAAATGTTTAATAAAGTTAGTTTTATTCACTAAAAACGCAAAAACAGTGCTGGAAAATGCTGAAAGAATTGACCTGCAATAGATTTAAAAAAATGCTTCAGTTTTCTGGTTTAGGCCTCACTTCCATCTGCGATTAAAAATGATGAGTACAATCTGAGAAAGACTCGTATTCTACGAGGCAGTGTTCATTTGCGAGTTTTTCCTTAGCTGGAATTGGGCTGAGGAAAAAATCTCAGCATGTTGTGAATGGGTACATACGGTATATTAAACTAGACTCTCAAATGCAAGTCAATTGGTGCAAGAAAATATCAGAAGGCACAAGACCATCCATATGCCACCTGAGTTTTACACACACATCTCAAAAAAAATATATAAATCTATAGATAGGTGACAGAAAGATATTAGATAGGTAGAATAGATAGATATCCTGTAGCTATATAATGTCACAACCCCCCTACATGTTATAAACTTGCACCCTTTAATGACTTTCATGTGGCACTAAAAGGTGTTCAGCCTTGTTTATTCTACCAAATACATAGTTAAAAAAAACTATGTGGAGTTGCCCCTATTTTTGATAACCAGAAAAGGTAAAGCCGAAAGCTGCAGGCTGGTATTATCAGGCTGGAAAGATCTATGGTTATTTGAGCCATTATTAGCCTAAATATACCAGCCTGCAGCCACCCCAAAAGTAGCTCGTGACATTATATGCATCACTCTTGGCGCTTTGCCTTGGCTGCTCCTGATTTACCCGGGGTTGGGACAATTGTGGTAATAGTTTTTATAATTTTCCTGACTTTTTACCAACTTGTAACAATTCCTCAAAATGCAACAACTAGAAATTCAATGTAAACAAGGATGAAAGCAGACAAATTACTTTACCCAAAACATTTTTGTGGACAGTTAATTGTGATCTGTTCTTTGTGAAAGCCAAATCAGATGTTATGGGGACAGACTATGGCTGGGGTCACATTTGCCAAGGCAATTGCGGTTGCCGCCTCCAGATCCGGAGGAGGTAACCGCAATTGCCTTCACACACATTTTTTAGGAAAAATGTGTGCAGGAATCCGCAATCCGGTAACCGGATTGCTCCGGATGTGTAATCCTGAGCAATGCGGTTACTGTATACTTTGCTCATCCCGGCTGCCGCAGGGATGAACAAAGTGTTAAATATGGATTAAAACATTAATTATTAATATTAGCTGTGGGCAACATGTCTCTAGTGGGTGCCCACCTCCCCCTAGAGACATGCTGTCCACTCCTCTCAGCATGTTAGGGTTTAATAAGGCATTTACAGTAAGCCGGCTATTGTCGGCTTTGTACTAATTTATGAATGAAGCCTCGGCTCCTCTGACAGTACATGAGATACTGTATGTAATGTACATATAGTATCTGCCGCTGTCTGAGGTCCTGTAAGCATTTACATTAGGTCTATGGGCAGCACAGCCCCATAGACCTAATGTTAATGGTTACAGGACCAAGGACAGCGGCAGATACTATACGTACATTACGTACAGTATCTGCTCTACTGTCAGGGGAGCTGCGGCTTCATTCATAAATTAGTACAAAGCTGACAATAGCCGGCTTACTGTAAATGTCTTATAAAGCTAAATTATCCCTGCGGCAGCCGGAATGAGCAAAGTATACGGTAACTGCATTGCTCAGGATTACACATCCTGAGCAATCCGGTTACCGCATTGCGGTTGCCAGAACCCCTCTGAAAACTGCAGCCTGCATGATTTTTTAGCGCAGGCTGCAGATCTGGAGCTGGTAACCGGATTGCATGTAGAGCAAACTGGTTACCATAATGGGCTCCTATGGGGGAACGGTTCCTGCTCCGGTTTTGAGCTTTTTGAAAGCTCAATACCGGATCAGGATTTAAAAATCCTGCCGCATGTGTGACCCTATCCAAGGATGAACAACCTTTTGAAATTTAGTTAACCACCTTTTGCCCAAAAATTTGACTTTCAGCAAATAAATTTGCATAAATTTCAATACTGGAAAGCTTGTAAATAGGGATGGGCAAACCTGAACTGTAAAGTGCGGGGTTTGTACTGAACACTTAAGGTACCTTTACACACAGAGATATATTGCTTGCAATTCACTGGTTGCAGTGAAATCATGGACACATTGTTCCATTTTGTTGCCATGTACAAGTGGAGCAATGTGTCCATGATTTCACTGCAACCAGTGAATTGCAAACAATATATCTCTGTGCGTAAAGGTACCTTAAGTGTTCTGTCACAGACCCAGAACACGGACTTCCCTGATAAGTCTGTGTGAGAGTATGTGCTCACGGTCCGGAAGAGCTGCGTGTTAGACGCAGCTCCTCTGGACCTGAGTGACCCTGTGGGTGGCCGCAGGGAGACCGCAGCGAGTGGCCGCAGGGAGACTGCAGCAGCCCTGTACTCACCATGTGCGGCGGATGCAGGGCAGCTTCCGACTCCGCAGCAGGAAATACACATGCTGCGGAGGAGCGGAATGTCGGCTAAAAGAACGCTGCGGTTGGGTTAAGCATAGTGGGCATGGGATTTCTTAAAATCCCATCCACTATGCTGAAACTGTACGATGCACCGTTTTGAATGCAGCGGCAAGGCCCTGCATCCAAAATGCTGTGTCTACTGATCGTGAGTATGCTGTCTTACAGTTCGGGTTCAAGTTCGATGGGGAGCCGTAAAAAGAAACAAAGTAGTGATTAAACATCAGCTCGTACACGTATGTGCGCTTTTTCTTCAAGGCTGATCATTTACTTCCTGATTATTCAATGGTGAGGGGCGCAACAATTGATCACAGACAGTAGCGATCTATGATTAACTGTAGGAGCCAGTGCAGTAACCTGGAAACAGCCCATACATTCTAGCATCTACTGTAGAATGTATGGGCTGTTTCCAGGTTACTTCAGTGTATAATTAGGAAGGTAATGAGCGGTCCCGGAAGTACAAGCATGCAGACAGACAGTTCTCTTCTCCTCTCTTTGTTCTAAATGCTTAGTGTGGCACGCACAGATATACAATGCAAAGATTGAGTCAACATTTCTTTTTTTTAATCTGGTTTCAGGTGTGATTTTCATATTGCTCACACATGTTACTTGCCAGAGGTATGTTTGAACGAGCATCACATGCATAAAATAAAGTTGCTTACTCACAATTTTAGAAGGGTGCCAACAATTTTGTCCTGGCCATTTGGGGTATTTTGTGTGAAATTCTGTCCGAATTGCCTTGTTTCTCTGTTTATAAGAAACTCAACAATAACATGTGCAGGACAATACATGTAATTGAAATAATTTTCTAGGAGAAATACTTCACTTTCTGAAACAACACTTTTGTCCATGACTGTGTTTGGTTTTGTCTATTTGGTGTTCTGCCGTACATAGCCAGTGGACAGGGTTAATTATTTGAGACTGCCCATGGTTGGATGAGTTTAGTGGGTATAGGAAGTTACTTTCTGGTTGTGAGTCACCTAGGCTGGAATCACACAGTCGTGTGATATGCAACTAAAGGCCCTGTTACACGGCACAACATCGTTAGCGACATCGCTGATACTTCATGGGTTTGGAGGCGTACCACTGATGTCATTGCAACCTCATTGCATGTGACTCTGGCAAGTTGGAACAATAAATTGTTGGATCGGAGTTGACAGGTTTACCAACATATTGTAAAACCTGACGATATCAACTCAAGCAACCTGCTGCATCGTTCTGTGTGGCACCGCAATAACGATGTCATGGACGACTTCGCCCATTCACAGCAATGAGCAGGGATTGTTTGCTGGGTTTGCGAACGATACCTGCTCACAACATCGTTGGTGAGTTGTTCACAATATCTAGACGTGTGACATCTCACCAGCGATATTGAAATGATGCCAAAAACGATTACACGCCCACGAGATTGTTGCCGACATCGTTTCAACGTTGTGCCGTGTAACGGGGCCTTAAGTCGGATGTGTCACAGATGATTAATGTAGAATGGCCTCCACCCTGTCAGGATGGGAGTGTGGAGCTGCTTAGAAACATAAGCAGCTGACGCTCCCATCCAGAGAGGGGAGAGCCATTCCAGGTTAATCATCCGTGACACGTCTGACTTAGTTGCATATCACATGGACAGTGTGATCCCAGCCTTTGGGGAAAGGACAAAAAAGGAAGGAACCTACAGTCCATTCCTGCAGACAAGCATTGTCTTATGGGTGTTGTGTGTGAAGAAAGTTCTAAGGTGGACAAGTGTCAAATGGAAGTAGAAATCCTTATCTCAGGCAAGTAGGGTCATATAGCAAGTTTTACCCTAGATAAGAAGTTACTATGAAGTCAGACCTAAGGGTCATAGAGAAGAAGATGGCCAGGATGGGACATGTGTTCTCCTATGGTGAATTGAAGATACAGTGGCACACCAAAGGGCATGTGGCCCAAATCAATTGGAAGTTGGTAATAGCTGTGAGGGACCATAGCCACCCACCTCAACTTGTGTGGTCCACACAAGGGAAGAAGGCTCCAATGATGGTCTATTAGTCCAACATTTTTTGGAAATAATATGCTGCCATGTGTAACCGTGAAGTTCCTAACTTTGTATTGTTCAGAAGATGTACTCTTAAAGTGTCGTGCCTGCTGTCAAATGTATTTTGGTTCACCTGTTCATTAAAGGAAAGTTTATAGTTAAACTCTAGTGTCCCTCATTCCTCTCTACTTTGTTGGGTCCTGGCCTACCATTTCAAGTGGCAGCATGCAAATTGAAGTAGCATATCGGTAAGGTAATGACACACACATACAGCCAAGACCCCGTTTTTTTGCAAACAGCAAATCATACCTTAAAGGGAACCCGTCACCTGGATCTAAGCCTCTACACTATCCCTACCTGACCCTGCACCTTCCTATCTGCTCCCTATCTATCCCTCTCTGAGCTAAATCCGCCCTATAAAACAGTAGAAAAATAACTTATAACTTACAGAAGTCCCTGAGGCTGGGGACTGAAAAGATGGGCCCAGGCTCCATTCTGCCATCCTCGATGCAGCAGCACACGCCCCGCTGGGCGGCATTATTCTTTCTTCATCACCACCTCCTCCATTTGGAATCTCCCACCATCTTTACACTGTATGGTAGCGGTTAGGATCGGCATGACAGAAGGCAGTGACTCAGGTATTTACTCACACGGCACACAGTTTAATGGCACAGTTCAGGTATTCAAAGACCTCCAGGTTCCGGGGCGCAGCCAAGTACAACCTCATACAATCCCAACAGCTGATATAGAAGCTCTGTACCTTCCCCTGGGTAGGCTGTGTTAGGTCAGCACAAAACCTTTCTCTCCTCACCGCCCGCTCATTAGCCTGATTATCGTCCACTCTGAGAGAACTCACAGGCTGTGTTAAATCTTCACACAGCTCTCTACAAAGCAGCTCCTGCTGCTGTCCTGACACACTCCACCCCCTCCCCACAGCCCAGGGCAGCTCATATCATCTCCCATTCACCCGAACACCTGAGTGTCAATGCTTTCAATCAGCACTCAGCTCCAGTAGCAGCTAACCCTGTGTGTGCTGCTACAGAGCAGAAGATACAATATCCCATATGCTGTGTCCCGGTCAGGGGACACATCGAGGTCGCATCACCACAACATGATAGGTGTAAAGCAGGCGGGAGATTACAAATGGAGAAGGCGGCGATGAAGAAAGAATAATGCCGCCCAGTGAGGCATGTACTGCTGCATCGAGGAGGGGCAGAATGGAGCCTGGGGCCGCCTTTTCAGTCCCCAGCCTCAGGGACTTCTGTAAGTTATAAGTTATTTTTCTGCTGTTTTATAGGGCGGATTTATTTCAGAGAGGGATAGATAGAGAGCCGCTAGGAAGGTGCAAGGACAGGTAGTGATAGTGTAGGGGCTTAGATCCAGGTGACAGGTTCCCTTTAAAGGTACCTTTACATGCCGCCACAGAAAGGCAGAAACTGCCAGGCACTGGGGACAATTGTGCCTGTTTCAATGAAATCACTACGAAATGGCGGCGTGTAAATCGGGAAATTCCTTCCTGTGTCTCGCAGTTCCTTTGGATACCTGTTTCTGAGCCGTGCTCAAAAACAGGAAGGCACAATTCCTATGGTGGTGGCGTGTAAACGGGGCACAGGCAAGGTATTTGCGTCGCCTAGTGAATTCCCAGGGGCGTGCCACAGCGTCATGGTTTCCACGCCCCATCAGCTATCATTTTTGGGGTTACTGTGTAACCATTGGCTGTCCCTGCACAGGGCGCCATATTTAAAGAGCTGACCAGTCACACTACACATTTGCAATGGCGTCATGTATTAGCCAGCCTACCTGCGCAGGCTGGCCAATCATGATGCTATTGCGTTGTCCAATCACCGTACGAGCGTCACGTAATACACAACTCTGTCACGCCTATGTACTTGCGGCGCGAAATATGTACGCCCATATTCCTTTGTGGTAGTGGCGTGTAAACCAGGGAAGGTATTCAACAGGAAGTAAGCCGCAGAAGCTGTCGGCACTTCCGGGGAACGCAAATACCTTCAGTGGAGCACGCATTGGAGGCGTCTATATGCGGCATCGGTGATCGGTATCCACTGTTAAAAATGCGCGCGTGCACGTGCGATGGATACCTGTTGCTACCCTCAGTGGCAGCGTGTAAAGGTACCCTTAGACGTTTGAAGTTTTCTGAAACTGCACATTTTAAATTTTATTCTCTGTGAATCTCATTTCTACTAAGAAACTTTTCTATTAGAGTGAAGAGCAGTTGCAAATAATCTTCCAGTTACCAGAGGACTCATGTAAATGTTCCTCATCATGAGGTCTGAGAACTAAAAATATAATGGGCAATTAAAGGTGCAGTTTGGATCTGTAGAGCATGAAAAGTTAATGTAGTGTAGTGATACTTGGCTAATGGCAACTATTTGTAAAAAATATTGCTGTATCCATAGTTTAGTTAACATCACAGTAATAAAAGCCTACAGGCAAAAGCGAGGCAGAAAGTCGTGTGTAAGTAAATATGAAGCATTCTCGTTCTAATCATTAAAAACAGACAAACAGGCGTTCCTAAGGCATTTTCTATGGTGCCCTCGGGGACACCGCTGCTCAGCATTTCTGAACTGTCTACTCTCATCTCTACTTTCTTTTTTCTAGTTTGTGCCAAATGTTGAATATTCAATTAGATACATTAAAGGGCACAATGTCTTCATATAAAAGTCTTTGTGTCAGGGCAAGCTAGCAGGGTCGACCTTGGAAGACTGAAAAGGTTATTTCAGAACTGATATTTAACTAGTATTATTTATTTACCAATCCTTAACTCCTTCACACCGTGGCCAGTTTTTGTTCTCCCCTACTTCTAAGTGCTATGATTTTTTTTATTTTTCTATCTACAATGACGTTTCACGGCATATTTTTTGTGCTACAAGTGGTACTCTTAGGCTGGAAACAGACCTAACTTACAGTACATGCGAGTCTCTCGGACAAGACTTGGATGAGACTGGATGAGTGACCCTGAACGGCCTCTCCTTCTCTGGACGGGAGTGTGATACTGCACGAAAAACACAAGCAGCTGACACTCCCGTCCAGAGAGGGGGAGGCTGTTCAGGGTCACTGATCCAGTCTCATCCAAGTCTCATCCGACAGACTTGCATGTAAGTAGGAGAGTGTGTTAACAGCCTTAAAGACACCATTCATTTTACTACATAGTGTACTGTAAAGCAGGAAAAAAAATTTGACATTTTGAATCCTATTCTATTTATGGGATTTACAAATTGAGTTAATTATTTTAATATATAGATAGATAGGACTTTTGATGATGCAGCAGTACCACATATGTTCATTTTACTAATTTCTTAATATCTTTATTTTTAATGGTGGAAGATAGGAGCGGTTTAAACTTTTATATATATATATATATATATATTAGAACTTAATTTTTTACTTTTTACTCTATTAGTCTATTTAGAGGTCTTGAGCCTTCCATCATCTGATTGCTTGTACTATGCACACCAACACCATATTATTGCTGCATATAGTGAAATTTATGCGCTGCTTTGAAGCCTAGCCATGGGATGGGTTGCAAATGAGCTCTGTTATGATAAACCCGGAGGTATTCAATAGACTGTCATAACAGCTGTTCACGTCATGGGTGCATAGAAAGATGTGCCCCCTTGTTGACGCACTGTTAATGCCGCTATCAGAGTTTTTAGGATGTGGTTGTATTTAGAATTAGCCAATCGCATGTAAATTCCAGTTATATAGTAGTCAGTACACAAGTGCCATCCTATACAGTCATATGAAAAAGTTTGGGCACCCCTCTTAATCTTACTCTTTTTTTTTTGTTTAAAATTGTTTTTTTGCAACAGCTATTTCAGTGTAATATATGTAATAACTGATGGACACAGTAATATTTCAGGTTTGAAATGAGGTTTATTGTACTAACCAAAAATGTGAAATATGCATTATTTCAAAATTTGACAGGTGCCAAAGTATGGGCACCCTTCTGATTTTCATGATTTGAATACTCCTAACTACTTTTAACTGACTTAATGAAGCACTAAATTGGTTTGGTAACCTCATTGAGCTTTGTACTTCATAGCCCGGTGTAACCAATCATGAGAAAAGCTATTTTAGGTGTCCACTTGCAAGTTGTTCTCTTAGTTGCATCTTCTCTGAGGAGTGGCATCATGGGCTCCTCAAAACAGCTCTCAAATAATCTGAAAAAAAAGATTGTTCAACATAGTTGTTCAGGGGAAGGATACAAAAAGTTGTCTCAGAGATTTAACCTGTCAGTTTCCACTGTGAGGAACACAGTAAGGAAATGGAAGACCACAGGGACAGTTCTTGTAAAGGCCAGAAGTGGCAGGCCAACAAAAATATCAGAAAGGCAGAGAAGAATGGTGAGAACAGTCAAGAACTATCCACAGACCTCCTCCAAAGACCTGCTGCATCATCTTGCTGCAGATGGTGTCACTGTGCATCGGTCAACAATACAGCGCACACTGCACAAGGAGAAGCTGTATGGGAGAGTGATGCGAAAGAAGCCGTTTCTGTATGCACGCCACAAACAAAGTCGCCTGAGGTATGCAAAAGCACATTTGGACAAGCCAGTTTCAGTTTGGAAGAAGGTCCTGTGGACTGATGAAACAAAGATTGAGTTGTTTGGTCATACAACAAGGCGCTATGCATGGCGCCACAAAAACACAGCATTCCAAGAAAAACACTTGCTACTCACTGTAAAATTTGGGGGAGGGTCCATCATGCTTTAGGGCTGTGTGGCCAATGACGGCACCAGGAATCTTGATAAAGTTGAGGGTTACATGGATTCCACTCAGCATCAGAAGATTCTTGAGAATAATGTTCAAGAATCAGTGTCAAAGTTGAAGTTACACCGGGGATGGATCTTTCAGCAAGACAATGATCCAAAATACCGCTCCAAATCTACTCAGGCATTCATGCAGAGGAACAATTACAATGTCCTGGAATGGCCATCCCAGTCCCCAGACCTGAATATCATTGAACATTTGTGGGATGTTTTGAAGCGGGCTGTCCTTGCTCGGTGACCATCAAACTTAACTGAACTGGAATTTTTTTGTAAAGAGGAATGGTCAAAAATACCTTCATCCAGGATCCAGGAACTCATTAACAGCTACAGGAAGCGACTAAAGGCTGTTATTTTTGCAAAAGGTGGATCTACTAAATATTAATGTCACTTTTCTGTTGAGGTGCCCATACTTTTGCACCTGTCAATTTTTGAAATAATGCGTGTTTCACATTTTCAGTTAGTACAATAAACCTCATTTCAAACCTGAAATATTACTGTGTCCATCAGTTATTACATATATCACACTGAAATAGCTGTAGCAAAAAAACTATTTTAAACAAAAAAAAAAGAGTAAGATTAAGAGGGGTGCTCAAACTTTTTCATATGACTGTACAGTGACTCTGATTAACCTCCAGTGACTCTGATTAACCTCATATAAAGTTTAGTTGTTTTAGGAGAAATTCCTATTTTCTTAGGTGCAAAAACCAAAGTCCGTGCAAAGATTACAACACAGCAAAGGAATCTCATTGTTGAACATTTTTAGTCAGGAAAAGAGTGCAATAAAATTTCCAAGGCATTAGATATACTGTACCAGGGAACACTGTGAAGATGGTCATCAAGAAGTGGCTTAAAGCTACTTTCACTCGTGGTGTATTTGCTGCTTTTTTTTGCAGTGGCCTTTTTTTGCGCATGTTTTGCACAAAAAAGCACAACTGCATTCACACAGTGCAGTTTTCCCTGCACTCTTTTCCTGAGCTCATTTTATCATGTGGCCTATGGGAGAAGTGCGCTAAAAAAAGTATAAAGAATTGACATGGTCATTCTTTTTGCGTGCGCGCTTTAGCAGTGAAGGCGCATGCACAAAAATATGCACAAAAGAGGAGCGTGTGGACCCATTTCAGCAAAGCTTTTGCTGGAATGCGTTTTCATAATTGTATTTCACTGCATTTATGCAAGTGCAAAATAGCGCTGCGTTAACGCAGTAAAAAGCAGTGAATACGCCACATGTGAACGTAGCCTAATTGTGGCAGAAAAGTGACATTACCTATAACTGCAGAGCTCTCAAAAATTGATGAAAAGACTAGTAGATAACAGGTTCAAGAGGCTTCCAAGAGGCAGGAATAATGAACCGCTCCAAATATCAGTCAACGTGGCATGAAAACCTTCAGGCCATGGTGAAATGCTGACCATTAAGAAAAATGTCACCATTCAGAATAAGAATGACCCTAAGCATTAAAAGAATGGCTTCACCAGAAGGAGATCAGCATATTAAAATGACTCAAACTGAGTCCATCTCTGAATCCAATTTTAAATCTCTGAGGTGACTGGAAAAGGGCACTGGACACAAAGTTTTCACCACTTTGTACTTTTGCCAAAAAACTTTATTGCATAATTACAATGGTTGCAATGCAATTTATGTATTTTTAATATTATTTTATGGAGGGGTGGAATATTTTTTGCTCCATAAATAGGTTGGCTAGACTCTTAAAATTGAGAATTGCTGGTTTAGGAAAGAGCATCAATATAAAGTAGGTGGAGGTTATTTGAAGGGGCTGTAGCCATCAAGCAATCACTACAGCCTCATTGATAAACAATGGCATTAGTATACACTATAGGAAGAAGACAAGCTGTCAATAGACAATGTCCTTCAGGGTTCTTCATTATCATATGCCAATTAAAATTTTTCAGACAATTTATTATATTGTAGGTGGCATTTCACAGTTATATAAGACTATTCTACAAATATTAATTAAACAAACAAATGGGCCCTTTGAGAATACATAAATAGTATAAAGAAAAACCATAAAAAAGTACAGAATCCAAAAAGTGTAAATTTGCAATGCTTTATTAAAAACTAGATGGCGGCCCGATTCTAGAGAATCGGGTAGTCTAGAATCCATATATAGTTTATTTACTAATAGTTAGGGGAGTGCGGTGAAATTAATTGTGTGTATACAGGTGGCTCAGTGGGTAGCAGAGTGTATGGTGGCTCAGTGGTTAGCACTGCGCGGTGGCTCAGTGGTTAGCACTGAGTGAGGTGGCTCAGTGGTTAGCACTGCGCGGTGGCTCAGTGGTTAGTACTGCGCGGTGGCTCAGAGGTTAGCACTGCGCGGTGGCTCAGTGGTTAGCACTGCACGGTGGCTCAGTGGTTAGCACTGAGTGCGGTGGCTCAGTGGTTGGCACTGAGTGCGGTGGCTCAGTGGTTAGCACTGAGTGCGGTGGCTCAGTGGTTAGCAGTGAGTGTGGTGGCTCAGTGGTTAGCACTGGGTGCGGTGGCTCAGTGGTTAGCACTGAGTGCGGTGGCTCAGTGGTTAGCACTGAGTGCGGTGGCTGGAGGGGTGAGGAAAGCGGAGGCTGGAGGGGTGAGGAATGCGGAGGCTGGAGGGGTGAGGAAAGGGAAGGCTGGAGGGGTGAGGACGGGTGAGGTGTCATCGGTCAAATACAGTGTACTTCAGCGCGCCGACCAATCAGAATAGCGGCGGGCGCTATGCCGCCATTTTTGAAATACACTGAGTACAGTGTATTTTAAAGATGGCGGCATAGCTGGCGGCGCTATTCTGATTGGTTGGCGCGCTGAACGCGGCGACCAATCAGAATAGCGGCACGCTGTATGGCGCCATACTTCAAATACACTGTAGTCAGTGTATTTCAAATATGGCAGCATAGCGCCCGCCGCTATTCTGATTGGTCAGCACCTTCAGCGCGCCGACCAATCAGAATAGCGGCGGGCGCTATGCCGCCATATTTGAAATACACTGAGTACAGTGTACTTGAAGTATGGTGCCATAAAGCGCGGCGCTATTCTGATTGGTCGCCACGCTGAATGCGGCGACCAATCAGAATCGCGCCGCCAGCTATGGCGCCATCTTTGAAATACACTGTACTCAGTGTATTTGAAGTATGGCGCCATAGAGCGCGGCGCTATTCTGATTGATCGCCGCATTCAGCGTGGCGACCAATCAGAATAGCGCCGCGCTTTATGGCGCCATGCTTCAAATACACTGAGTACAGTGTATTTCAAAGATGGGAAAGGTGATCCTGACTGTGCCGCCACCCTCTTTTTCTTGCCTTGTGTATTTCAAAGATGGCTCCATAGCTGGCGGCGCTATTCTGATTGGTCGCCGCATTCAGCGTGGCGACCAATCAGAATAGCGTCGCGGTCTATGGCGCCATCTTTAAAATACACTGTACTCAGTGTATTTGAAGTATGGCGCCTTGATTCTGATTGGTCGCTCGCAAGCGACCGACCAATCAGAATGGCGGCGGCAGTAGCGGGCAAATCCCGGCTGGCTCGCAGCTCCCCGGAGCTGAGCCGCGGATATGGCCACCACGGAGATCCGCGGCTCGCTCCGGCGCCGCGAGGTAGCCGGGAGGCGAGGTCGGCTCCGGTGGGCTCTCCGCAGAGCTCCATGCCAGGGCGCGCCACGGCTGAGCTCCGGGCAGCTAATGCCGGTCATCTCCCGGCGGGCTCGGCGCGGACCTCCGTGCCGGACGTAGCCGCGGCTGAGCTCCGGGCAGCGGCTCTCCTCCCGGTTGGCTCGCCACGATCATCCTGCTTAGGGCGGCCATCTTGGTCCACCCTGAGCGGGTGTACCTCTGGCCAGAGTGACCGGACGTTGGGACAAAGTGACGGATGTGACGTCACAAATCCCTCCGGGATTTATATAATAGATGAATTTATACACCAAGTGAACACAGGGACAAGAGGGGGCGAGCCACCCAAAAGATTAAGAATACCCAAATCTAGGAGAAACCAGAAGGAGGTCGGCTAATCACAAAGATACATGCATATAGGAGTGCAGTAATATATATTATGATAAATATACTCCAGTGATAGCCCAGCAGTAACTGGAAATCACAAAGTTCTAAATCATCACCCTCCCATCATACACATACATGATCCAAGTGCTAATATGCACATTACCTTGCAACATGGTGGAGCATGTACAGTGACAGATGTGGCCACTTACTCCCACCTCTACACGTGTTTCACTGCACTAACAGGGGCTTCATCAAAAGGCGTGGTCTTAGTGTATGAGGTACCCCATATATATACGATGCAACTAGTGAGTTAAGGCTCATAAATTTGAATTACCTGGCAAGCGTGACGTGCTTGCAACATGATGCAGTAACCATCCGACACGTCACGTTCGCTGCACACCGGAAGTGATGGGTGGGAAGACTAATATCCTAGGCCGCAGCTGTCACTGTACATGCTCCACCAGGTCAGAAGGTAATGTTCTATTTAGCATTTGGATCATGTTTGGGTATGATGGGAGTATGATGATTTGTAGTTTTAATTAATTCATTGGCCAGGTCTTTGTACCCCCTGAATTGAGGGGTCTTATTCTTGTAGGTTTACATATTCTATAAAGATATTCAGGAATGGTTCAATGTGATGACTTCACAACCCACAACCAAATTTCCTCCATCATAAATAGCAACTTTAAAGAGAAGAATCAGGGGATTTTACACAAAGTACTGCATTTTTCTGGGACCAACATGTCCCACTACTTTATGAGGTAGCTCAGACGTATCATATTTAGGTAATAATCCCTTAATGAATACATAAATGTTTTATTACATGTGAGAATTAGTAAATAGGTGTTGGGTTTATGAAACAGCAAAGAAATACAGAAAGTTTTTAAGCATTATGTGATAATATAAATTGGATGGATTACTTATTAGGAGAAATGTCATGCTTGTCAAATACCAAGCTTACCACATTGTAATCTTGTGAATCAGACCTTTTCCATTAAAGTGACTTGTGCATGGATTTTCTAAACTCTTAATACATGGGGGTTGGTTCTTCTCCATCCATTTACCTTTCATGCCGCATTCCTGCCTGTCTCCTTATACATTTCTCTGCTCATGTTTTCTCTATAAAATTCAGATTAGTCAGATTTCACTCCTACGTGTTGTAACTTCATCCAAATGAAATACTGTGTAAAAAAGGGGAAAAAAAATCTAAAAAAGTGTAAGCAAACCCTTTAAAATTACAAGACACCCTACATGAATGAAATGAAATACATTTTTCTCCAGAGACTTCTAAAGAATGACTTTTCCTGAGCTGGTGTAGACTTTCCTTTGAGCTTGTAGGCATCGCTGCTTGTGAAAAAAGTTGAAATTTGTTAACTGCAAATTTATAAAAATAATCATTTTCAGCTAATACTTTTCACATGAACATGAACACTTTTTAATAGTACACCACAGTCTTAGGAAATGGATGTGAATAAATGTATCATGATTAGCTCAGTCAATCTCCATGATATTTATTACATTTGCTGTTAATATTGTCCTCGTCTGAATATTAGCAGCCATATTAAGTTCCATACTAAAGTCATTTATTTCTACTTAAGGGTCATTTCTCATTTCCATTATTTCGAGTTATCAGAGTTCTTATTCATATATGTATTTGGTGACTCCCTGTAGGTTGTAACTGAATTAATAACTATTCATTCTCTGATCCTGTGATTTGAATTGATACTCATTTAGAAATCTATATGTACTTGTCACTGAAGTGGGTTAGATTATAAATTGAATATTTCAGTTTCCAGATTTACTACCCACATTTTTCATGGGAATAGTCCTCAGGAATACAATAATATTACATAATGCATATTTTTCAATATCAGGCATTTTCTTTTAATTTTGTGTTCTTTGGCGTATTACATGGTTTAATCTATGGTTTGATTTTCTAGACTTCTTTTGTGAGGCTTTTTTTTAACTTCTTTTACAAGTATTTTAGGCCCCCTTTACACATGCGCATAAAAAATGCACATCTGGCACATCCTGTTTTGTCCACATCTATCTATCTATCTATCTATCTATCTATCTATCTATCTATCTATCTCTCTATCATCTATTTTTTTTTTATCTATCATCAATCTATCCATCTATCTATCATGTTTGCACATCTTTTACACATGAAAATCATTATGGTAATTTCTTAAATGCATTTTTTTCTGGTCCTTGTGATATGGACAGCAAATTGAAGTCACATGAATGTCATCTGTGTGCTGTATGTGTTTTTAGAGACCCATTGACTTGTATGGGTCTGTGTGTCAGTGCTTGTTAAAAATAGAAATGCCTCTGTTTATCACACAGACATATGTGTGGTTAAGGCTAGGGTCACACATAGAAATCCATTTTTGGAAGTGATTTCCATGACCAATCCGTTTTTTTTGGGTGCTTTTTGAGCCTCCTGCATCCCTGAATGTTTTTGGACTTAGTCATTTTTTGACAAAAATTCTAGAAAAAACGGATCTGTTTTTTAAGGCACCCAAAAAAAACGGATCCGTTTTTCAATAGGGCCCATGTTAAAAAATATTTTTTTAAGAAAACGGACCCCAAAAACGTTGCTAGCAACGTTTTTGGCTCAAAAAACGTACATAGCAATGTTTTTAGGTGCAGAAAAAAATGGACAGGGTGTTTATTACATCTAATCCGTTTTTCTATCAGTTTTTGGACTTAGAAAAAAAAAATAGTAAAAATGGTGTTGGCCCCTTTAAAAATAGTCTGGGTGAAATGGTGGATGAGGATGAGGAAAAAGCCAATATGCTAAATGACTTTTTTTCAACAGTATTTACACAAGAAAATCCCATGACAGACAATATGATCAGTGATAACAAAAATTCTCAATTAAATGTCACCTGCTTAACCCAAGAGGAATTACGGCATCGTCTAAAAATCACTAAAATTGACAAATCCCCGGGCCCGGATGGGATACACCCCAGAGTGCTGCAGGAATTAAGTACTGTCATAGATAGACCATTATTTTTAATATTTAAAGATTCCATAATAACAGGGTCTGTACCACAGGACTGGCGTATAGCAAATGTGGTGCCAATATTCAAAAAGGGGACAAAAACTGAACTTGGAAATTATAGGCCAGTAAGCTTAACCTCTACTGTGGGTAAAATCCTAGAGGGTTTTCTAAGAGATGCTATACTGGAGTATCTGAAGAAAAATAACCTCATGACCCATTATCAACATGGTTTTACGAGGGACCGTTCCTGTCAAACTAATCCAATAAGCTTCTATAAAGGAGTAAGCTTTGGACTGGACCAAGGAAATGCAGTGGATGTGGTGTATATGGACTTTTCAAAAGCTTTTGATACGGTGCCACACAAAAGGTTGATACATAAAATGAGGGCAATGAGGATAGGGGAAAATATGTGTAAGTGGGTTAAGAACTGGCTTAGTGATAGGAAACAAAGGGTGGTTATTAATGGAACACACTCAGATTGGGTCAAAGTTAACAGTGGGGTACCACAGGGGTCAGTGTTGGGCCCGCTTCTATTTAATATATTTATTAATGACCTTGTAGGGGGCATACAGAGTAGAATCTCAATATTTGCGGATGACACTAAACTCTGCAGGGTAATCAATACAGAGGAGGACAATTTTATATTACAGGAGAATTTATGTAAACTAGAAGCTTGGGCTGATAAATGGCAAATGAGCTTTAATGGGGATAAATGTAAAGTCATGCACTTGGGCAGAGGAAACAAAAGGTATAATTATGTGCTTAATTGTAAAACACTGGGCAAAACTGTCACTGAAAAAGACCTGGGTGTATGGGTAGATGACAAACTCACATTTAGTGGCCAGTGTCAGGCAGCTGCTGCAAAGGCAAATAAAATAATGGGATGCATTAAAAGAGGCATAGATGCTCATGAGGAGAAAATAATTTTACCTCTATACAAGTCACTAGTGCAACCACACTTAGAATACTGTGTACAATTCTGGTCTCCGGTGTATAAGAAAGACATAGCTGAACTAGAGCGGGTCCAAAGAAGAGCGACAAAAGTCATTAGAGGACTAAGGGGTCTGCAATACCAAGACAGGTTATTAAACTTGGGGTTATTTAGCTTGGAAAAACGAAGGCTTAGGGGTGATCTTATACTAATGTATAAATATATGAGGGGACAGTACAGAGACCTTTCTAATGATCTCTTTACTCTTAGGCCTGAGACTGGGACAAGGGGGCATCCTCTACGTCTGGAGGAAAGAAGGTTTAATCATAATCACAGACGCAGATTCTTTACTGTAAGAACAGTGAGACTATGGAACTCTCTGCCACATGATGTTGTAATGAGTGACTCACTACTAACATTTAAGAAGGGCCTGGATGCCTTTCTTGAAAACTATAATATTACTGGTTATATATACTAGATTCTTTGATAGGGCGTTGATCCAGGGAACTAGTCTGATTGCCGTACCTGGGGTCAGGAAGGAATTTTTTCCCCCAATTTGGAGCTTAGTGTTGCCACATGGGTTTTTTTTGCCTTCCTCTGGATCAACATTATAGGCTATGGGTTGAACTAGATGGACTTAAAGTCTTCCTTCAACCTTAAAAACTATGTTACTATGTTACTATGTAAATGATGTAAAAAACGGACATGGTGAAGATCTTCATAGATTTTCATTAGTTTGCACATGTATGTGTTTCAGTACGTGTGAAAATCAAGGTCACATGTACTGGAAACTTCAACATGTGCAATGGGTCTTAAATAGATTACAGCAGAAATATTAATTCTGTCCAATATTCAGACCTGACACAGTCTAAAATGCACCAAATTTATTGCAGCGGTTTATGCTGGCAGATAAATTTGGTGCATCTTTAGACACTCTTGTCTAATTTAATGTCACCAATTGGTTTGCTAACTTGCTTGATTTTAGAGCGGTAGGGATTATTTTGTACGCTATCAGACGTACGTTTTGTCTTCTAAGTTACACCAGTTTTCCTCAAATACATGCCATCCTTTGTTAATGAGCTGCAAAAAATGTTGAAAGCTCAAAAATAGGTCTGAAACGACAAGACGTTATGCATCGATTTGCTCCACAATTTGGTACATTTCTCGCCAAGCTTCTGGTGCAAACATCGGGCCATATTGGGTCAATCACTTCTTCTTTGATAGATGAGGAGGAGGTGTTGTCACTAAAATCTCAAACATTTGGGATGAAAATGTGGTGCTGACATCGGTGGGTTTACCACCACACTAGGCACATTAGAAAATACTGTATAATTTGTATGGACTTCATTGTAAGTTTTAGCCATTCCAATAAATGGAAGGAGGAAACTAGAACATGTGTCGTGCCCCAGGCCCTGGGGTACTCGGGTATCAGGCTTGGAGGGGTTTTCACAGGGATGTCACAGGTGGCAGCGCCTGAGCCTGTGGCCTGGGTGACACTTCAATAAGGAGTTATGTACAGGGGATAAGAGTTATTGTCATGTGACGCCACCTGTAGTACCTGGTGAGTGATCACCAGCGCCAACACAGTCCTCCAGAGGGCAATGGTATTGTGGCAAGGATGGCAAAGCTCCCTACAGGTGGAGCAGGACCTCCGGGGCAGCGTTTCTGTAAGCAAACAGGTTGAATTCTGCAGCACAAAGACACAGAGGCAAAGTCACTCTCCCGGGTACTTTACTGGAACAGTTCAGGTAAAAAGCACAGTTCACAGTACAACACAGTCTGTAAGCATAGGCAGCTGTCCTAGGTAGTGGCAAATGAACGGGGTGTTTCCACGTGGCTTTGTTAGATGTCCCTCCTTTACTGCTCTTCCAGGTTGGTGTGAAGCCTGGCTGATCTGGAATCCAGCCTGGCCTCCTGTGCTCTCCCACCTTTGCTGTCGTCGGGTAACCCTCTAATGGCTTGCCACTATCTCTCGTCACACGGTGTCTGGCTCTCTTAATGTTGACTGCGCTGGTGCCTGGGAAACTTGAAGACTCCACGGTAATCCGGATTCTCTGCTGTGCTTGTAGCTCTCCATCAGTCTGCGGGCTCCGGTGCCCGGTAAGCCATCTGGGAGAACCTATCACCGGCTCCTCTGTTCCCAAAATGCTGCTCTCCTGGAAAGCTCCTTTCCTGTCTCTCCCTCAGACGTTCTCTGTCTCTAACTTCCTCCGGTCCTCACACTGCTTGCCCTGCACTCCTCCCACTGGGGCTGGGTATCCTAGTAAAGGATTTAACCCTGTAGTCCACTGAGCTAAGGGTGTGTGTGGATGTTAGGATTAAGCCACATATTAACCACCCCATTCACTTACCACAGGGATACCACACACGCTGGTCTGGGCACAGTACCCCTTAGTGGCGCTCCGACCAGTGGGGCGCCACACATGCTTGGCTCAGGAACTTCATGCTGCCAACGTCACACATCTACAGCATTCATACATGTGTCTCAAATGTTCCCTTTGGCATCACAACTGAGAAATTTACAGTGACAATAGAATGTAAGGACATTTGCCAACAAGTGTTCAGTTTCCCTGCAGCATCAATGGAACAACACTGAAGCGTTATACAATTCTCATTACAATCAGTGGACTATACATGTAATCAAAAAGCTTGACTGCTCCTCCAGTGTGAGGAAAGCTGGATTTCACTTTGACTATAGATGTTGATTTAGACCTTTCAAAATATAAGGCATTTCACAATGACTTTTTTCTAAACCCAATTAGATGTGTTTTTTCTTTTTTTGACTTTGTGGACAAGGCACTGCAGGCAACAGAATGAAGAAGCCATCCATGTTCTACAGACGTCTTAGAACAACATTCATGTAAAGAATTTTAATATAGCATTTCATATCCCATGCATATGCAATAGAAAAAATCTGTCTGTGTGCAGTATGGTTCTTAAGGACCTGTGCACCATGTGACTGAGTCACATGGTGAGTCACATGGTGCACAGGTCCTAAAGTACAGTACTACTCACAGACAGGACCTGCGGTACCCGGGAGCAGACATCACTAGGGCTTACCAAGGGATCACGGGGAGGGTAAGTAATTGGATACTAGCGGTGCAGAAAGCACACCAAAAAATTGCCACACGAGTTGACGTGCCTATTATTTTCTGGATGCGCTTTCTGCACCACTAGCACAGCAGTCAAAAACTGCAGCGTCTGAATAGCAAATTGTAAATCCCATTCACTTTGCTGGCAGATATTTTGGCTGATACGCTTTTCGTGCCGTTTTAAGTAAAAATGTTGCATCAAAAATGGATCAAAAATGTCCAGTGTGAACATAGCCAAAGAGTTAGCTTTGTACTTCCGCCATGAATTCTTTGAAAAATGTCAGATTTGCTGTGAATTTACCCTTAAAGCCGTAATAAAATTAATCATTAGTTTCACTGTTTTGTAGATTATGGGATTTTCAACAAACCTTGAAATTGAAAAGTACTTCCACTTTGTGCAGATTTGGCCACTGGTGAGCGGCATAAAACATCTGAAGGGTGGAGTGATTAAAGATTTAAGTAGAAAACTCTTCAGCCATTTGTTTTGCTTGACTTTTCATCAAGATTTACTTACTTTAAAGGAAAATGACAATACTTTATTTGGATTATAGGTGTTGAATGGACTCAGTTTCAGGAATCTCTGTTGGCGGACATCCAGCGTATCGTGTTTTCATGTCCCGCTTATGTGCCAATCTTATACTTTGCCGGTTATTATTATTACATGCATCATTTTCCATTCACAGCTATAACAATATAATTTGATATTATGTTTTTAGTTAATGTTAAATTAAATTAAGTGCTGTAATTTCTCAATAGATATTACATACTGTCTGATTTGTTTAAAAAGAAAACATTATACTAACATAAACATAACTTTTCTGGAGTTTTAGGTTAGATGGATTAATTTATTGCAGTTTTCTTAAAAACTAGCACTTTTCATCGAAAATGAAAACAAGGTTCATTGACCAGGAATATTTGCAGTTCAAAATATGGCCCCGAAATAATATGCATACATTTAAAATTATTATTAATTACAAATACAAATAATCTAACAAAGAATGTGCTTTAATGAACTTGTCACAAGGTGTTTCTCGTATAAGGTGTGGCCACAAGCAGTAAGGTCTTACAAACAGAATAGTAAAATGCTGTATGTAAGTCCCCATGCCAATCTGTAAAACTTAAAAAATCACTTTTATTATAGTCACCTGTGGGGCGGTCCGGTCCCAGGGTCTTGATACGGTGCCTTCTCTCTTCTTAAGATCGCCGTTCTTCATGTGGATGACACGTCCTAGGTCATTTACTTACTGGTTCATTGTGTTTCTGCACATGCTATCTTCTCTTTGCTCTGCTGAGGACAGAGCAAAGAACTGTAATGCGCAGGCACAGGGAAAGGTCATAGAACACCTTCATAGTGTGCCAGTGGTTGTGCACCCAGCACAAATCTTGATAAGTTGAAAACTTATGACCACATCTTCGGTCATGGGCGACTTTTGATTTTTAAGTTTTCATTTTTCTTCTCCCATTTTTCCAAAACCTGTAACTTTTTTATTTTTACATCAATTTAGCCATTTGAGCACATATTTGTTGTGGGACGAAAAGTAGTTTTCAATGACACCATAATTTTTACCATGTAAACTACATCAAAGTGGGATGACAGGGTGAAAATAATTTTGAAAATTGTGCATTAAAAAATTACCTGGATATATGATCCTTAAGGTCAGTTTTTTCATCATGGTGTGACATGTTATTTTGTACGGTGATCTGCTACATTTGGGGAAAATATGACTTTTCACTGCACTTTTTGAGAGAGGTGCTTCAACAAAAATAAGTAATGAAAAAACACAAAAGAGAATGAAGCAAAAAGCAAAACATTGATCATTTCACACAAAACTCCAAAAATGGGCCAGACAAAAGTATTGGCACCCTCAGCCTAATACTTGGTTGCACAACCTTTAGCCAAAATAACTGCGATCAACCGCTTCTGGTAACCATCAATTAGTTTCTTACAATGTTCTGCTGGAATTTTAGACCATTCTTCTTTGGCAAACTGCTCCAGGTCCCTGATATTTGAAGGGTGCCTTCTCCAAACTGCCATTTTTAGATCTCTCCACAGGTGTTCTATGGGATTCAGGTCTGGACTCATTGCTGGCCACCTTAGAAATCTCCAGTGCTTTCTCTCAAACCATTTTCTAGTGCTTTTTGAAGTGTATTTTGGGTCATTGTCCTGCTGGACGACCCATGACCTTTGAGGGAGACCCAGCTTTCTCACACTGGGCCCTACATTATGCTGCAAAATGTGTTGGTAGTCTTCAGACTTCATAATGCCATGCACACTGTCAAGCAGTCCAGTGCCAGAGGCAGCAAAGCAATCCCAAAACATCAGGGAACCTCCGCCATGTTTGACTGTAGGGACCATGTTCTTTTCTTTGAATGCCTCTTTTTTTCTCCTGTAAACTCTATGTTGATGCCTTTGCCCAAAAAGCTCTACTTTTGTCTCATCTGACCAGAGAACATTCTTCCAAAACGTTTTAGGCTTTCTCAGGTAAGTTTTGGCAAACTCCAGCCTGGCTTTTTTATGTCTCGGGGTAAGAAGTGGGGTCTTCCTGGGTATCCTACCATACAGTCCCTTTTCATTCAGACGCCGATGGATAGTACGGGTTGACACTGTTGTACCCTCGGACTGCAGGGCAGCTTGAACTTGTTTGGATGTTAGTCGAGGTTCTTTATCCACCATCCACACAATCTTGCGTTGAAATCTCTCATCAATTTTTCTTTTCCGTCCACATCTAGGGAGGTTAGCTACAGTGCCATGGGCTTTAAACTTCTTGATGACACTGCGCACGGTAGACACAGGAACATTCAGGTCTTTGGAGATGGACTTGTAGCCTTGAGATTGCTCATGCTTCCTCACAATTTGGTTTCTCAAGTCCTCAGACAGTTCTTTGGTCTTCTTTCTTTTCTCCATGCTCAATGTGGTACACACAAGGACACAGGACAGAGGTTGAGTCAACTTTAATCCATGTCAACTGGCTGCAAGTGTGATTTAGTTATTGCCAACACCTGTTAGGTGCCACAGGTAAGTTACAGGTGCTGTTAATGACACAAATTAGAGAAGCATCACACGATTTTTCTAACAGTGCCAATACTTTTGTCCACCCCCTTTTTTATGTTTGGTGTGGAACTATATCCAATTTGGCTTTAGGAAAATTCTTTTTGTGTTTTTTCATTGAAGACAAATTAAATGAAGATAATAATACCAAATAATTTGTGATTGCAATCATTTTCAGGAAGAAACTGAGTATTATCTGACTGAATTGCAGGGGTGTCAATACTTTTGGCCACAACTGTAATATAAGTGATGGTCTCTTGTGTAGTCCAGCCAATGGGATCTTCTTCAGTTCCTCAGCTGTAATGGTAACCTCTTGGCACCACTCAATAGTTCCATTTAAATGCCTCTGTCAGTGATTTCCAGCAGTATCTAAATGATCAAACAACAGCTGCTGATACATACAGGTGCCAGCTGTATAACAAAGCTGTCAAAGCTGTTGGGTTCTGCTATAGAGTTCATCTCACAATGCACACCCTGGTGAGGACACATCACAATGTACCACGGTCTTAATTTTATTGTTGTGATGCAGTCGTCTATATGAGCATTCAGGTCATAGAAAGCTGAATAAAATGATATCTTAATATCTGTAAATAGGCTTGGACTGACCCACAGGGGAACATGGAAATTTCCAGGTGGTGCCTTGTGCTGGTCAGTCACTTACCCCCTGATATGAGCACTATTTGTCCCCTTTACATTAGATTCGCTATATACAGAGAAAAGCAGAATGTCATAATTCACTCAAACTGCACAGTGCATTAGTGTCTCACCCTGGACGGGGTCCGTGGGGTGCTTGGAACCGGGCCTTCTCAAAGTGATCTGGGGCTGCGGGATGTCACAGTGGCATGACCCGGTCCGTGATCCCCTCGTCGGGCGAGCAGTAGAAAGGGGAATATGAAAATGGGTGAAAGCAAAAATAAAATAAAAATAAAGTCGTCACGCCACCCATGGTTTGTGGCCAGATATAGCCACCGCTGTGTCAGGACCTCTGGGGATGATGGGAGTAGCAGCATAGGTACTGTATATCAGCTCTCCACAGGAAGAGCGGTTCCCCCAGGGCACCGTGTGGAAGTGGAAGTGTTAAGTTCTCTGCACCTTCAGGCAGGCTTCCACTGCCAGCCCACAGCTCAAGCTCCTACTCTCGAGTTCACAAACAAGTCTCATACAGTTCTGAGCTTTTTACCACTCGCAGTTGTTACAGTACAGTTTGGTACAGCAGTGGCTCCGGTGTGCTATCAGCAGCTGGGACAGCACCACCATTCATGTACCTTTTGGGCCTCTGTACTCTCTGTTCCGCACACTAACTACAGTCCAGCAGTCACGGGCTATTTGTGGGCACCCTTCTGGGCCTCCTAGCCCTAGTTCGACGGCCTTCCCTTTGTTGTGCCGGGGGTTGGGTCTGGTACATAAAGACCCCCACCCCGCCAGATTTCAGGATTGGGGCATGTAGCTTCCTGGCCACTTCAACATAGACGGCACTGTGGTTCCGGCCCGGGTCCTCGGTGTCCCCGCTGACTTGGACACACCTTGGACCCCTTCTTGCTTCCCTCGGTATGCAGTCTGGGACCCGGGCTAGCCATACCGCGGCACAGGCCACCGGATCCGGGTTCTTCCTGTCTGGTGTCTCAGTTAACTAGACTGCCGAGTGTCTCTCGCTAGGTGTTCTCCACAACTCAGAACTTAACTTAACTCCTCGCCTCTGGCCTCTGGACTGAACTTTGTGTTGTGCGTTTCCTTTTATTTTGTTTCTCCACCTTTACCGGGCTCTGTCTTAACTCTACACCCTCCACCTAGCTCCCCCGCTATCCCATGCTAGACATGAAGTAACTTAGACTTGGAATCGGGGGATGTGTCGGGTGTGTGTGTGGGGTGACCAATTTACGAGTCCCAGCTGCTGCACCATCCTGTAGCGACCGGTCCGCAGGGGTGCCACATTAGTACATAAAAGTACTGTGTTGATTATGCTAATGTAATATTTGAATGTAGTTGAATAGTGGGCCTCCAGTCGGTGTTACTGGTGGGCCTTTGGCAGCTAAGTCCGACACGGTCTATAAACCAATCTTATTCCAGAGAAATTCATGTTTTAACTGTATATAAATGAGCTGTTAAGATCTATGGGTTGGACACAGATTTTACTGAGAATTGGCCTCCAGAGCATATTTTAAATAAAGGAGTTACAAGTGTGAGACATGTAATTCATGACACTTTTCTCCCATAATCACACTCAGCAGAGCTAACACTATACAGAAGGAGTGAACTTTGCCTCATTACACACATTTGCAGCAGCCCTTGTCCTCTCATATTGCTATCAGTGTTGCTGCAGAGCTGTGCTTTATTATAACCAACAAAGTACAGCAGAAGTGAAGCATATAAACACTTTTGCAGTGATGTCAGCTCTGTTGTACTACGTGTACTCCCCAATGCAGGCACTATAAGGGTACCTTTACACGCCGCAACTGCGGTGAGAAATCTGACAGGCAATCTGTGGCAATGGCGTCATGTATTAAGCAGCCTTCCTGAGCAGGCTGGCCAATCATAATGCTATTGCGTTGTCTAATCAGCGTATTTGGGGCGCGGTGAAAAACATTTTAGCACGCCTATGTTTTCGCTGCGCTGAACATGTACGCCCATATTCCTTTGGTGATTGCGGCTTGTGAAACGGTGACTGGAGTCTACCGGATGTTTCCACTGTTGGTGTGGGAACTTCCGGGGAGACACGTCTCCTTAGGTTGAGGGCGAAACTGCGGCGTCTAACAGCGCCTTTGGCGTTCGGAGGCAGCCGTGAAAAACGTGCACGCACACATTAGGTTGCCTCCGATCGCCACCAAAAGTTGCGGCGTGTAAAGGTACCCTTATGGCCCCTTTACACGCAGCTACAGGTAACAGGTTGTCCACAGGTAACTTACTGGTTGCAGTGAAATCATGGAGACATAGTTCCATTTGTACACAGCAACAAGATAGAACCATGTCTCCATGATTTCACTGCAACCAGCAAGTTACCTGTGGACAACCTGTTACCTGTAGCTGCGTGTAAAGTGGCCATTAGGGTACCTTTACACGACGCAACCGTGGTGAGAAATCTGACAGGCAATCTGTAGCCCCGTCACCGTCTCCCTGAAATTGCCTCGAAATTACGGCATGTAATTGGGGAATCTGGCGGCAATCAAAAATGTTGCGCCTGGTTCCGATTTCACAGCACTGCTCCAAAACGAGAGGCAACCACGAAGGGGAAATTCCCTGCTTTTGGCATGTGAAGGGGCGATAGGGATGGAATCAGCGTTGCCTACTGATTTCCCGGAGGCGTGCCACAGTGTTCTGGACACCGCGCCCCGTCAGCGATGATTGGTGGCGGATACTGTGTTTTCATTGGCTGTTCCTTCACAGGGCACCATATTTGAACAGCTGTCCATTCACACTACACAATGGCAATCGCATCATGTAATAGCCAGCCTTCCTGCGCAGGCTGACCAATCATAACGCTATTGCGTTGTCTAATCAGCGTGTTTGGGGCGCGGAATACACCAGTCTGTCACGCCTATGTTCTTGCGGCGCCAACCATGTACGCCCACATGCTTTTGGGGATTGCGGCGTCTGAAGCGGCGAGGGAACTCCACAGGATTGATTCTGCTGTTGGTGTAATTGCGACGTGTAAAAGCGCCTTCGGCGTTTTTGTTCGGAGGTAACCATGAAAAATGTGCACGTGCACATTAGGTTGCCTTCGATCGCCTCCAAATGTTGCGGCGTGTAAAGGTACCCTAAGAGGATGCCTGCAGTGCAAATGTGTTAAAACAACAGAAGTGAACTTAGTCTTATTACAGAGGTTAGCTCTGCTGTTCTGTCATAGTTCTGATGTCACTCCAAAGCTGTAAAATATCAGTTATTACATGTCTCACACAGGTAACGACATCTTTT
This sequence comes from Allobates femoralis, assembly GCA_033576535.1. Classification (NCBI taxonomy): domain Eukaryota; kingdom Metazoa; phylum Chordata; class Amphibia; order Anura; family Aromobatidae; genus Allobates; species Allobates femoralis. The sequence continues at coordinate 165,737,428 of JARQOC010000002.1, forward strand.
CTTTCATTCAACTCCAATTTTCCATTTCTACTTTTTTTCTCCCCTTCTTCCAAGAGCCATAACCTTTTTATTTTTCATTCAATATAGATGTATGACTGCTTGTTTTTGTGTGACGAGTTGAACTTTTGAATTACATCAGTCATTTTACCACATAGTGTACTTGAAATTGGAAAGAAAATTTGGACAAGATTTCATCAGCCACCAGAGATGTGGAGATGCAATAGCAATGTAAAATGCTCCATTCCTTCTGGTAGAACTGATATTGTAGGTAATGTTGTCTGCTATCTGCTGATAAAAGGTGTATACAGTTGTGCAATGTTCATTTTTTATGCTGCCATTGGCAGACATTTTTGAATGCAGACTGCCATATTTTTCAAACTATAAGATGCAATTTTTCCCCCTAAGTTTTTTGGGGAAATTGGGGGGTGCGTCTTATAGTCTGAATGTTTGTGCTGTAAGGGGGTTGCTTTGGAATGCTGACTGGAGGCTGGAGGAGGTTGGGGCATTCTGCAGCTGTTGCCTGTGATCATGTAGGCTCACTCATTAAGCTAATATCATATTCACTGCACTGCACAGAATATTACATTAGCTTAAATAGCAGGGACTAGGATCACAGGCCGCAGCTGCAGCGATTGTGTTTCTGCATATTCACTGTTCCCCAAGCACTATGGCATGGGGAACAGTGAATATACCAGACGATCATGATCAGCCTCTCCATCGTTCCCACCGGCAGTACTGCCAGCGATGGCCTCCTGTGTAATGCTGAACACTGTGATCAGTGTGTAAAGCGGGTGCTGGACAGTAACATCATCGCTATGGGCCCGCTCTACACACTGATCACTGTGTTCAGCATTACACAGGAGGCCATCACCGGTGGTGCTACAGGTGGGATCGATGGAGAAGGGGAGCGTGATCATCCAGTGTATTCAATGTTCCGCATGACATGATGCTTGGGGAGCAGTGAATATGCAGAAACACAATCACCACTGTGGGAGGTACCGATGGAAAGGTATGATCTTTTTTTTTTGTCTAAGTGATGGGGGGCCATGTACCAGGATGGGGGGGTGATATATATATATAAACCAGGATGGGGGATTATGTATATAAATCAGGATGGGGACATGTATAACAACCAGGATAGGGTGATCATATATATAAAGCAGGATGGGGGGGGAACATATATTACCAGGATGGGGGATGTCACACGTGCTAGGGTCTGAGGTACTCGGTAACGGGGCCAGTCGATTCAGTGGGAGGTCACGGTGGCGGTGACTTGGCTCCGTGGCCCTGGGCTTGCAGAAAAAGGGGATATTTACAGGGGATAGTTTGTGACGCCACATGTGGTATTCATCCAGGGGTAGTCGACGCTGAAGGTTATGACCGCTGGGCAGATGGTAGTTAAGCCGGTAAAGCTCCCACAGGTGGAGCTGAGCCCCATGGATGGAGTTAATAGTCTATGGTGATTATCGCTGGAGTGCAGGACGGAGGGAGCAAGTAATAACTGGAGGACATAAAAGGGTGCAGTTTCCATTACCTTTACTTGGTAGATGGTTTACAGTCCGGAGCACTGGTTACAAGTGGTAGAAGGGATCCGGCCAGCATGGAAGCATTCGGGGATCCACCTCACCAGGTGGGATAGGAAGTCATCCTGCTGTGCTCTCTCCTTTGGTCCCTGTGTTTTGTAGCTACGCTGCGGCCCTTCTCCTGTTTTCTGGTTCTAGCCCATATGGCAGGCAGCACAAGCTTTCCTTAGATGCCACCATGCTGCAGGCAGCCCCAGGCTCTCAGCACACTGCTGTGCAGCTGGGTGTTTGGTGCGGTCAGGAGACTTGCAGTCCCTTGCCCTCCAGATTCGGCTGTTAGGATGTGCAGCACCCGCACAGCCCAGGAATTTGGTGTCCTTTTCCTGGCGCTCCACTCCGGGGTGAGCTTAGTCGTCGCTCATGCCCCAGAGCCCTCTCCTCTTCTTCCTCACTCTTACCTCTTTTCAGACGTTCTGACTAGCCCCTCCTCCTGGCCGGAACCCGGGCAACTCCCCTGAAGTCGGTTTCTAGAGCTCCCCCTTCTGGCTTGGAATCAGGAAAAGTGTTGCATTCTGGTGTTACCTAGTGTGGGGACCTCTTCTTGCTTCCTGGCATGACATCAACGCCTGTGAGGGAGGCAATGCCACTGTGGTAACCAGACCACTGGGGTGCCACAAGGACATTAGTACACATTTGGGAACATTACCATATAACAGTGTCAGCAGTCGATTACTCCTCCATAACAGTGCATTATGACCTTATTTTTTGCTTAGTTTTTTTTTCATATTTTCCTCCTCTAAAATCTGGGGGCGTGTTATGGTCCGGTGTGTTTCATAGTCCGAAAAATATGGTATGTAGTTTACAACATTTGTAGAATAAGGGTGGTGATGAGCATAGCTTTTAATCCTTTGCCTGTAGCCAACAAGTAACCACATATACAGTATGTGATGAAATGGACCCCTTTAATGTATAACCTATGAGGATTTCTTATTTTTCCAGACAATATTGTATTTTGGTTTGCAAACTTGTAATATGCCACTCATGGGTTACACACGATTTCTAGTAGCCTGCTAGTATTTAAAGTGGGTAATGTAATTATCTACCTTGTGATAAGCAACTCATTGTAAATACAAGTCTTGTAGATGTTTGGTGATGTGGACTTATGTAATGCAATTATCTCTCCTCTGTAAAGTCAGAGAAACTTAATCCTGTTAGAATGCCATTGTATTATGCATTTTGATGCTGACCAAGGGGATCTGAACCTGGATTATAAAACCACAAGGACTTCAGCATGGAATGATCGGATTTGTTTGGAATAACAAAGACTGCATAAGAAAGCCTCCCAGGTTGGGACGATCCAGTCACCTGGCTACAGACTTTGCTGTGCTATATTCTAATCCCTGGTGAGCCAGTGGAAGGGTGAGACTCTGTTAACTTTTACATGTGTTTTGCTGGTTATGTGTTATATGCTGTTAACTGTTTGGGGAACCAATAAAGCTTTAATATTGTGTTTCCCTCACCCTGTGTTGTCTGAGTAGTGTTCCGCCCACGGTTAAGGAGCTCAGGCGCTCAGTTTGGGGATGAGCCCTGGTCCAGGCTGTCTTTCTAAAGGAGGCTGGGCCAGCGGACGAGAGCACCCACTGACCCCCGCCGGGTCTCCAAACAGTATATGTCAATTAGATGATACACAATATTATATATTATAAAGGGAAATAGTTTATATGTTAAACATAAAAGAGGTTGTCCATTATTAAGCCAAATTCACTGACAGGTAAGTTCTACTGCTTTAGAATAAAAAAAACAGCATTACTAATATGTGAAAGGTGAATTGACACATGGGCTTCCACAAGTGAACAGTGTTTATTTTATTCTTTAAATGCATCATTATTTTGTGGCCTGATTTTCGACTGGAAATAGACAACCATTTATTGAATATCCATTGCATAAATATATAATGTTCACTACATTACTAGTACATAGGAGTAGCTTGGCTTAGAAAACCCTTTTCAGATACCTTATTGAAGAATTCTGAATGAATTGATGAGAAATGCTGTTCACAGTCCTCATACTTTTGTCACAATTGAAAGTGCCTGCAGTGAACTACATGGACGTTCAAAGTCATTGACTTCACTGTCAACTGTAATACTTTCCTTGCCTTCCAGTAGCACTGAAAGGAAACAGATCATTTGCTTCTGAATTTCCCCACAGATAACAGCTGGGGGTCTCAGCAGCAGTATGTGATCGGCTTTAGCCATGTGATCCATCTAGCAAAAGAAGTCAAACGCAGTTGAGTTATGTTTTATAGAAGGAGGAAACCCTACACTGATGTTCTTATCTATATATACAGTAAGCCTGAATAATGAATGTGACATTGTAAAAATTCTGTCAGCTCTAAAGAGGCTTCCACATTCAGACTTGGTGCAGGCCACTATATAGGGGAATCACTGGTTTACACCCTTTGATCCCTACGCAGGGGTCTGGACTTTGCTGCAAGGACTCCCAGGTTGCATCTCCAAAGTAATCACTGATGGAGAGATCAGAAAAGAGTCATAGAATGAGACCAATGCTTATACCTGGAGAGTTTGTCCACTTCCTCACTGAAGTGACAATTTGCATATTTCCCAGAGGAGCATCACAGCTATAAGTCTCCTTATCAGCTTATCTGTCTCCTTATGCCTGCAGGCAGATTCCTCTCCATGAGGAAAATAGCTAGTTTCCTATGCCCATAGAATAACTTTAATGGGGTTGTCCAGTGAAAATAAATTATCATCTATTCTCATTATAGGTAATAGCTTATTGATCAGTGGAGGTCTGAGAGCTGGAACCTACGCTGATTGGGAAAATGGGGCACTTTTATCCCCGTCAAAAAGTGCATGCTCCATTTATTCATTATTGGACTGCTGAGCACTACTCACAGGTTTTTCTGCAAGCAGCACAGAGAATGAATGGAGCTTCAATCCAGCATCTTCTGGTCCTTGTTGCATTGGAATAAAAGTGCTCCTTTGTGGACAAAAATTCCTTGCTCCGCCAAACGTTGTGGGCCGCAGAGGTCAGACCTCCATCATTCATTGAGTTGTGGTCTATCCAGAAGATAGGTGATAACTTGTCAATGAACAACCCCATTAATAACTTTATCCAGAATCAGAGTTTGTGTTGGAATCAGGCCGCAACAGAATCCAGATATACAGAATAATAAGAAAGGTAAAGGGTCGAACAATCCCAGGTCAAAACTAGAACAATTGCACAAGCTCCCTGATTGGATGGTCAGCAAGACAATGGAATGACTGGGAATAAGCATGTTTCACATGAATCGTCCAGCATCCCTGCCAATGCTGCCAAGACCAGTGTAGTGGTGCCAATCAGTAGAGAGCATTGAGGAACAATCACAAAGGTTCAAATTGCTTGGAAATTAATGCATTCACTGACTACAAGAGCTTGGCTTAAACTAATTATCAGATGTAGGTTAACGATCATGCTTTCATTGGCTTTTTTCTTGAGAAATGAATGGCAGTGGTGCTAACATGCTACAGACACCCTGTGACATTTTCTTTCTGAGTGTTGGAAGTGGATGGTTTCATTTAGTCCGTGATGGAGTTACTTAACCTTTTCATTTTCACTTACTTTTTAACCATTGCCATCATTTTAAGGTTCTGGCTTTAAACAAGAGGCTGCTTCATTTCTGTGATTTTTGAATGACTTGTTGAAAGGTGTTAGTTGGTGCCAGCATGGTCTGTCAGGCATATTTTGTCAAATAACAGCATTTCACTGTACTGTGATCATCATGAAAGCTGATACTCCACTTGTTTGTGAGCTATGGAATGTTAGCGACCTCGGAGAATTTTCATCCTGGAATGAGACAAATGAGAGTTTAAAGTCCCCCAGACCTTATGGATCTAAGTGGGAAGATTACATTAATCTTTACTGTCTCAGTGGCATCCAGCCATGAATTTTTGAATGTGGGCCAAGTCAGATTTACTCACTACGAAAAAATAGTAGTAAATATTACAAATAAGGTGCAAAAAAAGTATAGAGCACATGTAGTTGTGTTATATTTATTCATTACTCTAGTGGAATTAGGAGATGACACTACTTATTTATGCATTAAAATCGAACAATGAAGCAGAATACGGCATTTTACAACACATGGATTTTAACAGAGATGGTAAAGGATAAAAAAATAACTATTGCAAATTGAATGAATACAGTATATCAATTATTCATGATGGGTAATTTTCCTACATCAATCTCATGTTGTTGGTAATCTGTGAACTACAGTTATTTATTATAAACTTTATCACTAAGGATGAGTGAATCTCCAGAAATACAAATTTGACACTTTGCGTGAACTTAATAGGGATCTTTGATTCACAGTAAATCAATTTGTTGCAAATGGAAAAGACCGTACTCCAATGTCACCAATTGGTCTAAGCAAATATATATGAAACTTTGAGATGTCCTAGGACTAGAATCTTCACTGAAGCTGGTCTTATGTAGTAGGAGCAAAAAGTCCAGAAGCAACTCCACAATAGACGAGAAAAATTAGGGCCACACAAAACTATCGAAGTCTGAATAGTAGCATAAAATATTCACAGACCACCGACTTTTGTAATAATGCTTTGTCCAGGTAGTTCTTCTAAACGGACAGCATTCATGGATGGCTCAATTTTGCAAACTAAAACCATGCACTCATCCTGCCTGACCAGTGTTTAGCCCTTCTAGCTTCTTTGAGAGACCAAGCAAAAAGGGTCAAACTCTCATCAAGCAGGACGATGACTTTTTTTTTTAAATCCTACTATATAATTGCCTTATCGTGGTTGTCTGTCTCTCTGTAATGGAAATCCCGCTGAGCGCGGCGACCAATCAGCGACAGGCGCAGTCCGGCCACGAATTGGTGTGGAATTTGAACCACACACACCACCGCTACCGTCAGGAGATCAGTAGCGCTAGCCGCTGATCTCCCAAAGATATCCACGGGTCATCTCCTGCCGCACAGAGGTCCACGGCGATGCAGCCAGGAGATGACTGGCTGAGCGCTGCGACCAATCAGCAGCGCGGGATTTAAAACCACTGCCAAGCCGCGGGCCGCTTCGCTGATTGGTCACCGCAAGCCGTGACGACCAATCAGCAAAGCGTGTTTTAAAACACGCGTCAGGAGTGCTGATTGGTTGCCGTGGCTGGCGGCGACCAATCAGCGAAGCGGGCCACGGCTTGGTGGGGAATATGAAGCATGCACCACTGATTGGTCGCTGCCAGCCGTGGCAAACAATCAGCACTCCTGATGCGTGTTTTAAAACACGCTTTGCTGATTGGTCATCGTGGCTGGCGGTGACCAATCAGCGAAGCGGGCCATGGCTTGGCGGTGGTTTTGAAACCCGCACCGCTGATTGGTTTCATATCCCCCGCCAAGCCGGGGGCTGCTTCGCTGTTTTAAAACACGCACCAAGAGTGCTCATTGGTCGCCTCTGAGTGCGGCGACCAATCAGTAAAGCGGCGTGGTGGCCATATCGCAATACCCATAACTTGGGTGTTCCAATATGGCGGTCTGGGTACTACCGCTGAGAGCAGCCGGCTGAGCGTGGCGACCAATCAGCGGCACGGGATTCATATCTCTCGCCAAGCCGCAAGCCGCTTTGCTGATTGGTCACAGCCAGCTGCTGGGACCAATCAGTGAAATGTGTTTTAAAACACGTGCCAAGAGCACTGATTGGTCGCCGCTGAGTGCGGCGACCAATCAGTGAAATGGTGCAGTGGCCATATTGGAATACCCATAACTAGCCGCAGGCCGCTTCGCTGATTGGTCGCCGCCAGCCGCGATGACCAATCAGCGAAACGTGTTTTAAAACAGGTGCCAGGAGCGCTGATTGGTCGCCGCTAAGTGTGGCGACCAATCAGCGATGCGACCCGCGGATTGGCGGGGGATACGAATCCCGTGACGCTGATTGGTTGTTGTGGCTGGCTGAGTGGTTAGCACTGTATGGTGGCTCTGTGGTTAGTATTGTATATGGTGGCTCAGTGGTTAGCACTGTATGGTGGCTCAGTTGTGACACTGTATATGGTGGCTCAGTGTTTAGCACTGTATATGGTGGCTCAGTGGTTAGAACTGTATATGGTGCCTCAGTGGTTAGCACTGTATGGTGGCTCAGTGCTAACACTGTATATGGTGGCTCAGTGTTTAGCACTGTATGGTGGCTCAGTAGTTAGCACTGTATGGTGGGTCAGTGGTTAGCACTGTATGGTGGCTCAGTGGTTAGCACTGTATGGTGGCTCAGTGGTTAGTATTGTATATGGTGGCTCAGTGGTTAGCACTGCATATGGTGGCTCAGTAGTTAGTACTGTATATGATGGATCAGTGGTTAGTACTGTATATGGTGGCTCAGTGGTTAGCACTGTACGGTGGCTCAGTGGTTAGCACTGTATGGTGGCTCAGTGGTTAGCACTGTATGGTGGCTCAGCAGTTAGCACTGTATGCTGGCTCAGTGGTTAGCACTGTACAGTGGCTCAGTGGTTAGCACTGTACAGTGGCTCAGTGGTTAGCACTGTATGGTGACTCAGTGGTTAGCACTGTATGCTAGCTCAGTGGTTAGCACTGTACAGTGGCTCAGTGGTTAGCATTGTACGGTGGCTCAGTGGTTAGCACCGTTTGGTGACTCAGTGGTTAGCACTGTATGCTGGCTCAGTGGTTAGCACTGTATGCTGGCTTAGTGGTAACACTGTATGGTGACTCAGTGGTGAGCACTGTATGGTGACTCAGTGGTTAGCACTGTATGGTGACTCAGTGGTTAGCACTGTATGGTGACTCAATGGTTAGCACCGTATGGTGGCTTAGTGGTTAGCACTGTACGGTGGCTCAGTGGTTAGCACTGTATGGTGACTCAGTGGTTAGCACTGTATGCTGGCTCAGTGGTTAGCACTGTATGCTGGCTCAGTGGTTAGCACTGTATGGTGGCTCAGTGGATAGCACTGTATAGTGGCTCAGTAGTGAGCATTGTATGGTGGCTTAGTGATGGGAGGCAGGCACATGGGAGGCAGAAGGCGCAGAGTAGGGGGAAAGCACAGGGGAGGCAGAGGCACAGGGGAGGTAGAGTCATAGGGAGAGAAAGCGTACACAGGGGCTGAGAGCACACAGAGCGGAGAGAAAGGCACAAGTAAGACAGAGCTCACAGCGGAAGAGACAGCACAGAGAGGAGAGAGGGCACAAGGGGACACAGGCACAGAGACTGCCCTCCCGATGCAATAGCATTGGGCCTATTTCTATATTCTATAATACCTGATGCATCAGTATCGGGCCACCATCTAGTTACATTCTATTGATATGCTGACAATCTTATTCTCTTTGGTGAGTTTACTCATTGCATCTTTGAATATTTTTTTTTATTGGTTAATAACAGGGAGGGGGGCATAACATTTTTTTGGTCCAAGGGTCACATTGTCATTCTGAGCCAACCAAAGGTCTGCAATTTTTTTTAAAAGAGTATTAACATGAATACCTCTACAAAACCAGGTTTTAAGTATTTGAGACGGATTTTGGGAGTTTTTGGTCCAAAAAAAATCATTGTGAACAAAGCCAAATTTAAACTGAGTTTTAGGAGCAAAAACTCAAATCCTCCTCATAAAATCCAAAATTGAGGATTTTTTAGTTTTAACATGAAGCTTGTTATGGATTGCTACATGATCAGAACTACCATCAGTGCATGAATACATCACCAAATTTAGTGCAATGATCATCTGCAGTTCCTGATCAGCCCCATATATACTTGTATTACATCAACCTGCAACTCTCAGTATGTCCTTAAAGGTACCGTTACACGCTTCAATATCATTTTAGATATCACCAATGATCTCGGTCGTTAGGACGTCTTTTTGACATCGTTGGTGAGCTGTCACACGTGTAGATATCATGGACGATGCACCATGATGTAGTGAGCAGGTATCGTTTGCACAATCCAGCGAATAATATTTGTTCACTGCTGTGAATGGGCGAAGTCGTGAACGACATCGTTATCGCGGTGTCACACAGAACGAAGCTGCAGGTTGGCTGATCGTGAATCGTTTGATTTGAGAACATGTTCTCAAATCTGCGATCAACAATCCAACGATTTATCGTAATTTAATCTCGGGTGTCACACAGGACGAAGTAGTAACGATGTCGCTTGAACGACTCCAAACCCGTGACGTTTAAGCAATATCGTTAACAATCTCGTACTGTGTAACGGTACCTTAACAGTGGTAAGGAAATGCTGAAAATTGTTATCAGACATCAGTATCTTGCAGATGTGTCTCCCGGGGCTGACCAGCTGGGGCGCCACACAGACCAAACAGAAACCACAGCACTGATTATACTGAAATGCAGATAGTATGACAAATAAATATTTACATCTAAGTAACTTATAGGGGACATTTTCTCTGATCCCTTTTCTCTCTACATAGAACAGATGCTATGATGACATTTCATGCACATCCAGAAATAATTCCCTTAAGAAGTAACATTATACTGCCCCATAAATTGAGATATCTCCCATCCTACACCATTGAATAAATAATTACCCATTATTGTGCTTCCTGAACAAAATATCCCCTCACACTGCCCCTCTCCATAATATTCCACCCACACTGTCCCTCTCCAAAATGTCACCTTACACTGCTCCACTCCGTATTGTCCCTCCTCTCTGTCCTTCTCCATATTATTCCTCTCCGCACAGCTCATCTCCTTAATTTCCCCCACACATCTCTACTTCATAGTTACCTCCTCCACACAGCTTCTCTCCTTAACATTTCCCTACATGGCTCCTTTTGGTAATCCCTTCCCACACACACACAGCTCCTTTTTGTAATTTCTCATCGACAAAACTCCTCTCCATAATATTCCTCCTCACACAGCTTCTCTGAGTAATCCCCCCACAGCTTCTCTCTACAATTTCATAGTTACAGCAACACCCCTACTACTACAATAAAATGTTTGATCTTTGGCTCCTCTTGGAGTGGCTTACCTTTTCCAGCACATCCTTGCCTTCTCTGCGCTTTGACAACAGTATTGAGGTGAAGTCATAATATGGCGTGATGACCTAATCACACTGCTGCATGTTGGAATGGTGGTTGACGAGAGCTCCTCTGCTCTGCCCTAGTCATGGCGACAAAGTGTTTAACTGTATTTTGTCTTTCAGACGTGAATACAGTTGAAAAGAGGGTGGTTGGAGCCAGAATCTCCCGTTCCCTATGGGCTGAACAACATCTTTCGGTGGACCGCATGCAGCACATGGACCATATGATGTGCAGGCCTGGTTCATACTATACTTTGGCTAGTCTTCAAATCACGCCATTTATTTTGAGAGTATTTTAGGCATTATGAACACCAACCGAGTGTAAAGTCGTAATCTAAAATTAATCCTTATGGAAATAGCCTGGTAAGAAGAACAAAGCATTTCTACAAAAGCTGTCAGTCTAAGAGTTCTTGGTAGTAACACACAGCCTTTTTAATAACAAACAGCACAGTCAGGCCTTTTATGATATTTAGTATAAAGATATGCATTTTGTTTTAATTTACCAAACTTTATTTTTAAATACAATTACCCAATTATAAAAGGGTGTGACAAAAAAATCTGTGTAAATGCCCAAAATATTAAAGTAAATCAGAGAAATATTGAGAACAGCAAATTACAATAGCAAAACGTGTGCGATAATCAGTCCTGTCTGTTTGTGACACGCACACTTTGTAACTATTAGACAGAAAAATAGTTATTGTTTCATTAAATATTCTTTTTTTTATTGACACAATTCCCTTCTATGAAAAAGGAGAGGCAAGAAAAACTCAGTAGGTGCCACAATGATTATCGCAACAGGCAACAAAAATATTGTATAGAAATAACTACAAAACTGGTGCAAAAAACAACACTCTATGTGAGTTCTGGCATGGACGCGGCTATAAGAAATGGTCTATAGTGAAGAGGCCGGAGATGCAGTGCAATGGCAAAAGGAAGAGGACCAGATGGCAGCTAGCTAGGTCAGCATTAGGGTGCGTTCACATCTGCGCATATATTGCTTAGAATCTCAGCCAGGAAAAGTAGGAGTCATGAGTTTTTTCCTCACTTAGCATCTGTATGCCATGCAAGTGCTGTGTGAGTGTGTGTTTTTTCACTCACCTAGAAAAAAGCACACTCGCACACCACACGCTTGACATACAGATACTAGGCGGAAACAAAAACACATGACATACACGTTACATATGGATGCCAGGTTAGGAAAAAAACACGACATTCCTATTTTTCCTGGCTGAGAATGTAGATGATTTTATGTACGCAGATGTGAATGCACCCTTAAAGGGAAAATGTTGGAGTTATGGGTGATATGTAAGTCAAATGTTCATAGATCATGGATAACGTTTCAATTTTCCGCATACAAAGTCATGTGAGGGGTTGTTTTTATGTATTACAGGGCATTAGACATGTCAGTGTTACACTGAAAAGAGGCCTTTTAGACCTCTTTAATAGCAGGACCTTATAGGTCTCGGAATCTACCAGACCATGTTTTTATTCTTTGACCTCTGGTACTTATGACAACCATCAGCACCACATTATTGCTCCAATGGATGCCAATGGATTGAAAGAGGGTTCACTCTCTCAAACTTCTAAATGGATGCTATTGACTATAGCATTCAAAGGCTTTCAGAGCCTAGGACATTGCTGGCACCCGGTTGGTTGTTACTGCAGAAACTCGACTGCCAGTTAAGCCGAGCTCTTGAAGTAATTCTGACTTTGCTTGCATAATTCCTTGATGTACTGGTACATCCATTTGCGAGAAAATCTAGACAAATAGAAAGTACTAGAATGTTAGGAAGGGATTAAGACTCCATTTTTTTTTTTAAACAATTCTCCTTCCTAAGAAGTAGCTTTAAAAAAATGCTAAGTCAACTCCAACAATGCTACAGCAACAAGTCGCAGTGGGATTTGATCAATTAGCATAACAAAACATAACAAAACATAATAAAACAGATGCAAAAATCAGTGTTGTCAAGAGTGTGACAGTGACACGCACAGTTGTTGCTGTCAAACTGTAAGATGATTTCCTAATATTCAATGTTACTTTTTTTAATGCAATTCTTTCCCAAAAAAGACCAAAGAAAGAAAAACTGCAAGGTACGGTAAATACATTAACAGTTCCTGCTTCTGCTTTAAGGCTATGGATAAACAGCTAATTTGGCAGCAACATATGTCGCATAGTCAAAGTTCTGATGCGTCACTATTACATTATAGTGAATGGCATCACATTGCAACTCCGAGGACACTGCAACCAGCATGTCACAAAATGTCTAACCATTTCAGATCTTTTTGCGACTTGATCGCCACGATTGCAGTAACCGTAGGGTTGAAATGCAACCACATTGACTAGTATTATCAGATGTAGCAGCGACATACAGCAAACGTGAGCCACTTGATATGCTTCATGGCCAAAGTCACCATGTAGCCTTATAAAAAGCTATAGTCTCTTTTGAGTGGCTCTAGTACACCATGTGATGATAACTGCAAGACATTATAGGGAAGCCCGACTGCCCTCACCCGGGAGATCATATGATGTTGTTTATCCATCTTCTTCAAGCCTTCACATTTTAGATAATCCACACAAAGCAAACAGCAAAGTATTTGAATACACTGACTTTGCAAATCTCTCAAATTTCAATGTGATTTTGATTTGCTTTAAATCGATTCAATCTTCTTTATCATTTATTATAGATTTCCAGTTTATAAATGAGAATCGAAATGTTTTTGTATGGATTTTTCATTCTTTACAGTAATGACTCTGGATCTTTCGGGCAAGCTCACACAGTGCAAATTTGATCAAAAGAATTTGATACAAAAAGAGAAGACATATAAATCTTTTACTTTTCCTCCCTGGAGCTGGCTAAAACGATCATATAAAAAATTCCATCGAAATGTTATGCGTAAATCTGGTGTGAGAAAGTTTTCCTTTCATGTGTTCATGAGAACACAAATAGAGAACACAAATAGTTTTATGTGGGTCATGAAAGATAAATAGGTAACTGGCGCCTGCTGTGCGGCACTGTTGCTGCCTGCTTTTATAATATGATTTATTCTTGCATAATTCAGGTCTCATTTGTAAAGCATATAAAAATTGTGCTGGCATTGAAAGGGCTGGCTAAGCAGTTAGTCTAATTTCTCAAGAGTAGAATACATGGTAATACCTATTTTAGAAAACTAGAGGCAGCACTCAAAATAGGAGGTAGCTTGACTCAGCTGCAGTGATACAGTGCTGTGCAAATTAATTGGGACACAGCATTTTTGTAAGTAAAATCGTAAGTTGGGGTTACCAGTCAGTGATTCAAACCAGTTTTAACTGCTTTGAACAGGTGTGAGTGTACAACCTTGAGTAACAAAATGTGGTTTGACTGGTTTTAGTCAGAAAATAACAGCTAGCTGCCCCCTCAGCTTCAGTTGAGAGCTTGTTTCTGTGAGGAGTGGTTTAGTGTACTTTTTCTCTCAGTGTGATTCGTGCCTGTAAAAATAAATGTTACTCCACAGTAGAGGTCTAGAATTATTACTCTTAATGAACATACAAGTCTGACTGTAAGAGAAATCGCCTCCACCGTTGGTATTGGAAAATCTACCGTTTCAAGAATAATTCGCACACACAATGAAACTGGATCGTTTTCTCCAAAATGAAAAGGGACATGTGGAAGAAAAAGGAAAACGACACCAAGAACTGATAAAACACTTATCAGCAATAGTAAAATGAATGCAAGAAAAACAAGTAAACACTTGCTTTGTCTCAATTAATTTTCACAGCACTGTATCTGGCACAAATCACAAAACATGCCCACTAGTGAAGAGCGAGTAGTAAGATGCTCAGGTTTGGATAGCTCTAACCAAATACCGTATATACTCGTGTATAAGCCGAGTTTTTCAGCCCAAAATTTGGGCTGAAAAGTCCCCCCCTCGGCTTATACACGCAGCGGCAGGGGGAAGCAGTTCATATATGCCCCCCAAAAGCTGGCACTGTCCCCCCTTGTAAGGGCCCCCCCCCGCTGCTTATACATTACCATCCCGGTGTTCTGATCAGCGCCGCTCCTCGGTGCTCCTTCTTCATCCTCCCGTCCTCGCTGGCTGCATCCGGGATCTCCGGCCGTTGCAGGCATATGACGTCATCGCGCGACGGCCGGAGATCCCGGATGCACCCAGCGAGGACGGGAGGATGAAGAAGAAGCACGATGAGCGGAGGCTGATCAGAACACCGGGATGGTAATGTATAAGCAGCGGGGGGGGGGGGGGGCGCCTTACAAGGGGGGACAGTGCCAGCTTTGGGGGCTCGTTGGTACCCCCAGGGGCTGTGGGACCCCTGGGGGCTGTGGTACCCCCTGGGGGCTGTTGGTACCCCCAGGGGGCTGTTGGTAACCCCAGGGGGCTGCTGGGTACCCCCTGGGGGCTGCTGGGTACCCCTGGGGGCTGTTGGTACCCCCAGGGGGCTGCTGGGTACCCCCAGGGGGCTGCTGGGTACCCCCTGATGGGCCTGCTGTACCCCTGAGGGCTGCTGGTACCCCCAGGGGGCCGCTGGGTACCCCCTGGGGGCCACTGTATAACCCCTGGGGGGTGCTGTATAACCCCTGGGGGCTGCTGTATAACCCCTGGGGGCTGCTGTATATACTGCTGAGGCCTGTATACCACTGGGGCTGCTGTATATACCACTGGGGCTGCTGTATTATATACCACTGGGGCTGCTGTTATACCACTGGGGCTGCTGTATATACTGGTGGGGTCTGTATATACCACTGGGGAGGCTGCTGTATACCACTGGGGCTGCTGTATATACTGCTGGGGAGGCTGCCGTATACTACCACTGGGGAGGCTGCTGTATACTACCACTGGAGGGCCTGTATACTACACTGCTGGGGGCTGTACACCTGTGCTGGGGTCCACCCTCGGCTTATACACGAGTCAATAGGTTTTCCCAGGTTTTGGGGGCAAAAGTAGGGGGTCGGCTTATACACGGGTCGGCTTATACACGAGTATATACGGTACTTTGAATAAGTAATGAGTATCGAATTCAATGCAAGTCAATGGGGAACTTACTCGGATCTGAATACTGAAACAGTTCAAAGTATTTGGTTAGAGCTATCCGAACCTGAATATCTCACTAGTTGCTCATCAGAAGTCAATAAGTCACATTCTGTTTAAGTACTTGCACTAAAGTAAATCTCTGAAACTACTGTTGCTGCATTTCAGGCAAAGTAGCTAATCCCATAGTAGAACATAAAATATGTTTAGAATAAAAGCACTTTCACAGTGTATTTTATCAATAAAAAGGAGGAAAATTATAATTCCTTTAAAATGTTTTATTCTAAAATAAAGCCTCATACGTTTCCACTAGGTAGATTCTCTGTAGTGAAATGGAAAGTAAAACTAGTTATACTGGTAGACTGCAGCAAAATTTTCTGTTAGCAAGTGGCCTCCAAACTTGCTATTAGCGGGCGCGGATCCACACCCTGGTGCAGTTTTCCTGCGGCCTGACTTAGAAGCGGGGGGGGGAGGGGGGGCTGTCAGTTGACTGAGAAGCGGGGGGGGGGGCTTCAGTCTGACTGAAAGGGGGGGGGTCTGTCACCATTACCTGATCAATGATTCCACGTCACAGAGCCGGCGTCTCGCGTCATGCCGCAAAGCAGCCCGCGCGCCGTTCGTAGGGCGCCTAGATGTGGACTATACACGCCACCGCATTGCACCCCTGGCTATGAGGGCTTCATAAGTTATAATGCACCTGCAAGTCCTGTAGCATGACATAAATGCACTATCATGTCAAGTCCGGATTGAACTCACGATTACATCTGGAGCATAATTATATCTAATACTGTACAGAAATTAAAGATTTAATATTTAGATATTGGCTTACCATTAAAGTAAGTCCTCAACAGTTCAAAATCCAGATGTTGTGCACAATATAAAATGCTGGAGCAGCACTCTGCAGCTGAACTCATATTCTCTTCACAGAAAACAAGTAATAGTGGAGAAGTGAAATCCATACCGATATGAAATTGGTGACGTAATGCAGGAATAGGTTATCAATATCTATTTTCTTTTTCATTGTTTCTCTTAAAGAATATTACAGGTAGATTTATTTGCAACCAAAGATTTTTAGGAGGCTACTGAAGACTCTTTGGTCACATAGACTCCCAAAATTGGATATAGGTAAACATTAACCCTTTATTGTGAAAAACTTTATTAGGCTGCATTCACACAGTGAGCATTTTTGCGCTTTTTTGTGCTCGCTTTTCATGCAAAAGCGCATCTGCATCTCTGTCTGCCGGCAAAGAGAATGGAAATTCACATTTGCCGTTCAGACGCCGCCTAAATTTACGCCGCACTTTTATGGTAGAAAGCGCTTGTGTAAAAAGAATCAACATGACAATTGTTGGCGCTTTTTTGCACGTGCTTTCCCCCATAAGGGCCATTATAACCACTGGAACTACGCATCGCCGTTCAGACCATGCACAATTCCAGCGCCTATAATCGCGGATGCTGCAGGATGTGATGTCACACAGGGGAGGAAGAATCCTGTGTTCCTCCCCCATGTGACATGTGTGACAAGCCTTTTGGATTTCAAAGTGTATTAATATACACTGTGAAAGCTAAATAAAAGTACCGTATATACTCGTGTATAAGCCGAGTTTTTCAGCCCAAAAATTGGGCTGAAAAGTACCCCCCCTCGGCTTATACGCGAGTCAGTGCTGTATACCAATGTATACATCGGTACATACCGATGTATACATAGGTATACAGCAGCCCCCGCATCCCCAGTAATGCAGGGCCCCCCCAGCCTCGCTCCGGTCACCTGTAAAGCAAACTATACTTATCACTGTCCCGCTGTCCGCGCCCGCTCGCCGCTGCCGCCCGCGATCCTCCATCTTCATGCATCTTCTTCCTGTTTCTGTGCTCGTCGCAGGCAATGACGTCATTCCCTGCGACGAGCACAGGAAACAGGAAGAAGACGCATGAAGATGGAGGATCGCGGATGTCAGCGGCGAGCGGGCGCGGACAGCGGGACAGTGATAAGTATAGTTTGCTTTACAGGTGACCGGAGCGAGGCTTGGGGGGCCCTGCATTACTGGGGATACTGTATACTACCGCTGGGGCTGCTATACAGTACTACTGGGGCTGTATACACTACCACTGGGGCTGCTATATACTACCACTGGGGCTGTATATACCTCTGGGGCCCTGTATACTACCACTGGGGCTGTATAAAACCACTGGGGCTGTATATACTGCTGGGGCCCTGTATACTACCACTGGGGCTGTATATACTACCACTGGGGCTGTATATACTACCACTGGGGCTGTATATACCTCTGGGGCCCTGTATACTACCACTGGGGCTGTATAAACCACTGGGGCTGTATATACTGCTGGGGCCCTGTATACTACCACTGGGGCTGTATATACTACCACTGGGGCTGTATATACTACCACTGGGGTTGTATATACCTCTGGGGCCCTGTATACTACCTTACCACTGGGGCTGTATAAACCACTGGGGCTGTATATACTGCTGGGGCCCTGTATACTACCACTGGGGCTGTATATACTACCACTGGGGCTGTATATACCTCTGGGCCCTGTATACTACCACTGGGGCTGTATAAACCACTGGGGCTGTATATACTGCTGGGGCCCTGTATACTACCACTGGGGCTGTATATACTACCACTGGGGCTGTATATACTACCACTGGGGCTGTATATACCTCTGGGGCCCTGTATACTACCACTGGGGCTGTATAAACCACTGGGGCTGTATATACTGCTGGGGCCCTGTATACTTCCACTGGGGCTGTATATACTACCACTGGGGCTGTATATACCTCTGGGGCCCTGTATACTACCACTGGGGCTGTATAAACCACTGGGGCTGTATATACTGCTGGGGCCCTGTATACTACCACTGGGGCTGTATATACTACCACTGGGGCTGTATATACTACCACTGGGGCTGTATATACCTCTGGGGCCCTGTATACTACCACTGGGGCTGTATAAACCACTGGGGCTGTATATACTGCTGGGGCCCTGTATACTACCACTGGGGCTGTATATACTACCACTGGGGATGTATATACTACTAGGGCTGTATATACTACTAGGGCTGCGTCTATACTACCACTGGGGCTGTATATACCACTGGGGCTGTATATACTACTGGGGCTGCGTGTATACTACCACTGGGGCTGCTGTATCTACCTCTGGGACTGGTGTATACCACACTGCTGGGGGCTGTATACTTGTGCTAGGGTCCACCCTCGGCTTATACACGAGTCAATAGATTTTCCCAGGTTTTGGGGGCAAAAGTAGGGGTGTCGGCTTATACACGGGTCGGCTTATACACGAGTATATACAGTAATCAAAAGCTATTAAAAATAAAAAAATGTAATACTTACCCGTCCATCAGCTGTTCCAGGAGCTGAGACATCCACGTCTGATCTGCTGCCAAGACCTTAAAGATGTGATTGGCCAGTAGTCATCATGTGGTATGCACGTCACTTACCACATGATCGCTTCTGGCCAATCACAGATCTGGAAGGTCCTGGCAGCAGATCAGATGTGGATGTCTCGGGTCCCGGTAAACGGAAACAGCCGGCAGATGGGTAAGTATTCTATTTTTTATTTTTAGTACCTTTTGATTACTTTTATTTAGCTTTCGCAGTGTATATTAATACACTGTGAAAGCCAAAAGGCTTGTCACACAGCAGAGGAACCCAGGATTCTTCCTCCCCCGTGTGACATCACTTCCCTCCTGCACTTTTGGGGGAGAATGCGGCCGTAAAAAAAGCAGCAAAAAACGCGCGCCCCCAAAAGCGCAGGAAATGCGCTCTGTGTGAACATAGCCTTAATCTGGAGGTATGAGGTTAATTTGTAGGTTAATAGTATTCTGAATCTATCTAGTGTATGCATCAAGAGCCCTGCTGCTAGCATCAGGGCAAGGTGTCAGTCAGTGTCCAGGGTGCAGTTACAGATGCTGGTCACTGGACATCGGGAACTGAAACTGCGGTGGTGCCACCCCTATAATTGAATAAAGTTAATTTTCCCCCTACAGTGGGGCTTTTTGGTGCAGGCAATGGGCAGCTTCAGGACGCTATTAGCCTGAAGAATAACTGCATATCTGCAGGCAAAAAGTGCTTTTTCATCTGATAGTTTTCTTTTAAGTCACTTCTTGATGATTATCATCACAGTGTTCTAATGTTTTGAAAAAAACTGTACACTTTAAATTTGGCTGAACTGTGACATTACTTAGAATTGAATGTGAGTAAAAAATGTATAAAGAATGAGAAAAAATATGTCTGGGAGGCTTAAAGCAATATTACATTAGTTGGGGAATTTCTGGCAAGTACTGGTTGTATAGAACATTTGACAACAATCTCTCATATTGGTCAAATGTCTGGCCTTCGGAGTAGGTTGGCAAGACACAAGCGCTTTCTTACAAAGAAAAAAAAGCAAAACTAGGCTACATTTTACTACAACCTACATCAGGTATGTCAAAAGCAGGTGGGAAAAAATGTTTTGGTCATATTAGACTGAAGTTGAACGCTTTGGAGATAAATCCCAATGTTATGTTTGGTGCAAAGCCAACTCGGCACATCACCAAAAGAACACCAAATACACAGTGATGGAGGCAGCACAATGCTTTTGTTCTTTTTTGCAGCTGGAATTAGTGTTGTCATCAAGGTGGAGGTAATCATGAAGAGTTCCATATATCAGTCAATTTTGCATTAAAACTTGCAGACCTCTAAAAAGCAAATGATGAATTTCACTTTTGAGTCTGACAATAACCCAAAGCATACCCCCATATAAAAAAAAATAAATAGATTCCCCAGAAGAAGATGAAAGTCTTGGAAAGGTTCAGCCATATTCTACAGCTGAATCCAATGGAAAATTGGTGCTGAACTGAAAAAAGCTTTGTACCCAGGAGATGCCTTTGTAATTTAACAGATTTGAAGTGATGTGACAAGGAAGAGTGGCACATCGCCATTACTAGATGTGCTATTCTGATAGGTTAACACCCAAAATAACTGAGTGTTGTATAAATTTAATGGGTGCTTCAACAAAACTAGTGTAGTTTAACCCCTTCATGACCAAGGATGTATAGATATATCCTTGGTCGCCTCTCTCCCTTTCATGTGGGCTTAGTCGCTGATTCCACATCTTTCCCTGCACATGTCGACTGATTAGCCGACATGTGCAGCTAAAATGCATGAGTGATTCAAAGATCCATCCACTTCTATTAACTAGTTGGAATGAGTTGTCCAATTCTGAAAGCGCAATATAACATGGTGACGTGATTATGGGACGCTAAATGATGTCATCGCTCATGCCCGATCACATGAGCGGAAATAGCTGAGCACCATGGAGACCAGGAGCCGGCGGTGACGCTTTGAGCTTTGCGCTGGAGGGTGAGGAAGGAGGCTTTTTTTTTTACACTATCTGCTGCCGGCCAGCGTGGGGGGGCATATTAATGATGGGGGGAGTGCAGGGCGAGGGACCATCTTTCTAATGGATGGGGGGGCAGCATATTATGTGGGGGCAGCATATAGAGGGGGTGGGTGTATTACGTGGGGGGGGCATCAATAGGGGACATGTCACATCAATAGGAGACGTGTGCCTGCACTAGGGTATGTGTGCCATCAAGGGGGAACATGTGCCTGCACTAGGGGACGTGTGCCATCAAGGGGGGACGTGTGCCATCAAGGGGGGACGTGTGCCTGCACTAGGGGACTGTGCCATCAAGGGGGACGTGTGCCATCAAGGGGGGACATGTGCCATCAAGGGGGAGTGTGCAGCACAGGGGACGTGTGCCTGCACTAGGGGACGTGTGCCATAAGGGGGCGTGTGCCATCAAGGGGGGACGTGTGCCACAAGGGTGGACGTGTGCCAGCACAAGGGGGGAACGTGTGCCTGCAATAGGGGGACTGTGCCAGCTATGGGGGACATGTGCCAGCTATGGGGGACGTGTGCCACTATGGGGGAGTGTGCCAGCACAAGGGGGCTATATCCAATATAAGGTGCCATATCCAGATTAGGGGGCTAATTCTAGGATGGGGCTGTATCCCAGGATGAGGGACCATGTACCAGGATAAGGGGGCTATGTGGGACATATACGCTATATGATTTGTTAGACGGACACTGGCATTATAAGACGGACCCCATTTAACATTAAAAATATTTTTTTTCTCTTTTCCTTCACCAAAATTGGGGATGCGTCTTATAATCAGGTGCGTCTTATAAAGTGAAAAATACGGTAATTAACTTAAAATGCAAATATATGTTGCATAAAATTGGTGAATGAAGCTGTGGTGCTAAAGAGTCATATTTAATATTTTTTGTGACTTCTATAAGCTTGAAGGACTGCATCCATACAGTTCAACAATGATTCATGCAATTTATTAATGAAGTCATCAGGAATAGCAAATAATGCAGTCTTACATGCCTCCTAGAGTTCATCTAGATTCTTGGTTTTCTCTTCCAAGCTTACTCTTTCATCCTACCACAAACATGCTCAATGATGTTCATGTCCAGTCACTGGGCTGGCCAGTCCTTGAGCACCTTGATCTTTTTTGACTTGAGAAACTTTGTTATAGAGATGGATATTTGAGAAGGAGCACCATCCTGCTGCAGAATTTGACTCCTTTTATGATTTGGAATGTAAGAGGTAGCTAATACTTCTTGATATTTTAGGCTATTGATGTTGCCTTCCACCTTGCAAATTTTTTGCACATCCCCATTCTGAATGTAATCCCAGACCATGATCTTTCCACCACCAAATTTAGATCCATACGGGCTCCAGTAGGTCTCCTGCAATATTTGCAGAGGCTGTGGTGTAATTCTACTGAAGATTCATCAGAGAAATCCACCTTCTGCCACTTTTCCAGCGTCCATCTGTTTAGCAGGCTGTGGGACTTTGCAAATGGCACACGTTTTTTTATTTGCCTTTTGTTCAGTGCTGGCTTCTGGGCACTGATTCGACCATGGAGGCCATATCAAGACAGATTCCTACAAACTGTTCTAGTTGACACAGGGACTTGAGGTGACCAGGCCTGTTGGAGCTCTGCTGCAGTGGAAGAGGGGCTTGCTTTGGATTTTTTAACCAACAAACGTTCCTACTGAGCAGTTATCTTGCGGGTTCTGCCGGATCTGGGCTTGTCAAACACATCTCCAGTCTCTTCAAATCTTTTTTTTATTCTTTGTACTTGACGCTGAGACACATTAAAGGTGCCAGCCACCTCTGCAGTGGATCTGGTCTACAGCCTCTTGATAATCAAGGATTTGGTCGCAGGGTGGATTTTTGGCATGTTGTCAGAGCTCAAGTTGCAGTTCAAGTGAAGGTCTGGGGTGCTGGGTTTCTTTTTATACACACCCACTAATTAACCAATCATTTACGGAGCACAGGTGAGGATGTAAACTAGGATTGGCTGCATTATATGACCAGGGACAAAAATTTTGACTTGCCAAAATCTGTCCATTCTGTGTTCATTAAATGATCAATATTTCAGCATTGATGCCAATTTATTTTCTTACCCTAATCCACATTTGGGAGGGATTCATCTTTCAAAAGAGTAATTTCTAAAACTAATGGATGCATTTAACGTCAGATTATAAGCTTTTATTTACATAACATGGATAAGCACATAACTTTTGTCAGGGACTGTATGTAAACACTGATCTGTAAGGAGGAGGAACAGTCCCCTTGCATTCACAGCAAGCACAGTGAATACACCAATCAGCTGATTGAGCAGCTCAGTGCAATGAGCCAGTTCATATCCTTAACCGTACCCACTCTTTCAGTGATGTGATCATCTCTCTTGCTGTGATAGAGCTGTCCCCCCTGTGAAGGAAAGACAACTCTGTGTCACTGATGTGAGGTGTCTGTGCAGTCATCTCCTTCACAGGGGTGTGTTTGGGGCACAGTGAGGGACAGATGATCACATCAGTGTTGCATAGCTGTTTCCCTTCATCGGGGGAGGGCTGCATCACAGTGAGAAAGTGATAATCATATCACTGACACAACGCAGGCACAATGAAGGAGGTGAATTGCAGTCATTACACTGAGCTGCTCAATCAGCTGTTTGGCGTATTCATGGTGCTTGCTGTGAATACAAGGTGATTGTACCTCCTCCTTTCATCTCCGTGCAATCAGCATTTACATAGATCGATGGAGGTGATCCTGTTGGAGACTGGGACGAGTCTGGGTATAACGTTCATTTGTGATGTTAAGACCAGACTCCAAAGCAACAAACCTTTATGTCGGGGTGAGCAGTTCCTCAACATGCAGAATGCTGATATCTAGGTAACTATGCAAAGTCCTACCAGGGTTTAATTTACAAACTGTAAGAATTCCACAGCCTAAATACACATATAATGTCTGTGGAGCCTCGTTTAGGAGTCTCAACACAGGACTAGCCAGATATACCAGGGAAGGAACTAGCCATGGGGTGGCTCTTTGCAGAGACCACCATAATCACCATATTAAGTGGCCCTTTGAGTCAATATCCAGCTCTTTACGAACTTAAAGATATGACAATGGAATTCCAAGGCCAGGTATCCATCAACAGACAGCTGTTTCGGGGTGTTGCCCCTCATCAGTGTGGAGTAGGATTCTGGCTAGGTAGCAGCAATGCGTAGTAGACCAACAACACAAAGCAATCACTGATCTCAGGGAGACCAGTCCAAGAAAACACTGCGGGCAGCCGGCTAAAGCGCTCAACACAGTGAATTCACTGTGTTGAGCGCTTTAGCCGGCTGCCCGCAGTGTTTTCTTGCACTGGTCTCCCTGAGATCAGTGATTGCTTTGTGTTGTAAATATACATACAAATTATACAAAACCCCGGACAACCACTTTAAGGGTGTCCATTATATTAGTTCTTTATATTTCTCCAACTGAAAACATTTCAGTTTATTTTCTCAGTATATTTCTACAGAATATAGGTGACATCAAAGAAGGAACAAGTTCTGGTATGATATATATTTTACGTGACAAACGCTTGGCGTGTGTGCAGACTTTTTATATTCAACAAGTAAATTTAGATTAAAGAAATTATTCAGTACAACATTTTGAACATATTTGGTACAATAATGTAAAAGAGTGGAAATTCTTTTTTAAACATTAACATTATAGCAGAAAGTGCAGGTCCCCATGGGCAACATTTCTCATCTGTTGCTGAAACGTTCATCTGTATATTATTTATACAGGCAAATTATTTAGCAGTCACCTTGATAAATAGACATGGAGAAACAGTGTTGATTTGCACATTACAGAGCTTTCCAATGTGCTTCATAAATCTTGTATCCAGCATTAAATGATGCACCACGAGGGCAGTAGTTACATATACAGTACTACACCCCCATGAATGGAAGTCTTTAGGTCTTACATGATAAATCGAGGGCAGAGAACCTCTTTAGATCTCTCTAGAGAGCTGCTCTCTAAATCCTATTATATCATGAATCTGATGGTGTCCATAAAACCAATCTGTAACATACAAAGCAAGGAGTGTTCTTGAAATAACAGAATATTTTTCACAGGACAATCCTATTCTCACTGTTTTCTCATCACTTTATGGATATATGCCGGGGTGAAGTAAGTGTCATATGTAGATATATTTTCCGGCTTGTCAGTTTGGAGCGCTGCCATTTTTCTGATTTATACAACTATAATGACCTGTTTTTACCGTGACACTACTTAACAGGAAATGTAATAGATGGAGACAGTCAGACATCACACCCCTGCAATGCTCTTGCTCCTTGTAGGGACTCTTGGAATCTCCGGTAAACTAGCAGTATGCCAAACACCATATTGGTAAATGCTCAACTCTTGTAAAAATTTATTATTTTGCCAGTTCACAACTGTAGATCTGTGGAAAAATGTCCAAGAACATGTGATGTCAGTATTCTAAACACATCTTAAAATGGATTTAGGTGAATATAGTTTTACCACATGTAAGAATAGCAAACTATCTTTTTACATGTCACTATTTTTATTATAGACTATTAAACTGTTAACTATAGTATAAGGAAGCATATGGAAGTCATAGTGGGGACCCAAATTTTCGACATAGGGACTTCTACACCCAAGTCAGTTGCTGCTGCAAAAATGTATGGCCGGCTATTTGCTGTTCAGCTGGGATTTATGGAGTCATTCCTGCCATCCTTGATATGATATAGGGATTTCAACATGAGACAACCTCCCTAAGATATCACTGAGGTTTCAAACAATTGATGTTTTTTTGAACTGACTAACTGGCAGCAATGTTATATTCCTACATGACCGCAGAGACAATATTTTTAACACACAATGTGTCCAAAATGAAGAGACTCTTAAAAACGATAGTGTCTTGTTTTGTGTAATGAAGACTGTTCCATTTTTTCGGTACTCAAATGGACCAGGAGTCAGAGATCAAACACACTGCCCGATTATAGATCTTTTCTGTACAGAGCCATATTGTTGGAAAGTTAGATGAGACAATCCATAATACGGCATTCTAGACATATGTGGGGCTCTTTGGGACCTCTGGATGCTTCTCATTTCTTGAGGCTCATACTGATTCTGTGAGAAAAATGTATCATGTTTTAAAAGGGTTAACCTTTGGTAAAATAAAAAAATTCATTTAGGTTTCATTAACCCATTAATGTCCCATAACATATTTAAGAAAAAAAGCAAAAATACACCATTTTTTCTAATTTAGTTTCATTAACCCCTTAATGCTCAATGATGTATGTCATGAAGCGTGTCCAGATGCCAGCTACATAACATACTGACATCTGACTTTAACTGGCAGTGAAAGTAGCACTCCGAGACTGAAAAATTGGAGAAATAGATGACTTAAGGGAGGGGAGGCAGGCAAAGATTTAATGTCATTTCCCAAACAGAAGCAATTATCAGCTGAATCTGGGAAGACAATATACAGGGAAGATGACATCTAGCTAACAGGTAGTGCCGCATGAGCTGTTATTACAGGAGGCTCAACTGAAACTAAGAACTGATGGTGATCATGGTGGTAGTGATTCCTGTGTGTGGCAATTTTTGGTGTGGTAATTATTTTCCTCATTGCCATAGGGGCTATCTATTGCAATGTGGAAGTTGTGCTGCTTGAAAATAAGCTGTGTACATCCTGACACACATTGACTAAGAAGTCAGCACTGGAAATGGCATCACCTTACTGTGTGGGGCAAGTAATCTTACCAGAAAGATGAAAAAGGCCCAAGAAGAACTTCTCATCATTGACATAAGTGCCTTAATAAAGTTCCATTCTAAAAAGGTAGTCAATTTCAAAATATAATGCATCCTTTTCTGAGATACAGTTGAAACCTGAAGTTTACATACACTACATAAAAAGACATAGATGTAAGCCTTTCTCATTATCTGACATGAAATTAGAAGACAACAAATGGATTTACACTTAGACGATTTGCGCTGCCGTGAAATAATGAAGACCAAAGCGTTCTCAGGATATATATTGGTGGCTTTATTCAATGCGTCTCGGAGCGTCAACCATGCCCCTTTCTCCGGAAACCATACAAGTACTTGACACTCCGAAATGCGTTGAATAAAGCCACCAATCTATATCCTGATGACCCTTTGGTCTTGATCATTTCACGGCAGCAAGGATTGTCCACGTATATATATCCATTTGTATTCTCCTGTGATCGAGTTGCACACGTAGTTTTGTGAATTCTGCAGCAGCCGTTACATGCTTTATACACTGGTTGTGGGTCACACAACCTAAACAGGTGAGCAGCTACATCAAAACTGTGTAAGGTTTATTTGAGGATAAGACCCTATTTTGTGCTTTAATATATTTTACAGTTTCACTCTGAATGAAATCAGAAGAAACCTTTTGTAATATCCTGTAAGATTACTCAGGGATCTATTAGCAAATGCGAGCACAGACAACACACTAAGACTGAAGTACAGTATTAAGGTGAACAAGTCTATGATTATCACATGTGGTAAAATACAGTTAGGTGCCACAAGAGTAAGTTCATTAAACAGGCAGTTACTGAGAGTCTCAAGAAATAGTTCTCACAAATAATAAACTCCCAGCGGCCTGAGAATGGGAATCCACAGAAAAACAAGTCCAAACACTGTTTAGTGCAGTTTTAAAAAGAGTCCCAATGTCCAGAGAGCTGCACACAAACAACAGTTCAGTAAGTTCTTGCAAGGCACACAAGTCTTACGTGACACAGGACCAGGTGAAGACAGCAGCAGAGTCTGGGGGGCAAAGCACAAGCAGCTGGAAGCAGGAGAGTCATGGAGGCACATGATATTTGCTGGAATCCAGAGATAATTGCTGGAGAAGCCGGCGTGGATCAGAAGTAGGTGGAATGGATTAGCACAACACTGGAAGCCAGGGTTACAAACTGAACACTCGAGCGTAGGTGGACGGTAGGCTGAAGTTTATAAAGACAGAGGGGAGAATCACATCTTCAGAAGTGAAGCAGCGGACACCATTTTAAAAAGGGGCAAAATGCACAGAATGTCAATAGTGATCCAAATAATAGAAAAAAGAGAGAAAACAGAGCAAGCGCTCCCTGGGAAAAACCTGATGGATATTTTACAGGAACACTAGGGTGGGGGTATATGGATGGACTCTCACCTAATCTGGTTGTGCTGTCTCCGCACAACCAGAGTATCTGCTCTCCAGCTCCGCTCTGTTTCACCAACCGGGTCCACTCCCGCGTCTCCTCAATCACAAAGGTGCGAACGGTCGTGTGACCGTGGCGTCACGGCAGGTCCTTCACTTCCTTCTGGCTCCTGTAATCATATTACTGATCGGCTCTGCAGCTCCAATACAACCCACAGCAGTGGGAATCAATTCAGTGTACTATATGTTGTCCTTATAGAAGCGCTGGAGCCAAATGGGGTCTGGTTATCTTAGATTAAAAAGCTTTATTTGACAACCACAACATGTTTCAACGACGGTATGTCGTTTTCCTATAAGGACAACATATATTACACCGAATAGTGATCCAAAGTCCTAACATTTTTCCCGTTTTAGGTCATTAAGGATTACTATAATTATTTATAGTTGCCAAATGCCAGAATAATGAGATATGCAAATTGTCACTTCAGTGAGGAAGTGAAAAACTCTAATGCCACCTAATAAAGGTAACAATCCTAGAATAAGACATTTTTATTACTTTCTGCAAAGTCACAACATACATACATTAAGATTACTATGCCTTTAAACAACACACTTGTGGATGTATTTTAATGCACACCTGAAAAACACTGCTTCTTTGTGTAGCATCATGGGAAAGACTAAAGGCCCCGCCACACCTGGCGACGAGGCTGGAGATGTCAGCGGCGACTGGTGAGTGCGCGCACGTTTTTGGCGCCCGCCAGCATCGCCATCCCCCATTTATATGACGTCATTGCCTGCGCCCGCCGGAGGAGGAAGCATGAAGAAGCAGGAAAGAAGCATGAAGACCCGGAGGAGCGCGGCGTAGAGCGGCAGCGGCGGCGACAGCGACAGAGATAAGTATAATGATGTATTCCTCTACAGGTGTGCGGCAGCAAGGGGGGGCCCTGTATACGATGGGGGGGCGCCTGTATATAGCACTGGGGCCTGTAAATAGCACTGGGGCCTGTATATAGCACTGCGGCCTGTATATAGCACTGGGGCCTGTATATACCACTGGGGCCTGTATACCACTGGGGCTGCTGTATATACTGGTGGGGCCTGTATATACCACTGGGGAGGCTGCTGTATACCACTGGGGCTGCTGTATATACTGCTGGGGCCTGTATATACCACTGGGGAGGCTGCTGTATACCACTGGGGCTGCTTTATATACTGCTGGGGCCTGTATATACCACTGGGGAGGCTGCTGTAATACTGCTGGGGCCTGTATATACCACTGGGGAGGCTGCTGTAATACTGCTGGGGCCTGTATATACCACTGGGGAGGCTGCTGTATACCACTGGGGAGGCTGCTGTATATACTGCTGGGGCCTGTATATACCACTGGGGAGGCTGCTGTATACTACCACTGGGGAGGCTGCTGTATACTACCACTGGGGAGGCCTGTATACCACACTGCTGTGGGCTGTATACCTGTGCTGGGGTCCACCCTCGGCTTATACACGAGTCAATAGGTTTTCCCAGGTTTTGGGGGCAAAAGTAGAGGGGTCGGCTTATACATGGGTCGGCTTATACACGAGTATATACGGTATATAAACTTCTGGTTTCAAATGCATATATCTGCTTAGTGTCTATGATCAAATTCAGAAAGTTTGCCTACTGCAGTCATGTGTTTACACCCTTGAAATTGCACAAGAAAATGAAATATTTGTCCAAGAAAATTATTGTAATTATACATGTTTTGTTACATGCATGTCTATGTGCTGAAACAGCAGAAAAAAAAATCTGAGAAAAAAGCAAATTGGACATAATTTCACACAAATCTTCAAAAATGGGCCGGACACAATTGTTTGCACCCTCAACTTTATATTTGGTTGCACACCCTTGGGAATAAATAAATGCAATCACTTCCTATAATCATCAACAAGCTTCTTACACCTCTCATCTGCAATTTTGGAACAATCTGCTATTAGAATCTGCTCCAGGTCTCTCATATATGAAGGCGCCTTCTCCCAACAGCAATATTAAGATCTCTTCACAAGTGTTCAAAGGGGTTT